>OW028727.1:2041449-2641449 GCA_932294345.1 Pandemis cinnamomeana | reverse complement strand
AGTTGACAATAAAGTACAGTCAGTGTCGCGAACTCCTCAGTTTTAATACTTTTTTTTATATTTGTTCTAATCGTTTTGTTTTTGAAGTCTTGTCATTGGTTTTGTGTTAGTTATTGTATATCAGTAAAAGAAGCAGTTCAGTTTCCTGGTGTTCTTTTGCCATCGATTATCCTTTATTTTCGCTATTATCATACAGTCCTCTTTGTACGCTTCAATCAGTAAAAAACCTTGTATTAAGAATGATTTTTTAAGTTTAGGTTATTATAATGAAATTCCAATGACATAACGTACTCATTTATTACAAAATTGTTTTAAATACATTCGTCATACCTAGTCGGCCTGAGTTTGTATACAGAAAGACTATCGGCATATACCATGTTATTTTTATCATCAAACGCTACACCAAAAGCGTCATGAACTTCGAAATGCACCTTCAAGTCATTTCCCGTTTTGTTAACAACATATATACCATCCTCAGCTACAGCGTAAACATCACCATTCAAATCCATAGACAAACCTCTTATAGCCATATTACTTGTGTCTTTGTAATATACAACATCGGTTTCACCTTTTTTCTGCCGATAAAGACCAGTATCATTAGCGTAAAACATATTATCATTATTGTCTATGATGAAATAACTTACTGTGTTGCTTAAATCTTTGAATGTCGATGCCTTTCCATCGACCCCTGTGTAGGTATTTGCAGAATCAGAATAATAGAGAGCGTATTTGCAGAACAACATCCAAATATTTACGCCATTTGCACTGTGCAATTTAGCTACATTACTAACTTTATCATATTTGTACACACCATCGTTTCCTCCTATATAAACAGTGTCATTTGCATCAACACATTGAGCAAATCCATTAACTCCAATTATATCTGTGAATACTTCAGTTTTTAGATCAATTTTCGCTGATTTATAATATGATGTATCATTTGTATAAACACCGTAACTGAAATAAAGAGTATTAGTGCTGTCAATACTTAACAAGTAGGGTCGATCTAGCCCAGTTTTTAGTGTTTCTTTGGTATATATGACTTCATTTATAACAGGTCCGTCACACGGCGCTTCACGTTTAATAACACCGGCTTTGGTGATCATCACACATGATAATACCAGTAGTAGCTTCATGTTTGTCTGAAATGTTAAAAATTAATTGTTACACACTCCGCTTACTCCCATCTGAGAGCAAAGAAAAAACACAGAATGTACCAATTGCTTCTCTTCCCGCGCATCGATGGTTTATCATGTTATAGGCGATGCGGCTAGCGACCTACCACTATTTTGATTCCCCTTTTCACCTATACGCCCACAATCATGCTTAACGGCCTTTAGGTATTGTTACCTTAGGCTCTGTCTACCCCGTAAGGGATAAAGACGTGATTTATGTATGTATGGTTTGTTTACAAATGCGTTAAAATGGGTTGTAACTGAGAATAGTCAGTCAATTTATTTAAAACGTTAACTTAATAAATCACACACCACATTGTAAGCTATTTACTGAATTTACATTATTATTTTTATGAGAGAGAGAGAGAGAGAGAGAGAGAGAAGCATTTATTTACACACATTCGATACACGTAGATATTATAATATGAAGAAATAGAATATACTTAAGAATAGCACCGATATGGTGTAAAATGGGCCCCACTCAGCATAATGTTGCGGCAAGCAAAGCTGTTATTCAGTGGGTCCCAGATAAAATTAAAAAAAAACTAAACACAAAAATACATACACTGTGGCGACACGAACGCAAATGGGAAGCACTTCACAAACAAGCTGACAAACATACGGAATTATGAGCCTATTGTATCCCACTGCTAAGCAAAGGCCTCCCCCCAACGCGTCCACTGCTCTTACATGTACTCGTAGAACAATAGTTTGTTTACCTTTATTAATGTAGTTATCCGTATCACAACGAGATTGTTAAAATAACTACAATTTAACAACACCGCACTTAACTCCTTATTCATAAACGCTCTGTAGGCTTCTGCTAACTTAGCAATCGTTTGTCCTTATCTGTCACTTTGACATTTACCTTTCACATAATTATAAGGACAAACGATTGCTAAGTTAGCAGAGGCCTATAGAGCGTTTATGAATAAGGCGGTATGTCTTTATTTAATGTAATTTTTTTATTTATCTTTTGTTTCGTGTTTTGCAAAACTCACTTGTTCCAACTGTGTCTTCAGAGTAACTAAAATAAGGCACGATTTTAAACATACAATTTAAGTAGCGCGAGATATAAGAAGAACAGAAGAAAGCGTAGAGACTTTCCTAATATAACGAAATATTGTTAGCAGGGAAAATATACAAACACACACACACACACAAGTCACATCTTTATCCCTTACGGGGTATACAGAGCCTAAAGTAACAAGACGTAAAGTTCACGTTTAGCGTGATTGTGGGCGTATGGATGGAAAAGGAAATCAAAACAGTGATGGGTTGCTAGCCGCAACGCCTATAAGATGGTTCCTAAGATTTTCGCCTAATCCCTCGATGGGGTTTTTCCATCTGCGCGGGAGGGAATAGAAGCAAATGGTACATTTGGCTGGCTTAATTGTTTGAATTGAAATTATTGTTAACCACAACTGATTTTAGAATGTTTTTAGAAACGTCACCTACACTGCGTCTCTACGCACGTCTCTGTTCTATGCAAATATTTTCCTCAGCGGACCGGTTATTCCACTCGTTCGTTTTATTTTCCTTGTATGTATGTGTGTAGGCAAAACCAAAGCTTATAAATACAAACAATACATATATACAAGCTTTTGGTGTTGCCAAGTCTAAATACACACACAGTCTTTACACAATCTTTATCCCTTACGGGGTAGACTCCCTTAGGCTTCTGCGTAAGGGAACAAAACCTTAAGGCCACGTTTAGCATGCTAAGGGCGTATAGGTGGAAAGGAAAATCAAAATAGTGAAGGGTTGCTAGCCGCATCGCCTGTAACATGATTCCTAAGACTTTCGCCTATTCCCTCGTCGCGCTTTTACCATCTGCGCAGGAAGAGAAGCAACTGGTAATTCTATGTTTTTTCTTGACTCCCAGACCAGCATGGAAGAAATACTGAATATAGTAACGGTATTTTGTTGTTCCACTTCCATGCTGGTCTGGGCGCAAAGAAAAATCGCGAGGTCTTGTTACCTTAGGCTCTGTCTAAGGCAGTGGTTCCCAAAGTTGTCTGGGCTACGGCCCATGTACCTAATACAAGTTTACAAACTTGGGACCCACCTCTAAGAAATTCAACCTTTACCAATATGAAGAAAAGACTTTTCAAATAACAAACGAAGTGTTAATTATTTTTTTTTTTGGTGGGTCGTTCTACAGGCAGGGCCCACTTAATATTCGCTCGCGACCCACCAGTGGGTCACACACGACCCATGGTTTGGGAAACCCTGGTCTAAGGTAACAAGCCCCGTAAGGGATATTAAAGACGTGTTTTGTGTATGTGTATGTATGTATGTATTTTGTTGTTACAGCCAAAGTCCTACGAGTTCGGGTATTCAGTGAAAGACGCGCAGTCTGGCAACGACTACGACCGGAGGGAGAGCTCCGACGGGAACGTGGTGCGGGGGGAATACAGGGTGCAGCTGCCCGACGGCCGCACGCAGATCGGTAACGACATCAGCCTGTATAATCGACGTCAATAGAACATTACTGACTAGGCCAGGAAGTAGGCAATTGCTGGCTGAGTATTGGTTTGAACGGACGAGCTTGCGAGTCCGTTTAATAATACGAAGCCAGCAATGCTATTCTGGCCGAGGCAAGTATAGTGCTTTTCTCAAAAATCAAAAATATAACAACAGCAAAATAAATGAAAATAAAACAGTGAAAATTGTTTTGCTTTGCCGCCTTTTTCTATAAATGGCATTTGAAGAGTGTATTTTTCTACCCAGAACACCTAAAGCTATTTCAGACACAGATAAACACGTTGTCGTACTAGCTTTTTTTTTTTAATTTGATATTTTAAGTCTTGTGCCTTTATTTTATAATGGTGATTTGCATTTTTAAAAAGTTAATAACTAGACAGTAATGGAATTTGTATGCAACATTACTGTCGAGTTTAGCGCGACAGTATTTTTTTTTTAATTTTGGACTGACCGGCAACAATTAACTTCCTGTTCTGATATGTAGTTAACAATGACGACTTTAACGGACATTTTTGAGAAAAGATATATTTTTAGTGCCTTGCTCCCAGTGGCGTAACTATAACGTCTGGGGCCCGTAGCAAATTCGTCAGATCCTACCTCAATATAAAGAAGTGCATCAGCGTCCTGTGCTCTAAACCAAGCCGGTTCGGGGTCCCGTAGAGCTAGGGGTAAAGACCCAGTCAGGGATAAAGACGTGATTTATGTATGAGTCGGACTCACGCACTGAGAGAACCTCGCTCCTAAGTAAAACGTAGACAGTGTGAGGTCAGTTTATATTGGTTACTACACAGACAAGACATAAAAAAGTTGGTTTTTTAGTTTTTGATGTTGTAGCGGCAACAGAAATACATTATCTGTGCAAATTTCAACTGTCTAGCTCCTAATCTAATCACGGTTCCTGAGATACAGCCTGGTAGCAGACAAACAGACAGACGGACAGTGCAATCTTAGTAATAGGTTCCCGCTCTTACCATTTAGGTACGAAACCCTAAGAACTTACACATACATTAGAGAATGATTCGTTAGAGCGCAAAGGGGGAAAGGAGACGAGGAGGGGCGCTACTCCCCCCCGCGCTGTTACTTCACCCCCTGATGTTTAATTGAACATTTGTTGCAGTGACGTACCACGCGGACTGGCAGACTGGCTTCCACGCCGACGTCAGGTATGAGGGAGAGGCAAGATACCCGGAGCCCGTCAGGCAGCCTCAGAGCAACCAAGGTATATCTAAGTCTAAGTACTAGCTGTTGCTCGCAACTTTGTCTGGAAAGATATCCCACTATTACGCAATTTGTCGGGATAAAAAGTGGTCTGTGTTATTCCTGACTATATCTAGGTATAGGTAGGCTCAGCCATTCTGGCGTGAAAGAATAACAAACATCTACGCATCTATGCTCACAAACTTTCGCATTTATAATTTACTAGCTTCTGCCCGCGACTTTGTCAGCGTAGAATTAGCGATTGACATGTTTATCGCTATCCCGTGGGAACGATGCAATTTTCGGGATAAAAAGTATCCTATAACCTGACCGATGTTTCTCTCAACAGATTAGTAAAGTTTGCATCAAAATCCGTTCAGCCGTTTTCACGTGATGCGCTCGCAAATATACAGACAAACCGACAAAAGTGCTAAAAACAGTTGGAACGTGTTCTGTTATCGATTCTAAGTATCCACAGTTAACGCTCTTGGCGACCAATTTGCAAAAATAAATTTTGAATTTTGAATTTATGAATTGAATGTATATGAGCAAGAGTAGGAATGCCATCTGTCCGGGTTTCCCCGGAATCGTCCTAGCATAGTGAGCGTCCGGGGAGCGTCCGGGCGAGGTATGTTAGTCGACAAAAAAAATTAAGATTGTCAAATCCAAAGTATGCAAGTGCATAATTTTATTTTGAAAAAGTTTCTCACACTGAATTAAAAAAAAAATGGATTCCAGTTCCAAAATCCGGGGATTTTACGCTTCTGTCCTGGTTGACCAAGTTTTGAGATGGCAGCCCAGTGGGAGGGATGGTAATGATACGAACTTCAATTTTTGAATTTAGATTAGAGGTAGACCCCAGCAACTTCCATGCTGGGCTGGGAGCAAAAGAAAAACATAGAATGTACCAGTTGCTTCTCGTCCCGCGCAGATGGTAAAAGTCCATCGAGGGAATGGGGGAAATTCTTAGGAATCAAGTTATAGGCGATGCGGCTAGCAATCCATCACTATTTTGATTCCTTTTTCCACCTATACGCCTACAATCATGCTAAACGTGGCCTTTAGGTTTTGTTACCTCAGGCTCTGTAAGGGATATAGACGTGATTTGTGTGTGTGTGTGTGTGTGTGTGTAGACCCCAGCAATGGCGAAATGTACTCACAAGCTGTTCTATTCTATTCTCCCTTAATGGCGGCCGTAAGGCTTGGGCCAATGTCAGTTTAGATGACAAGTGACTCACAAGCTGAAGATGAGATTTTGACTAATATCTACCTATCCTATATCTAACTTTAGGTACCTTCAAAATTATAATAAAATTTTCCTTTCTTTTCAGGGGGCTACAACTACCCGTCAGGTTTCAGCGGGTCCTTATCAGGGTTCCAAGGCAGCGGGGGCCGACCGTCCACAGCCTACGGACCCCCAGGGTTCCACTGATGCCTAGCAAATGGTCACCATGTACAAAGATAGTTAAAATGATGTACTTACCTAATAATACTAATACGTGATTACGTAAGTGAGAAGGGAGATACAAAAATACAAACAAAGTAGGTACAGATAATATATTATACATACAAGCTGCGAAGAAAATTAATAAAATTGTCTGTAATGATTGAGTTATTTTATTGTTCTGCAGCTGACTGTACGTTATAACATTTTTTAACAGTTAAGTGTATTTTAATAAGTTACCATTGTACCTATAATAATTAGTTTAAGAATTTTGTACCAGTATTATTTTATAAGAAAATAAACTTCTGAAACAGAGTTTAGCGAGTTTTTTCTTTCATGTCATGAGAAATCCATTGGCCTTGGTCCAAGGACCGGAACCGGTTACCATTAAAGGGGTATTGGATAGGGTTTTTTATAGAATTGTTTTCACAAACCCTATCAATTTGGTAAGCATATCATCGGGTTACCCGAAAGAAAGTCTGACCGTAATAACGTAGTTAATTCGGGTAAGCCGGTAACCAAAACTAAAAACCCTGAATAGGGTTACCGTATTCCGTGACTTTAAAACGCGATCAAGTTATTTTAAACTTTAAGTGCAAAGCATTCGGTTTATTATTGCACAACAATTACTACGAAAGGGTATCGGTTCATGCTGCACACAGCTACACGAGCAAGCCTACACATTGACAAGGATCTTTCGACTCGTGTCAAAGTGCTTACGGGGTTGACGTAGAGGTTATTTTAGAGTTTGCTTCACAGCTATATACCATACAAGATTTTCATGTGGCTTTTCTCGTAAATATTACTTTACCGTTTGTCCGATGTTGAATTGTGTTTGTAACAAATTAATACTAGACGTAGGTTATAATAATAAAGTTCTTTCGATTTCGCTAATTTATCTGATTTCGTAAAATTACAAACGTGGTTAAAAAGAACACTTACCTACATTTTATTACATACATACACATACACAGATCACGCCTATATCCCTTACGGGGTAGACAGAGCCTAAAGGCCACGTTTAGCATGATTGCAGGCGTATAGGCGGAAAGGGGAATCATAATAGTGATGGGTTGCTAGCCGATTCGCCTATATCACGATTCCTATTTTTTTCGCCCATTCCCTCGATGGGCTTTTACCATCTGCGCGGGACGAGAAGCAACTGGTACATTCTATGTTTTTGCTTTGTTTTTGCTTTGCTTTGGTAGATTTTTATTGCGTAAATAAATGAAAAAATGGAAAAAATCTGATACGAGTTTTTTTTTTAAGTACCTAGTGACGATATGCCACTGACAGCCGGCCGCTATCACCACTGTGCTGTAGCCTGTAGGTACTGTATGTAAACAATACATGTACTGCAATGTACGTAAGTGACTTCGAGAACAATTAAATGCCGCCTTTTTCGCTCGACTTGGCGGGGGCACTGCCGTGCCCCCAGATACACGACGTTCTTACAATACAACTCCACCGCATTTGACCGCACCCGGACCCGACTCGATCTTCAATGTAAATAGGTAAAAAAATGCCGCCATGAAATAGCAATCGTCTGCCTTAATGCGTGAAAAAGAGACAAGAAAGGGGTAACCATATTAAATGGTAAGTGGGTAAAAAACCATATAGAAAACGGGTAACCTTATTCAAAACGGTTTCCGTAATGATAGGCTTAGCACATTGATAAGCTTACCATACTCATAGGGTAACAGTTTAATAGGGTTACCCTTTTAAAAGGCTTAAGCAAATAAAGGGGTTTTCCGGTCCCTGCCTTGGTCATTCTTTTGTGCAAAATTTTTCAACACCGTTTGATGTGATCAAAAATCTAGAGTTACCGACGTAAACATAAAAACCAGTAAAAAAAATCGCCACAAAAAAGGTTTGGGGCTATAGCGCCATCTATGATGAAGTAGCAGAAGCTATGAAGGTGTCAATCAATACAACATCAAACTGATAAATACTGAGGAAATCGATTTATTACTTTTTGTACTGAAACTTAAATGAGCTTAAATAACCGGTTGTGTTATATAAATATCAAGAACGGATAATTTTAATAAGTATTGAATTATTATGGCCTCTCTAACATAAAAAAATAAAAAAAAACCTCAGATGAGTTCTCTAACGCTACCTATTGCCGAGTAGACATACTAACTCATCCAAACACAATGATCTTTTATTGCGAGGTTATTCTATGATATGAGAGGTCTATATTTACTGGCTATGGCTACACGTGCCGAAAGACTGTCGGCTTTCTTTGAAGCAAGCCGCAAGTCGGCATTTTCTCTTTGAGAGCCCGAGCCGCCAAGTCAAATTTGAATTGAGTTTGCAAAATTTTCATTCTGTTATGATTTCTGGTGGAGTAAGGTCGTTCTGTTGAAATAATTTATACTTATCTTACTTATAAATTCCTGTGTTGTTTTAATAAATACGGATTAGATTGTGGTAAGTAGGCTAAATAATATTACATTATTAAAAATATAATTTTAGTCTTCGACAAACCTTCTGTTTATAAAGTTAATAATAATGTTGGGATGTGTATTTATGTAATTGATCTGAAAAAAAGCAGCAGTTTTGAATTTACCGCTAAATAAAAATTGCATTCAGTTGAAAGCTTACAAAGCTAACTAAGCAAAACTTGATGTTTTAAAATAAATTAAATCAATTTTATAGTTATCTCATTGCGAAAAGGATTGTAGTTTAATTAGAAACTATTTAAACAGGAATTTATTGACTAAAGTTATTTCTTCCGCCCTTCCGTCACCCCAACAAAAGTTTTTCGAGGAATTTTTGAGTATTTTATTTTTTATTCGCCACAAGTTGATAGATGCAAACTTTGCGTTATAAAGAAATTGACCTTACCTACAGCATTTGCGTGTTTCACATTTAGATTTAGATTCGTTCAAATATTACTAAAATGAGTTCGTGTGTGTTTTAAGTGTATTAAAATGAAGACGTGATTTTTACAGCAAGATGCAGCCATCTAAAAGCATGGTGGATTATATGATGGAGCTAAACAGATTGTTTCCGAATTCATCCGAAAGTAGTAAGTTTTTTTCGAATGTAATAATTTGAAGTATAAATACGAGCTTTCGTATCAATTTAAGCAAGTCCCTAGCTCAATCTCGATTTCTTAAGTCTAATTCTTACTTTGTTTTGTAAACAGTCGCATTACAATAGAAAATACGGTTTTGTATTTCCAATCAGATAACAAGATTTAGCTCTATTAGCTCACAGATTTGACACTACATAACAGAGATATAAGTTCATTAAATGTGTCGTAATTTTTCGTACCAAACCATTTTCAATATGAAGAAATGGATCTAATGTAGCTAATTCTATTGTGTCTGATTGTTGCTACCTGTGACTTCGCTACCCAGAATACCTACGGCCGATATCGCTATCACACGGGAATGCAATTTTCCGGGACGAAAAATGTCCTAGTCTTTTTCCAAGGACTCCACGAAAATTCCTCAGTATTTCAGCGGTTTTGAGTATAAATTCATTGTAGAAACCATTTCACATACATTCTTTTAATTTTCATTTTGGAAAGGGATCTTTCAGATATTGTCACAGGAAAGTCTAATTTGTAATGTAATTTAATTCCATTTCAGTCTTTAAAATTTAGTAGGTAACTAGGCTATGTGCTTATATTCTAACTCCAGCCTATGATACTAAACCTATATCTCTATTCTAATAACATAAATTAACTCTGTATGAAGGAGGAAGTACTAAACCATTCTTAATTTTATTTCACTACACTAAGCTAAGTAGGTACTTTTATCTTGAGACAGTACAAAGTTCCCACACAAAGCAGATTATAGCTAATCTCGTAAGAAATATTTTCATTCCATTTTCCACCTATACACCCACAATCATGCTAAATGTGGCCTGTAGGTACCTGTTACCTTAGGCTCTGTCTACCCCTTAAGGGATGAAGACGTGATTTTTGTATGTATGTATGTCTAAGAAATAATTGAAACTGCCATAAATTTGCTTTAATTTAGTAAATTTAGAATATTGCAATATAGTTTGTAGCCACCATTAAAACAGGATATTGAGCAAAATTATAAATCCATAGATATGAATTTTCAAACATCAATTAAATTATAATTCTTTATTTTCCAGCTATCCACACACCAAGCACCATAAGTTTCCATTCATCATACAGCCAGTCAACACCAAATTACTCTTCAAGCTCAACTGACTCCTTCTCTCCGGAAACATTCCCGGAACTTTCCTTCTACCGGTCCCACCGTCAGCCTTCCGAATGCAAACCACCACAAGAAACTCCAAGGTCCATAAATGAAACACCTTTTGCAATAACCAGAAGGCCTATAGTAGGCCGTAAAATTTTGGGCACTTCCGAGCAAAGGCCTCATGAGCGTTCTCCGGAGCCCCTCAATTATAACCAGAGATTTGGTTGCATGTCCCCTGTAATGCAATGGAATAACCCTGAAACCCCGACTCCGAATACACATATTGAACCTAAAAATGATAAAAATGCCTTATATGAACTTTTTCCTGGGGAAAGCCGTGGGATAGAGTCGAAAACTCCTGTTAAAACACCTTCAATTTATTCAAACATGTCCCCCACCCCTACCTTCTCCCAAAGCTCCCCAGCCTCCAACTTTGGCATGTTTACCCCGCCCCGGTACACAACTCCTTTTAACTATGGGGCAAGTTCTACAAGCTTAGGTGCAAGTTCCCCTAGAAACTTGGGGGCGACATCCAGATTCCAAGATGGTGTGGAAAAGATGTGCACGTTTTGTCGTAAAAATGGAGAGACTCCGCTGGTGTACATGACCCACACTGTGAAGGAGAAGAGGGGCAACAAGAATATAGTGACCTGTCCCATCCTGCGGTCCCATGTTTGCTCGACGTGCGGCGTTTCGGGAGACCACGCTCACACCATGTACGTATATTTTTCTGAAGTGTACTTTCTTCCATGCTGAAAAAAAAACATTGAATGTACCAGTTGCTTCTCTTCCCGCGCAGATGGTAAAAGCCCATAGAGGGAATGGCCGAAAATTTTAGGAATCATGTTATAGGCGATGCGGCTAGCAACCCATCACTATTTTTATTTTAATTCCAGGTGGGGATAGGTATACGCCCACAATCATGCTAAACGTGGCCTGAAGGTTTTGTTACCTTAGGCTCTGTCTACCCGTAAGGGGTAAAGACGTGATATATGTATACATACATACATACATACCGTCACGCCTCTTTCCCACAGGGGTAGGCAGAGACTGATATATGTATGTATGTACTAAATAATGTTTTTAATTTGATTTTTGGTTCCACTTCATTAATTTCAAACCAAACTAATTGGAGTCGTCATTACCGTTGTTATCATATTTCTCATGTTTTTTTAGTGTATTTAAATAAACCGTACCCTAACAAGGCACTAAAACGACTCCTTTTACTTAACTGTAAAAGTTACGTTCACAATAAAATTCGTTAATATCACTACATAGTATAAAATAAAGTCCCTTTGTCCGTATGTATACTTAAATCTTTAAAACTACGCAACGGATTTTGATGCGGTTTTTTTTAATAGATAGAGTGATTCAAGAGGAAGGTTTATAATGTATAATACGTGCATAATATACCGTGCGAAGCCGGTGCGGGTCGCTAGTTTAAGATAAAAAAAAGAGGATTATTACCATTTATGTCTTTATTTTAGTGCCTTGGAGAAATTAATAGACTTTCTAATGGTTTTTTTTCTATTCCAGCACATACTGTCCAGTTCTTCGTAGCGGCAACAATGGTATGCCTCTCAAATCTACCACAATTACACTTAAAAACACTAGAATCAAGAGCAATGGTAGAAGGCGCTACTAACCCATGGGGTAACTATATCTAAAGGCTGGATTATACTTTGTTAAGTAGTGCAAGTGTTAAGTGATCACTTCTCACCTGCGCTTGTTACTTAACAAAGTGTAATGTAGCCTTAAGCTTGGCGTGGAAAGGGGGAATGGAAAAGTTGTTTAACATTGTGTTTTGTTATGTTAAATTTAAGACTAATTTCATATTGTTTTTATTTGGTGACTTGTGTTTTTTTACTGTGCATTTGTGTGACATGGGATTATTATGTTATGTGGTGTTTGGATGGTCAATGAAAACTAACAAAACTAATTTTTTTTACATAGGCGCCTTTCTTTGTCTATATAGGGAAATTAACCAAGAGAGTAATGTGGGCTAACCAATTCTGTGACATGTTTTAAGATTTATTTTGTCACACACAACATACTACTCTAGCACTCGGTTCTTCCCGTTACGTTTTCCAGTATAGCTCAGGGGAATGGGATAAAGATATATTTATGTTATTACAATTACGATTATACACTTTTTTCGTTCGTCGTTTTTTCGCTTGACCGAGTGTCCAGTCTGACCTTGAGCCTGGTAAATTAGAGTGCAGCAATCGTCGCAGTGGTTTGGCAATGATTTTATGTTTCCACTTCAAAGGCCCTGCTGTTTTAACATATCCATGCTCGTCTTTGACATATTGGGTCACACATCTTTTGGGTCATCATTCTTTAGCTATGTATTCATTTATTATTAAGAATTTTAACTGTTCTGTAACTTTGGGGTAATAAAGGTCAACGTAAACCGATCATATACGAATTACCCCTTAAATGTTAATGGTTGATTAGGCGATCAACATTATCGTGATACTGGTATGTCAATTTTGGATCGTGGATTTCGAAACAACCGGATTTGCTGCGATACGCATCAATAAGTCGTGGTATGGATCGCGATATGCGATCACAGGATAATATTCAAACGCAGCCGCAAAGAGTATAAAGTATGCCAATTCATCCATTGCATAACTGTCATATTTTTAAATATATCATTTTTGAATTATGGCAACAAATTTAACATTTGAATTTTTAGTTTTTTTTTTACATTTTTTTGAATGTCAAGTTTTTATGGTATTGTGTAGTAATTGACAATTTTGGAATGATCAAGAATGCTCAAAATTTGGTTTTTCGTACTTGCTATTTTTAGTTTTAATTTTGACTAGGCATCATGCTTACCAAATATCTTGGTAACAATACAAATCATGAGCAAATTTTTTGACACAGATTTACTATGACACATTAAAATAGCATAAATCATGAAAAGAAAATTGCGACTATCAGTAACTTTAATATTTTTGACAATTACTTAAAATCGTGCATTTTTACAGATTTTCTAAGCTTTTTATACATCGTTTTTACATTTTTTATTATTTTTGACAGCAGTATGCAATTTACATTATGACCGGTAATCTAAATACTTATTACGGCAAATACACTTGCAGTTTTTAATTTATGACTGGCAGCATAATTTATTTGATTTAAAAAAAACATTGTACTTTTTTATTTGTCGACTTGCGATTGTGCCTTGTTTTGATAAAACTTTTAAACTTGCGGTTTTTAATTTATGACTGGAAGCACAATTTATTTGATTTTTCAAAAACAAATTAAACTTTGTACTATATATTTGTTAACTTGCGATTGTGCCTTGTTTGGATTAAGACTTGATTATAATTGATTGGATAGTGTGTAGATTATATATTGACAAATATGGTTTTGCAGTATAGAAAACTATGCCGCGATAGTTAGTTAGTTTTGTTATGTCTGTCTATAAGGGAGTCAATTTTGACAGTGTTAACTAAGTGACAATGACAATAAAACATGTCTGCCATTTAACACAAAAAAAAGTCAAGAGGTCAAAATGGATTAAATTTTAACTCCATTGATTTCAAAAATCGATCGACAGATTATACAAACCGACGTAAACTCTATATAGAATAAACTTTTTTTAATATCGATAATTTCGAGCCAATTCACTATTTATAAAATGATCATGTTAGTTTTGAAATAAAAGTGAACCGCCTATACTCACTAAAAATGATATTCATTATGATGTAGAAATAACAATTTAATTATTTACTAATATAATGCTACATCCGATGTTACATTTTCACAGAAAAGTAATTTGTAACTAAGATTTTCTCCTAATGATATTTTGTTCTTGATTGCTGCATGTAGATTTCTTTTGTTTAATTGAACACAAAAAGAAACAAATTCTTACAAGAAATAGTATGTATCTTTATGATATCAAAACTTTAAAAAGGGTATATGATACATTCATATTTGTAGAAAATATCTAATGAAATTATGTTAACTCAACTTGGACTATGAAATGATTGGGAAAATTCGTAATTGTTAATTTTAAGGTTGATTGGTTTTATAGTTATCTATAACACTTGAAATTATTATTCAGAAGAATATTTTATGTTTTATAATTTTTTAGGGCTTGTGGAGATTTTAATTTTTTATTGCAAGCATAAGTACCTACTTGTGATTGTTAGTGAGCAAAAGTGGATTAAATTACATTAATCCATCGCCTATTGCAAATATGCATGCATACTTACTAAAATAATGATGTGATTGTATATTTTGTATTTGTACAACACGTGCGCATGGTGGTGAAGAATGGAACTAATTTTGTACATGACTTTCGCATAGACAGTGGCTCCGCTGTCTATGCTACGAGGCGTAAGTTAAGTCCGGCCACACCATTGCGTAAAAGACGTGGACGGTGCGTTTACGCAACAAAATGTATGAAGAAACGGTGAGAGAACGTGACGCCTGCGGCACGTCACTGCGTATACGCAGCGGTGTGGTCGCTCCTTTATCCAGACCCCACAAGTTACGTAAATTTGATGTAATATTTTAACAGGTTTTGGTATACTAACAAAATTGTGTCTAACATCCTGAGTACATTGTGTACAAGATATATTTGCTTTTTTCTAATACTTTTTTTAATATAACACTTCATGATTTGTTTAAATATATTTATTAAGAACTAATGCTTTTTTATTACTAATAACTAACCCTTTATAATTAAATGCATGATTTAAATTTCTTTGTGACTGGACGAAATTACACTAATCGAAGTACTTTTTCCTCAAATCAATATCAATAAATAACTAATTTCTGCCACTGATAGCTATATACCTACATATTAATCATGACTTTACTCCTTACGGGGTAGACAGATCCTAGGGTAACTATACCTAAAGGCCACGTTTAACGTGATTGTGGGATGGCGGAAAGGGGGATCAAGATAGTGATGAGTTGCTAGCCGCATCGCCTTTAATAAAATTTTCGTCCCATTCTACCTCCTAAATTTGTGGTCGATTTTCATCTAACAATGGATCATTAGTGTACGAAATTAAAGGCATAACATTGGCTACATTCCCAGCAATGTTATTGGCATTATTTCCTTCAAATAAATCAAAATTATCTCTCAAATCGACTGCTTACAAATCAGATGTTCGGGAACTGAAGCCAAACTATTTATAGTCGCCAGCGAAAACGTTTCATACGTTTATTTCTGTCTGAATAACCGGACGTCCACACTGTTTACCAGAAAAAAAGTTTTTGGTTGGTTTGTTTTTTTGTACAAGTGAAAAGTGCAAAATGGCAGCTTATGATTGGCCTGTAGACACTGAAAATTTGCCAGTGATGAATATTGTTACGCCAAGAAATGTTCAAATGTGTGGTATTTATGGGATGTAAGTAGTACCAAATAATAATTATTGCAATATTTTTTAAACAAAAAAAGCGTGGCTAATTTAGGAACTAATTGTGGACCCGTGTGTGTGACTTTTCCATAGAAAGTGGCGCCGTCCGTCAAAATTATTTTAATAAGTTTTCGAGTTTGTAAACACATTATCAAAATAATAATATGTTTTTTTTAATTTACCTCTAGCCTAGAGTATTTTTTTCCTTAGTCAAACACGGTTTACTGAAAACAATAGTAAGACGCGTGCTCTGAGTACAGTCCGGGTATAAGGAGTGGCCAACCCCCCCGCTCTCGACACCTCCCCTTTCCCGCCACTCACCGCCTCATACCCCAACAAAGCATTCCCCGAATACACTCAGATTAGATAGTACAATAATAGTACATTCCTTTCTTTGGATAGTTGGACAGTCGTACTAAAATTTTACAAAGCGCAGGGGCGTAGACAATTAATATAATAAGGTGGTTTCACCGAAATCGTTTCGGTCGGCTGGCAGCAATAAAAATACATCAAGCGCGGGGCAAACACTTAAAAGCTTGACTCGAGCAAACATTGTAATGTAAACGGTCAATTTAATAAGCAAAAATTAAGTGCTTGCCGCCAAACGAAAAAACTACTTGTCGGAACGGCTTAAAAGCTAGTAAAGATAGCTTTCTTCATAAACGCGCTACAAATGTCACGTCAATGTCACAATTGTCATTGTCAACAAATCAAAATGTTTCTTCAAATCAAACAAAATCTACACTGCTTTAAATAACCATTCACAAAACAAAATTCAATAGTATCACATCTACTTGGTTATGGAGTAATTCAAAAGTTTAAAACTACAATAAAAATGAGTAACCCAAAAGTCGATAAGAGCGACCCAAAACTATCCCAGATCTCAGTAAGATCACGAACTAGTGTAGCCTCTAGGGTCGTTGAGGATAATGCAGACGAATACTACGAAAATAATCAGAAACCAGAGTTTATCTACGGAGGTCCATTCATTAAGGTGGAGAAACCAGAACCGTTTTTGGATACGACTACTCCCATTAACTTGCAGCTACAGGGAACATTTAAAAAGTTAGTATTTTTTTTTTAATTTTTGGACTATAGATTTTGTTTTAATTAATGCTTTTTTTGCGTGCATATTCTAATTGGATTCTGATATCCTACTTGAAGAAAAATTTTAATTAAAGGCATTTTGAAATTGCAAATACATATAAATGTTGCTTAGTGTAATTAATGAAGCAAATTTTAAGGCGATTAATAAAAATCTCATTGTATTTCTGTCCGGAATCAATGTTGCTACTTATTTTACCCTCCTGCTATTGATGGACACACTTTTATTTACTTATTACTTGAAATTACCTACCCATTTTTAGACAATTAACTTTGCTACAAACTAAGCTGGATTTTAATAAAGTTTTAACCATAATGCTTAGGTGACTCTCTTATATGTATAGCTTGTATTTGGGAGCAAAATAATAAGGCACGGGTTTTCAGTGGAAACAAAAGTCTAATCCATCAAAATCATATTAAAAACCATAAACAATTAAAAAAAGGTAAAAAACTATCTAAAAAGGTTGTGCAGTCTTGCACAGCTTGTATGACATTTTCTGCTCTTCATTATAGGTTCTGTGATAAATGTCTTTTTTTTTAAAGTATAATCATGAACACAGCATAGCACTTGATGTAGATGGTGGTGATAAATAAAATAGGTGTAAATAACTGGTTAAATAAAAAAATAAAAAAATATTGCATTCATTTGAATGATTCTTGAATGATTTGATTTGGTTTACCAGATAAAGACAAAGTCCTGGAAAAACATAAATAATACGTAAATTATACAGTATTTATTTTTATAGACTACATTAACTTAATTATGACTGGTCTCCGGCCAAGTTGAATGCTGTGTAAATGTGTTACCATCAAAATTATCATTTATTTTAAATAAAGGCTCTAAAGGCTCTACCTATATAAAAACAATTGAAAGGGCTTCTTAATAGGCCTAGAAACCACCCATTTGTAAGTTTCTGATATATTATCTGACGGATATCTATTATACCATATATGTTTACTTAAACAAAATAAATAGCAGAACAGAAATATGAAATATCAGTTACATAATACTTATCAGAGAGTGGTAAAACAAGTCCTATATCAATTTAATAAATTTATTCATGCTTTTGTTTAATAAAAGATAATTACTGATAGCATTCATATGTCATTTAATGTTTAATTAGCTGTGTCTATAGAATTGTATGTTTCTAAACAAACAAGTGCATGTTTTTTTTAGTAGCTTAAACACACCCAGTAAAATATAATATCTGTCAAGTTCCTATAGACCAACTGCTTAAATGAGTCTTCGCCATTGCGGTGCAGACGCGCGGGGTAGGACGACCGCGGGGGCCGAGAGGCGCGGGCGGCAGGCGCACTACCCGCCCGCACCTCTCTCGGTCCCCTTTGTCGTCCTACGACACGCCCCTGTGCCGCGCGGGCGAGGACTCATTTAAGCGGTTGGTCTGTAGAATGACATTTTTATTTTATACATTAGTCTTGCTTTCTCATTCTTATGGGTTTGATACTTGAAGCTCACAGACTACTTAATTACTAATTATCTTGTATTGTCTGAATAACAAAGTGAGGTTGGTTTATACTGCGCCTCGCTTCAAGCACATGCACGACTAGTTTTCTAATCGTATGTACATGGCAAGGCGTAGTTTGGATCGGCCTCACCTTGCTGTTCACGGAACTTCATCTTTACTGTTTTTTTTAAATGGTTACACAAGTATTCCTATTTATAATGGGTAAAAATGTCTAGTTTCTTTGAGATTGTGGTTAAAATCGTACGCAGCGAAGTCGAAATAAATGAGAAATAAGAAACGTTTATTGTAAATAATCGATCCAATTTCAATCTTAATGATTAATTAATTTTATACTACATCATTTGAAGTTATTTTTGATTCTTAAGCTAATGACATTCAAACTGTAACTTTAAAGTTATCGGCATTCGTTCCATTTCTGCTTATCAAGATCTTCAAGTTTTCGTCATGCGAGTCTGAGACGCTTACATAACCTAAACGATAATTTCGTCAGCACTGCCAGAGCCCGGATAGCTCAGTCGGTAGAGCATTGGACTTTTAATCCAAGGGTCCAGGGTTCAAGTCCCTGTTCGGGCGGCATCTTTTTGTATCTTTTTATTTTTTTTACCACTTAGTTTTATTATTTTTTTTTATTGATTAACGTTTTTAAACGCATTTTTTTGTTTCAGGAGTTTTGCATATTATTCGTTGAAGGAGCGACTGCCTGTGATTCTTACCAAAGTTATAGATTACATTTCGAGGGAAGGCAACAAGATCAAATCAAAATATAAGGGGGTTAGTATTTGTATCATTAAAGAAACTACATTCTGGTATTCCGATTTGGAAAATTGATTGAAAATATTAAATTTTAGGTAAGGTTTTTTTTTGTATTAAAAAAAACTCAATCTAGACCTAACACAGCAGCACTTAGTCATATTTTTTAGGGAGGACGATTGCTTTCCATCAGATGATAACCATATACGTTGGCCCCTTGTAAAAAAAATGATTTTTTTTTTGGTCCAATTTGGTCTGTTTTAAATTGTAAATTGTTACTATTTTTTACCGGTTATTTTTTCTTCTGATACACTGACTTAAAATGAATCATTATGAATGAACAACCTTGTAAATGTTTGTCAACTTTTTTGAACTGCATACTTACATACTTACATAAATCACGTCTTTATCCCTTACGGGATAGACAGAGCCTAAGATAACAAGACCTAATGCCTGATTGTAACCGTATAGATAGGTGGAAAGGAGAATCAAAATACTTTTATATTTTATATATTTTCCACTGCGGTCGGCAAATATTTCCTTACATTAGTCGATTTTCAGTGTACGGCGTCAAAAGTGACTTAATTTTGAATTACAAAAATTCAAAAAAATTCAAAAATTCGCAACAAGGTCACGTGACAGCTAGTAACAGAAAAAATCGAAGGCTTACCCACGTGCTATGGGTGGTGTAGGGGTATAGCACGCGTCACGGAATGACGAGGATCCGGGTTAATTCCCGGACATAGCTTTACTTTTCCGATTTTTCTGTTCTAATTTTCAGTGTCGTTTAGAAATTAAATTTTGAATCAAAAGTAGCTTAATTGCTCCGTTTAATTGTTCGGTTTATTGCCTACTGCTAAGTTTCTCTGTACTCGTAACCGACTAGTTCACACCTTGTATATTCTTCCTTTTCTCTATTACAGTCCGACGAGGACACAAGAAGTATTATCCAGCAAGTAACGAAACTGAAGAACGACCTGGTTACGAACAAGAAATACACCTTGCTCAAAGCCAAGACCGAGGATTCGGGCAAGTGGAACGAGTGGATCGAGGAGTGCGACACCCCCCACTACTTTACCAATACTTGGGTCTTCTCTGAGTGCTACGTGTATCGTCGGATTAAGGATGCCTGCGAGCAAACGTGAGTACCAATGGACATAAATACATACCGTCACGCCTCTTTCCCACAGGGGTAGGCATAGGCAGAGACGACTTTGTTCCACTTGCTACGATCCTGACATACCTACTTATTTTGCTTCATCCACCCACACTCATCAATCTCTTCATACATGCTCATCGGTTTCGGGTACTCTTTCTAAAACGTCTCCTATTTGGTCTCGGAACGTCCGTCTAGCTAGGTCTTCCCCTCTCAACGTAATCATTAGACAAATATACGTACATAAATCACGTATTTATCGCTTACGGGATAGACAGAGCCTAAGGTAACGAGACCTAAAGACCACGCTTAGCATGATTGTGGACGAATAGGTAAAGTGGGAAGAGGAATCAAACAAAAAAATATAAAATGATCCCTAAGATTTTCGCCTATTCCCTCGATGGGCGTTTGCCATCGGCGCGGAAAGTGAAGTAACTTAGATGGTACCTACTTTTAGTTTGTATAAAAAAAAATTAAATATACATACACAAATCACGTCTTTATCCCTTACGGGGTAGACAGAGCCTAAAGTAACAGGTACCTACAGGCCGCATTTAGCAAGATTGTGGGCCTGTAGGTGTAAAATGGAATCAAAATAGTGATGGTAGCCGCATCGCCTATAACATGATTCCTATGATTTTCGCCCATTCCCTACTTCCCACTACCTATATTCTGTGTTTTTTTTTGCTCCTAGACCAGCATGGAAGAAATATGTAAATATATTATGATTCATAAACCCTAAGCGTGACTTGCACGAAGTTATTTTAACAATAACTTTAACCATGATCGACGATTTTGACATAAGATTACTATGATTACAATGATTATTTATTCCCCTTTCCACCTGTACGCCTACGATCATACTAAATGTGGCCTTTAGGTCTTGTTACCTAAGCCTCTGTCTACCCCGTAAGGGATATAGACGTGATTTGTGTATGCGTATTATAGAATGAAATGAGGGCGCCACCATCTTTGTGATTGTTTAAACAGTGCGATCATAGATGGCGCTAGCAGTCACAGAATTATTCGTAAATTTAGTTTAAGATTCGTTTCTATTGATAGTTTTAGTTCCCCGTTTGACTTCAGAATAAATTTTTCCGATACTAGATGGCGCTAGGGTAGCTACAAAACTGTGTTTAGTTGCTTTATTGATGTGTGAGGTTGGAAGAAGTGAGATTAGCTGAAAAGTAAATTGTTTTCAGGAAAGGCCTTGGTGCGTTTGATCCGTTCGATGCTCAGAAGGAGGAGTCCTTCAAAACCGGTGAAGAGGCGATGTGTGTGGTCGCCGAGAAAGTGGTGACCATGCTTGACTCGAGCGATAAGGACAAGAGGAAGGCTGATTTTGTCACCCTACTCAAGGTACCATGGTCCTAATGTATGGCACCCGCTAATGTCAAATCTTGCAAGAATTTCGACCCATGTCCGTTGTCCCAAAACATCGTGTCACGGGCTAAAATCTTAGGAATCATGTTATAGGCGATGCGGCTAGCAACCCATCACTATTTTGATTCCCCTTTCCCCTATACGCCCACAAACATGCTAAACGTGGCCTTTAGGTCTTGTTACCTTAGGCTGTTTACCTCTTTATGTCTTTTAAATGCAAAATTTCAGCTCAATCGGATGAAGTTATTTGCTTCAAAATTAAGTCGCAAGATTCCACCCGGATCGGACAAACATACATACATCCAACTAATTATGGATGGATGTATGTTACTCTTTCACGTAAAAACTACTGTATGGATTTGGTTAAAATTTGGAACGGAGATAGCTGATACCCTAGATTAAAACATAGGCTATTTTGTATCCCGGAAAATTGCATGGTTACCGCGGGATAGCGAAAAACTATTTTTTTGCAGACAAAGTCGCGGGCAGCTAGTAATGCATAAATACATCATCATCATCATCATCATGTCAGCCGAAAGACGTCCACTGCTGGACATAGTCCCCCAAGGCTCTATATACATTCCAACTTAATATAAAAATTGATCACAAACCATTAAAAAAAAAATTCCAGCTCAGTCTATGGTCCAACAAGTGTGACCTGTCCTTGTCTCTCGGCGAGCCGGTGGGGCTCCCGCCGCCCTCGCCGCCGCCCTCGCCGCCGCCCCCCGGAGCCCCGAAGGGAGCACCCCCGCCCCCGCCGCCCCCTAAGGAAGAAGCTAAAGGGAAGAGCGCCACCAAACTGGAAGCCGGGCCTCCGCCTGCCGCCGTAGATCCGTTTCAGCTCATCATAGAGTATAAGGATAAGGTAACACACACAAACCCTTATGGGGTAGACAGAGCCTAAGGTAAGAAGACCTACAAACCAATGCTAATCCTAAGTAGCAGTGCTTGCACTGCTGTGTTCCGGTGTGGAGAGTAAGACAGCCGGGGAAATTACGGGCACAAGAGGCATTTCATCTTAGTCCTCTAAGTTGGCAACGCATCTGCAATCCCTCCGGGGTTGCGGGTGTCTATGGGCAGTGGTGATCACTTACCATCAGGTGATCCACTTGCTCGTTTGCCTTCCTATTCATATAAAAAAAAAAAAAAAAAAGAAGACCTACAGGCAACGTTTAGCAAGATTGTGGGCGTATGTGGAAAATGGAATCAAAATAGTGATCGCGCATAATATGATTTCTAAGATTCTCGACCATTCCCTCGGTGGGCTTTTAACATCTGCGCGTGCCAGAGCAGCATAGAAGTTATCTAAGGGTGGGCGAAAATCTTAGGAATCATGTTATAGGCGATGCGGCCAGCAACCCATCACTATTGTAATTCCCCTTTCCATTTATAGGTACGTCCACAATCATGCTTTAGGTCTTGTTACCTTAGGCTCTGTCTACCCCGTAAGGGATAAAGAGGTGATATATGTTTATGTGTAATGATGGATGTATATAAGTGCGTAAGCTTTTTATCCCAAATAAATGCGTAAATCCCATTTAAGGATTTTTTAGCAGCCAAAGTAGCGCAACTAGCGGTCAATTTTGGTACTAATTTGTTTGGTGACCCTAGCGCCATCTAGTGAGAACTATGCAAACCTATTTTAGGTTATAGTATTAATATCCCAAATATGCAATCATTTTCGTGCCGAAAAAATCAGTATAAAAATTCGTCGTAAAATTGGCGTCGACACAATTACTGTATTAGTATTTTAACCCATCACTATTTTGATTCCATTTTCTACCTATACGCCCACAATCTTGCTAAATGTGGCCTGTAGGTACCTGTTACCTGAGGCTCTGTCTACCCCGTAAGGGGTAAAGACGTGATTTGTGTTTGTATGTATGTATGTAACGATTTATAAATCACAAAGATTATATAATAAGTAAACACAAAATAATCTACTATATAAAAATAAGTCTGGTTTTCCTTCCTGACGCTATAACTCCAGAACGCACGAACCGATTTCCACGGTTTTGCATTCGTTGGAAAGGTCTCAGGCTCCGTGAGGTTTATAGCAAAGAAAATTTAGAAAAATTTCAACAGAAAAGCGGGAAAATCTTTTTTCACATACAGCGCCATCTCTGATACATAGCATGTACTACAAACCAATATGGAATGCCGTAAAGAATCACAAAAACACACGCGGACGAAGTCGCGGGCAACAGCTAGTTAAAATATAAACTTAGGCTACCTTAAAATAACTTAATAAAATAAAATTAATGTTTAAAATTAAAATAAATTTGGACCCTTAGGTAGGGTCCCCATCACGCAGGCAGTATTCCCGCGTTGTATCGCAATTGCGAGTCTTTGTGCGTGAAAGCTGCCCGCGCGAGGGTCGTCTGTATTTATTTTTTGTATTATGTTGAACAGAGCATTGTTAACATTTTCTTTGATTATTTCAGGTGTTGGTTGACGATTCCAACAAAATAGCGGACCAGGTTGTCGTTAAAGCTGAAAACATGGCCAAATTAATAGCTGGTGTGAGTATTTTGTCATTTAATAATAAACCTAATTGTATTTAAAGAGAGCCGGACCGAAAATAATTATATTTTTAAATGACTTCAAAAAAGTTCTCAATTCGTTGATCTTTTTTAGGGTTCCGTACCTCAAAAGGAAAAAACGGAACCCTTATAGGATCACTTTGTTGTCCGTCTGTCCGTCCGTCCGTCCGTCTGTCACGACCCTTTTTCTCAGGAACGCGTGGAGGTATGAAGCTGAAATTTATATCAATTACTCAGGTCTACTGTCCCTTGAAGCTGTGAAAAAATCAAACTTCTAAGCCAACGCAATCAAAAGATACAGCCGTTTATGCCGCAAATTTCCGCAAATTTTCAACTCTCAAGGGAATCAAAACCTACAAGGTAGTTCCCGTGAACGCAGAATTTTGAAATTTGGTATGAAGGTAGGTCTTATAGCACAGATTAAAGAATAATTGCGAAAACCGTAAATGTGTATCGCAATCAAAAGATACAGCCGTTTATGCCGCAAATTTCCGCAAATTTTCAACTCTCAAGGGAATCAAAACCTACAAGGTAGTTCCCGTGAACGCAGAATTTTGAAATTTGGTATGAAGGTAGGTCTTATAGCACAGATTAAAGAATAATTGCGAAAACTGTAAATGTGTATGTATGTCTGTATATAGCAGTGACCAATATAAAGTAACCCCACACTGCGTACATTTTGCTTTGGAGCAGGGCTCTGCTTACACTGGTTTTATATATTTATAGATAATGATACGGAACCCTCGGTGCGCGAGTCCGACTCGCACTTGACCGGTTTTTTGAAACATGTTCACCTATTAGTGAAACTATTAGACTGATTTCAAAATCTTTTCTTTTTTCTATGTCGTTAGAATATGTTTGCTAGTTGGATTTCCAATGACTCTTGTCTTGGAATCAAGATTTTACGACTGGATCGTAGAGAAATCAAGTGAACTCAAATTTTATTGGCATGCCAATAGCGATCTGGATATATTTTTTTATGTAACTATGATGTCACCGAAATCTCGGCACCAATTTGGCCGAGATTGACCGAGGTGGAGGGCGAGACTAAAACTGACACCGAGATCTCGGCAACAATGGCGAAATGGACATGGACTTAAATCGGCACCGACAATGAGATCTCGGCGGGGATTTTATTTGAGATCAACCGAGACTGATATCTCTCGATCTCGGCCCGACCATAACTATCAATGCCCCGTCTCAGTCAATTTGTAAATATAATTTTAATATTGTAATTGTAATAAAGAATATGACTGATTTTAACTGCCATGTTGGTCTGGGAGCAAAGAAAAAACATAGAATGTGCCAGTTGCTTCTCTTCCCGCGCCGATGGTAAAAGTCCATCGAGGGAATGGGCAAAATCTTAGGAATCAATTTATAGGTGATACGGCTAGCAACCCATCACTATTTCGATTCCTATTTCCACCTACATATATATATGTAGGTTTGTATGATTTTAATGATTTTATTATTTTTATTATGTATAAAGTGTTCAAATATTTATTGTGTATACTTTCAGAATACTACGTTCAAATGCAAATGCAGCTGTCACAGACTCGCTAAAGTGAACCAAACCAGAATTTGCATGGATGCGGTTAATATTATTATTTTCTTGTGGTTACTAGCTAGATTTTTATTAGATAGTGATATATCGAATAAAATACTTCATTACTTACTAAAACACTTAGAATCACCAAGTAGTTGCTAGACTAGAATCCTGCTAATATTATAAATGCGAAAGTTGGTGAGGATGGATGGTTGTCACGATGTGAGTGTGTATGTTTGTTCCTTCATCACGCTGAAACGACTGGACGGATTTGGATAAAATTTGGAACGGAGATAGCTGGTATTCTAGATTAACACATAGGCTACTTTTTATCCCGGAATATCGCATAGTTCCCGTGGGATAGCGATAAACATGTCAAAGCTCGTAGCTGGCTAGAGTCGCTACGTAAATAATAATTTCAGAACATCAGATTTTTAATCGAATTCCACGAGGATAAAGTTAATTTCACCTTCGTACTCGTCACCTAATCCGGGAATATTCCCGGATCCATTTTCACTTTTTTGATATTTTTGATATATCTAGTTTAGAAATAATTGTATTATTATGAAATTTTGAATGATTTACAAGTTAGATTTTACTTAGATGTGTATTGTTAATCTTATCCGAATTAAACCGAAACCGTCGAGCATGTATGAAGAGATTGTTGAATGTGTGTGAAGCGAAAGAGGTAGGATCTGTATACCAAACTATCTGTATACCAAATTTAAACTAAATCTGCCCAGCGGTTTAAGCGTGAAAAGGTAACAGACAGACAGAGTTACTTTCACATTTGTAATATTAGTAAGGATTAGTAAGGATAGTAAGGATAATAAAGAGTTTACAGGCTGACCGTTTGCATGTTGTACAGGCTCAGTTGGAGGCGGCGGCGGCTCTGGCGGCCCAGGGTGCGGCGGGCAAGGGCAAGGGCAAGCCGGCGGCGCCCGAGCCCGCACCGGAGCCCGGCGGGGACGCGCCGCCGCCCGTGGCCTGCCCCGCCAAGGTCACCGTGCCCAGCGCCGTGCTGTTCGGTGAGAATATTATATTGAACAAACAAATTAGTATGTACTAGCGACCCGTCGGTATATTATGCATGTATTAATATCATATAAACCTTCCTCTTGAATCACTCTATCTATTAAAAAAAACCGCATTAAAATCCGTTGTGTAGTTTTGAAGATATAAGCATACATCGGGACACGGGGACAGAGAAAGCGACTTTATTTTATACTATGTATATGTATTGATTGACAAGCAAATTAGTATGTATAATTAATCAGAAGCGTGCCTAGAACTTAATGCAATGTAATCGTAATTAATTTAATAATTGTAATGCCTTCATTGTTATTGTCATTATGTAATGGTAATGTACCAAATTCGTTAATATGTAAAATGTATTTTAAACAAGTAAAATCCTTGATTCATTTGATACTACCAAACTACCAATTCGTAATAAATATTTTAAACTTACCCCTTTTTTAAAAACCTGGCTGACATTGTAACGAAGCTAGTAAGAAAATAATATCATGGAGTCGGCGTAAAATTTAATGTTTCATTTGTTTTCAGATATCGTGTGCGATAATTCTGGCTACGAATTGTTCACGGACCTGTGTCTGGCGCACTTCCTTGTCGCCCAAAAAATCGTTGAAAAGGTAATCCTTTTTGCATGTTTCTACAGCCTTTCATTTGAGCAATTTCCAAAAAGACAGATCTTAAGGTAACAAGACCTAAAGGCCACGTTTAGCATGATTGTGGGCGTAGGTGGAAAGGGGAATCAAATAGTGATGGGTTGCTAGCCGCATCGCCTATATGATTTCTAAGGTTTTCGCCCATTCCCTCGATGGGGTTTTACTATATGCGCAGGAAGCAACTGGTACATTCTATGTTTTTTCTTTACTCCCAGACCAGCATGGAAGAAGACGTAAAGACGTGATTTATGTGTGTGCTGGTCTGTAAACAAAGAAAAACATAGCACGTACCAACTGCTTGTCTTCCCGCAGATGGTAAAAGCCCATCGAGGGAATGCTAGCAACTCATCACTGAAAATTCGCTAAAAACCTAAATTTTGAAACTTGAAAACCATGCAACTTTTACTGAGGTCATTAGCCATGTTAGACCTCTTAAGTTGACCTACCTCGGGTGTCACTAAGTGCCAGTTTTGGGACAACCTGTATAGGCTCTGTCTTCCCCGTTAGGGATAAAAACGTGATTTATGTATGTATCATAACCAACAGTAATCTGTGTCGTGAAGCTATTTTAAATGGCATTTATTTTCAGGTCAGATTTCACGTAAAGAAATACCCGTGGTTCGTTTCTGATGTTACGCCTGAGGATTTTACGTAAGTATAAGTGGAAAGAGAAAGGGGAGGCATTTGCCCAGCAGTGGGATACCAAATAGGCTACACAAAAAAAAGTGATAAATGCAATTGTTTACTCGCCAATTCTGAATTAGGAAGTTTTTTTTTTTTTTTTTTTTATGTGAATAGGAAGGCAAACGAGCAAGTGGGTCACCTGATGGTAAGTGACCACCACTGCCCATAGACACCCGCAACCCCGGAGGCATTGCAGATGCGTTGCCAACCTAGAGGACTAAGATGAAACGCCTCTTGTGCCCGTAATTTCCCCGGCTGTCTTTCTCTCCACACCGGAACACAACAGTGCAAGCACTGCTACTTAGCGGTAGGATTAGCGAGTAAGATGGTGGTAGCGATCCGGACGGACCTTGCACAAGGCCCTACCACCCGCAAAAAAGATAAAAGATAAAAAGGTTTTTTGAATGTTCATAGATATAAAAACCGTGATTACGTGGTTGGCTTAGTAAAAGTCCATCGAGGGAATGGCTCAGCCTAGTCTGGGGTTCGTCACACATTTTTTTTAATGTTATACTTGTGTTTTTTTAAACAAATAAATTATTCTATCACGTAATTTATTTAAATAAAAAGTTAATTGATTCCTTTGTGTAACGACCTTTTCACCCTTATTGCAATGAAATAAAGGTAAAAAGGTTGTTACACAAAGGAATCAATTAGTTTTTCTTGTAATTAAGCCCTTAGCTATTGTAGCGACCCTAGCGCCACCTAGTTGGCCTTTACATGACTACTACGACACGACTAGCTAGCGCCAGTTCTAATGACAGCTGCCACATCGTTCTACATGCCGCTTACGAAGTTTCTCAATGCGGCTGCATAAATACAACTTTCAACTCTCTTCCTTCGGACTTCGGTCCCCAGGCATAACATCTGCCTGGAGAGAGATCTCTCTATTGTGGCACTCCCCACACTATGTATAATTTATTTGAAAACGACTCTGATATTAATTGATGATGATGATGATTTTTAATGGTTCAGATTCGTCGTGAACGCGTGCTCCAGCTCGTCGTACAGCAGAACGGTACCGGCCCCGGAACCGAAACCAGGTCGGTATTAGTGTCGACGTGGTATCTGGTATCTTGGTGGAATCTGGTATCTTGGTGGAAGTCACGTTGCCAGTTTGCCAAATTTTAAGAGGTTAATTTCTTGGAAGAGGGTCAAATTTAAATTGCAAGATTTGATCCGAACATACAAGATACAATTATGATTGTGAGTCAGTGTTTTGATGAAAAAACTAAGGAACTTTGATATGCATCTGAAACACAAGTTTCTTGCGGCGCGTTCTTCTGATGGTTTTTCCGAATGCGCTGGTAGTTTAAAAGACACGTAAAAGAGCCCTTGGCGTTCTGTTTGCAAAATTAGTTTTGATTTTTGAAACTACAAGTTCAAATGGATTTTTTTTTGGAATATATTTAATTCACGTCTGGCTCTATATGTCATCGAAAAAACAGGGTATTGACTTTAGCCAGCACAAAATTACAGGACGTTGAAAAAGGCCTGACTTGCTTCGAGAAGATGATGGTACGGCCGTGCAATTGTTTTGTTAGACTTGTCGGGAGCACTGCCGTGCCCCAAGACTTAAAGGAATCAATTGGAAATTGGTTGTTACGAAAGCCACAATATTGACATAAACATATCACTATAATTGAGCATATTATCCATGCCAATGATAATGTATTGTGCCGTTCACCTTGACGTTTCAGTGCCGGAGGGCCAGCCACCGCCGGAGCCCGAGGCCCCTCGCAACATCACCTCCGAAGCCCTGCGGAAGCTCGGCGAGCAGTGGAAGCAGTACGTCGCCGACGGCACCTTCGTCGTCATGGTGAGACCACTGCCCTCTGTTGTCGAGCAGCTGTTAGTTTTAGTGCAGCTACTCGGTAAATGGTGGCGCTACAGGTTCTAGGGTTGCCCAGTAATTACCCTACCCGACAAGAGATGGCGCCACTAAAGTAAAATATTAAGCGCGGCTGTTTGCATGACTTGACCTCACTATTTCGCAGACTACCAAAGTAAAGTTAGCCCTTCAGATATGTATTGTCCTCAACAGAGCGATGACTTCTGGACCTCCCCCCACTGCTACAAGGACATGAAGAGATACGACTACTGGATGTACCGGAAGCTGCAGTTCGCTTGCAGCGTGCTGTTCAAAGGCGACCTTAACTACCGCAAGCTGTTGGGCGAGAGGAACTGCAGTCCGGTGGCGGGATTTGAGCCCTCCTTGCAAGGTCAGTGCCGCACATTGATATTCTTAATACATACATACACACACACATACACAAATCACGTCTTTATCCCTTACGGGGTAGACAGAGCCTAAGATAAAGGCCACGTTTAGCAAGACTGTAGGCGTATAGGTGGAAAAAGGAATCAAAATAGTGATGGGTTGCTAGCCGCATCGCCTATAACATAATTCCTAAGAATTACGCCCATTCCCTCGATGGGCTTTTACCATCTGCGCGGGACGAGAAGCAACTGGTACATTCTATGTTTTTCCTTTGCTCCCAGACCAGCATGGAAATGATTGATCTTTATTGCTGCTAAAAAAAAGAAAAACTCAATACTAAGAGAATACTATATATTTTTACTTATAGGTGTTATTTACTTTGAAAAAACGCGCGAACACTTAATCTAATTTAAGGTAAAATTCACCTTGCTACTCCGCTGCCAAGTAGTATAAATATGTTTTTTGTTTGCGAGTGTAAATATGTGTTTGTTTGCACACTAACGCCTCATTTTATAAATTACTCAATTTTATATGTTTTTATGTAATAAAAAGATTACTTTTTTATCATCCCTAGTCAAAATGTTACAAATGCAACATTTCACACACTAATCTTTGTCTTCGCTCAGAAATGCGGCATAGCGCTCAGAGTTATTTTATGATATAGTAACAGCCTTAAGCTTCATTCACGCTGGTTCATTTTACATGTTTTTTTTTTGTCCATGGGCTTGTAGTCTAATAATATCGTCCGTCACCTTCACACCCTCTTACGTTCCATTCCACATATAGATGATGTCTGAGGTAACATATAGATAGTAACAGCCTGTATTGTTATCAGGTTTCATCCCGGCTCCTATTATCGCGCTGCGCACGGTGAAGGCGGACCTCATCTGCGGGCTGCCAAAGGGCAAGTTCGAGGCCATCGCCAAGATAGACCCCGACTGGATGCGGAAGGGCGACTACGGGTCAGCAACAAATAATATGCATACATCATTGACCTACAATAAACAACTAGACTCCCAATCACGCTCAAAAACTGTCCGAAGCAAAAGTCTGAACGACGCGTCTATTGTTCAGAGTTTTTGTTCAGTTGTGTTTCGACCGCGCTTTGATAACAATGTATATCGATGGCCCAGACGAATAAACGTGCAAATGTCATTACAAGTAAATGACATTTGCACGTTTATTCGTCTGGGCCATCGATATGTCTCTTTCGCACCGTAATCTTACTATTGAGAACAAAAGAGACAGGCAGGTTTCCAGCGCGTGGCGTCGTGTCATTACTTCTCACGATCCTACGCCATTGATATTAAACATTACTGCCACGAAATAAGGTGTCAATTTGAACGAATATGTTAATGTTATCTGTCTAAGTCGATGTGTTGACACACACAACACATAGACAAAGCAACTCGGACGTTTCTTGAGGAACCTTCGTTAGCGACTGAGAGTCTAGTTGTTTATTGTAAGTCAATGGCATACATACACAAATCACGTCTTTATCCCTTAAGGTAGACCTAAAGGCCATGTTTAACATGATTGTGGTCGGTGGAAAGGGGAATCGCCTATAATATGTAACCTAAGATTTTCGCACATTCCCTCAATGGGCTCTCTGGAAAGTCTGTTGTATCTGAGCTTCACGCCATTAAAGTTGTCACTCGAACCTGTTAAAATAGATAACAAAATACCCTCATAATTATACTAGTGGCGCCATCTCTTGAGCGCTGTTCATTGTACTAATTGTCAGTATTTAAAATACTTGCAGAACTCGATTGTATTCCAACAGATGATAGTGAGAGTTTTATGAACAGCCTATGTTGACTGTACGAGACCGTGACAATGGCAGCTTGATCTTCAAAGTTCACAAATGTCCTGATATACAAATACTGGTTTAATTTGGTTTATTAAGCTTTTGTGATTTTGGTTGAATTTTTTGAGACACTAACGTTTTTAATATTTATTTTTTTTGGGCTGTATTTTTGTTCCCTTTCCTGGTAATGGCGTCGCCAGCCGATGATCAAGGGGGGGCGGTGTTAGTAGAAGTACAGCGTCTATCGGTAGGTGACACGGTGTGGCGGCACTTGAGTCGACATTGGCAAAAAATAAAGGGTACATTTTTCGATTCTCTAGGGGGGGGGGGGGGAGGGCAGTGGCCTCATCTCTGCCCCCCCCCCTTAGCCAATAACCAAGGTTATGATCGTTCAAGTTGCCTAAAGTAAAAACTTTTGGTCACTTTGGATGTTTCATACTGACGTTGACTGTACAGGAAAGCAGCAGTCAGTACGCAGTTGTTAACGTTTGGTCTGCCATTTTGTGAACAATTTCATTCCTGTTTGAATTGAATACAAAAGACAATGTAGGAGATCCCATCCCTCAGATTTCTATTGTGGCATCTCCCCAGAGTAACTGATGGTGTTGTTCCAGTGTGATCCAGTTCTGCGCAAAGGCTGAGCCCCTCAAAGTCGCGGACAGGCCGTGCTCACACTACTGCGGTGCCTGCATGGGCCAGTCCTGCCCCGAGGAGGGCGCCTTCTGGTGACCCGATACAACACATTTTGGTGAGTTTTTCCACATACCCACCAGGGAACGGTCATGACCAGAGCCCGGATTTTTCATGGCAAAACAAAACACTATCGTAATCTGGCTTGTGATAGAAACATCATTTTATCGATATCGATAATTGTGCAATAGAATAAAAATCGTGACCAAATAAAATAACATACCTATACAACATAAAAAAAACCTAGATAGTTTGTATGAAGTTATATAGAAATGTATACTAAATTTATGTTCAACTTCACTTAACGACAAGGGAGAAGGCAGATCCAACTGTAAAATAATTAAAATATATCTTTTTGTTTCAGGTACCAACTCATTTTCATTGTAATCAAGTTGAATACTCACATAAATCAATTTTACCGCTTTTTGGCACTTACAGACCTTTATACCTGGGGCCTGATTTTTGGAAAGCACATGTATGAAAATACCACTCGAAAGTGGTATAAATCTGTTTATATCTTCAAAACTACAGCTCTAATCAAATTTTTGACTAGGTCACAAGATTAATGAGAGCCCTAAGTATTTTCTAAGCTACTCGTATCTCAAATTCAGCACAATTTTTCACCACTTTCGAGTGGTGTTTTCACACATGTGCTTTCCAAAAATCAGGCCCCTGGTGTAAATAAAACATTACCAAATTTTAAAACAGATTTTTATTTACAAATGTCTTTACAAGTATTTACAATTTACAAAAATGTAGTCGTATAAATAGGTAAAAATGTTTTTTAAGCGTTACTTTACTAGCACTCCTGACTTCTAAAGCTGTCTATTACTTGAATATAAAATGTACAGAACAAATAAGTTATTGTTTATTGATAAAAAAAAAACATTTTAATACAATCGTTTTGACTGACTACTCGCATTGTCGACCAGTCTACACGTGTATGTATGTATGTATGTAAACTCTTTATTGTGCAAATACAATTGACAAACAGTGAAACACATGCAAGTGTCAAATTTGCCTTAATTTTAAAAACAATTTAAGAACATTATAAGTTAATAAAAAGCTTGAAAAAAAGAAGAAAGGTCGAGGGACGAACATCATTTACAGCATCATCATCATATCAGTCAGACGTCCACTGTTGGACATATCCCTCCAGTTGGCTGGGTTGGAAGCGGCTTGCATCCACCGTGAACCCGCGACTTTAACCAGTAGGCTGACCTAACTCGCTCGCAATCGCCATCGTGTTCATTTTGACAGTTCACGTATGGGCTGACAACTGGCATCGGAATCAGCTAGCTGTCACATTCATACATGAACTGTCAAAATGAACACGATGGAGAGTTAGACAATAAGCCTTATTGGTGAACATCCTACAGCATATATTTACATAACTAAAATATATTATGCAGCAAAACCTAATAAATTAAAAGCACCAGGGTGGATATGATTTAAATCAGTGATTAAAATCGTGATTTTAATCAATCGATTATTTTAAATAAACCGAATCAATACATTTTTACTATAATGAAATCAGCCAAAAATTGTCTAGGAACTTCCCCCGATATCACCACTATGGCGCGCACACGCGTGCAATTTCCATGCAAGCGATCACCGACCAAGGGCGGATCCAGGGGGGGGGGGGGGTCATGGGGGTCATGACCCCCCCCCCCTGAGCTGGTTCCAGGACTTGTTATCTAGTTCCAGGACTATTGTTATCAAAATTAAATTATAAGTTCTTGACTTGACCACGACTATGTGACCCCCTCCTGGCGCCAAAGCTGGATCAGCCCTTGTCACCGACACAGTTCCGGGAACTGTATAACAGGCTGCCTACTCGACGCAACTGACAGCGGCGCGCAACTACCCTCGTTTTCATCGTTATTTTTATTGATGCCGTCATTTCGTAAAGTGTCGCCTAAAGTCATCGTTTGGTCAATTATTAAAACAGTTTTCTAACCCGAGGGCACGGTTAAAATTGGGATACCGCCTTATTTGAATGGTCTTTGTGTAATTATAATAGACTCACGGTAGCTTCAGAAAGGTATTTTATCTTAGCCCTCTAGGCTGCCAACGTATTTGTAACGCTAGTGTTACATCCACGGGCAGTGTCGATTACTTAACACCGGGTAACCGACTTGCTCATTTGTTTTCTATGTCGTTGCTGGGCCTTGGACCCGGGTGAACCTAGCTCGCAGTCTGTCGCGGGAAGCTTGTGTCCAGCAGTGGGCTCGAGGTCTGCTCACGGGTTGATGGCGACCCATCCGTTGTTACCGTCAGGCAAAGTTATCTGTACTACTCGCACGATGCCTCCGCTCTCGTCTAGCACCTTCAAAAAAAAATACAAAAAACATACATAATTATAGACTTCGTAAACGCTCTGTAGGATTCTGCTAACTTAGCAATCGTTTGTCCTTATCTGTCACTTTGACATTTACCTTGCACATTTTATTTTTCAAAACGTCTCCTATTTGGTCCCGGAACGTCCGTCTAGGCCTTCCCCTCCGAACGCAACCATTCACACTCCCCCTATAGATTTGTTTAGTTAGTCTACTTTCATCCATCCCCTCTACGTGACCAAACCAACTAAGCATACTTTTTCTATCCTAGTCACTATATCCTATTTCACGCCAGCACGTTCCCTTATCACACTATTTGAGTGTCACACCTTCCATACTTTTTAGCGCTCTCATTTCTACTGCATTTATTCTTTGGTAATAAATATACATACATACCGTCACGCCTCGTTCCCACAGGGGTAGGCAGAGACTACTTTGTTCCACTTGCTACGATCCTGACATACTTCTTTCGCTTCATCCACATTCATCAATCTCTTCATACATGCTCGTCGGTTTCGGGTACTCCTGACCTGACCTTTTTCCAAAACGTCTCCTATTTGGTCTCGAAACGTCCGTCTAGGCCTTCCCCTGCCAACTTTACCATTCACGCTCCCCATATAGATCTGTTTAGTCTGGTGATCTGTCTGTTGTTGTTAATAAATATAACGTTAAAAAAACCGATATAATAACATAGCTAACCTGAGCTTCCTCTTCTTGTCGTTCAGTAGTTGCATCACCCTCTATATAGCTAGCTTCAGTCTTTAACGCTCCCTCTAGATTATCTGCAAACGAGACGAGCATAATTACAATTATTTACAAAAAATAACTCAAAATTATAACTTGGGAACGATCCGACTGGTTTCGGTGTAACGGAAGATCTTCCTCAGAGTCGAGTGCACGACGGAGGTACACACCGCCTTCATTCCTGAGGAAGGTCTTCCGAAACAGACCGAAACCAGTCGGCTCATAATGCTGTACTTAACCATAATTATTAATAAAATAACTAAATATCGGTGGTAGATATGTTTCAAAATTATATTTATTGCAAGCAATACCGTCTTCACCATAAGGGCACATGGCGCCCGTGCGCAGGGCCCCATTCTCAGGGTCATACTTAGTAAAAAATAGTACATTGTTGTAGAGGCTGGAAAGTGAGCAATAGATGGACGAGTGAGTTCGAGGGCCGAGCCGCTGGTGAGGCCCTCGAAGAGAGACGAGTCCATCTATTGCACTTTTGGCCGAGACATTACATAGTGCTTTTCACGATACAGCGAGGAAATAAAAAACATTACGCCAGACGTGGCTGTATGGACCTAGTTTCCTTTGCCTCTTCCTGATGGGATAAACCTTAAAAAAAATTAATATGAAGCACACGTGTTCTGATTGGTCGATTTTGTGTAATAGCATCACCAATTGTGTTCTGATTGGTGGAATCAGGGATCAGCATGCCGATGTGTTTGGAGGTCTTTGAAACTGTCCAACGATGTTATTGTTGGCCTGTTTTAATTCATAGTTAGCCTGTTCATTCAACCTACAACTATACTTTGTTTTGGGGCCCCATTACTGACCATCTTTTGCCACATTTCCGAGCAGTGGCGTGAAAATGTTATTATAATTCGCTTTTTTTACTTTCCAAAAGGGCCCCAGCCTAGTTTAAGACGGCCCTGAATAAAAGCTTAGAAAAAAGCAATCAGATGGAACTTACAAGTTAAAATATCCTCCCCTTCAGGCACAAGATTCAAAGAAGACTTCGGCCCCTTTTGTAGAATATATTTCTTATCGCCTATGATCACCGTGCCTTCGTTTTCTGTAACAAGTCAAGTTCAAAATATTTTGAGATGCGAGGGAGAGGAGGAGACAGAAAATCAACGCATTCGCTGCCAGATGTCAAACCAGAGATTGTGTAAGGTGCCGGAAACGCGCATGTGCGTACAAATTTCAAATGCCTTCACAATTATGATAGCGGCTCATAATGAAAGCTATGATAGAGTTTCCCGCCAAAATATTCTCCTTAAATTATCATTTGAGCAAATAATCATTTGGCAAATGAAATTTTCGCAATTTTACTGCTGGCATTGGGCAAGTATTTATTTTAGCAAACTACAGTTTGACATGTCAATTTTATTATTGTTTCTCCAAAGGTGTAATGTAATTTGGCACAACGTACTTTCTCCACAATTATTCACCTGGATTTTTTCAAGACAAACAAAATTTGGCAAAAAAAAAAAAATCCTAATAAAAAAATGCAAAATGTAAATATGCTAAAGATTGTATTGGTAAGAAACTAGTGCGATAAGTTAGTTGGGAAGTCAATTAGTCGTTTTTTTTTTTGCCGAAATTACAGTACACCCATGAAAATGGATACCCATATGCATTACATAGGCCGTGAATGTGTTCATAAAGGGGATAGGATGCTTAACGATACTCACCACCACTGGCCTTTTCAGCTTCTACATCCAATTCTAGCTCCTCTGTCGATTCATACACCTGCAACAATAAATTATACTATGAAAAAAAAAAAAAAAGTTTATTGTATTTCTAAACGACACTGAAAATTAGAACACATAGAAAAATCCGAAAAGTAAAGCTATGGCCGGGAATCGAACCCGGATCCTCGTCATTCCGTGACGCGTGCTATAACCCTACACCACCCAAAGCAGGTGGGCAAGGCTTTGATTTTTTCTATCTATTACTAGCTGTCACATGACCTTGTTACTATGCGAGTTTATTGTATCAACATTTTACATATTTGAACATGTGACTCTGAATCTGAGAAACCAGATTGAGCAAATCAAAAACAATACAATATACATAAGTAATATACTGTAAGCGCTATCCGTCTGGCGCCACCTTTAACTGTCACTGTCACCATCCGTACCTGGCTACCTAGCTAGCGGTAGGGTAGGCGAGCGGACACACAGTCATCGCCTGGCCTGGCATTGACATCGTGGCGCTTGCGGCAGACGGACGTCTCCAGAATCTTTCTTTATCAAGGTCACGTGAGCCATATCTAATCTTTTGCCTATTGTGATTAGTGGTAGAAAAATAAGTAATCGCTGTAATAGTTATGATCCTTACATCAGATGTGGGATAAAGAACTAGTTTGCCCACAGTGAGTGCATTATCCGAGTGATTTATTACGTGCTATACCCACCTTATTCTAAATTAAGAAAACCGTTACAGTGTTTTGCGTTTGAAAAAAAAAAGAAAACCAGCGATTGCTTCTTTTTGTTTTGTTTTTTTTTAGTGGTTGTTTACTGCTTTTGATACATTTTTGTGAATTTACTTTGTGAGTGAATTTTATAATGACGGTGCCGGAATTTTTAAAAGTAAGTAACTTGTTTCTTTCAAGGTAATCTTCTGGGCACCTGTTACTGCACACACGTACGATAACGGTCTGCGTTGTTTGTGCTTTTTACACATGATTACGGTCTGTGTGTTGAACGGTTTGTACACGCCACGTATGATAACGGTCTGCGTGTGTTGTGATTTATACACATATGATTACGGTCTGTGTGTTGAACGGTTTGTACACGCCACGTATGATAACGGTCTGCGTGTGTTGTGATTTATACACATATGATTACGGTCTGTGTGTTGAACGGTTTGTACACGCCACGTATGATAACGGTCTGCGTGTGTTGTGATTTATACACATATGATTACGGTCTGTGTGTTGAACGGTTTGTACACGCCACGTATGATAACGGTCTGCGTGTGTTGTGATTTATACACATATGATTACGGTCTGTGTGTTGAACGGTTTGTACACGCCACGTATGATAACGGTCTGCGTGTGTTGTGCTTTATACACATATGATTACGGTCTGTGTGTTGAACGGTTTGTATACGTCACGTATGATAACGGTCTGCGTGTGCTGTGTTTTTTACACATATGATTACGGTCTGTGTGTTGAATGGTTTGTATACGTCACGTATGATAACGGTCTGCGTGTGTTGTGTTTTTTACACATATGATTACGGTCTGTGTGTTGAATGGTTTGTATACGTCACGTATGATAACGGTCTGCGTGTGTTGTGCTTTTAACACATACGATTACGGTCTGCGTCAAGTATGTTTCAGGTGAAGGCCGAGCTTTCGTTGGCCAGAGTCCACAACAGCTCCTACTGCCAACAAACGAATTAACACCCGGGTGAAAACTTAGAAGATGGTGAAGCATCTTCTTCTACAGCGGCCGCCGATCCATCCGCGTCACCAGAGGACTCGCATGCTGAATCGCCCGTGGTCGACTCCCCGGTTCAGAGCAACACCACTCAAAAACGGGTCGAGGACGACACGCTGTCAGGAGAGGCCGTGTAAGCGCTATCCGTCTGGCGCCACCTTTAACTGTCACTGTCACCATCCGTACCTGGCTACCTAGCTAGCGGTAGGGTAGGCGAGCGGGCACACAGTCATCGCCTGGCCTGGCATTGACATCGTGGCGCTTGCGGCAGACGGACGTCTCCAGAATCTTTCTTTATCAAGGTCACGTGAGCCATATCTAATCTTTTGCCTATTGTGATTAGTGGTAGAAAAATAAGTAATCGCTGTAATAGTTATGATCCTTACAATACAATACCAATGCAACAACTCATCATCATTGATAATCATGGCAAACGTGGTCTTTAGGTCTTGTTACCTCAAGCTCTGTCTACCCCGTAAGGGATAAAGACGTGATTTATGTGTGTATGTAATATAACCACCTTAACCTAACTTTTATTTTAGTCCAGTTACCTACTACGTGTACTCTAGTACACACTTTATACAACTCTACTAATAGACTAATATAATTTAAGGCTCGGGGACGGCGCATTCTTCTTGGAAATGATGGTATTTCCGAATGCGCTGGTAGTTTCAAAAAAGACATCTAAAAGAGCCCTTGGCGGCCAATTTACAAAAATAAAATTTTGATTTTGACTGTATCTCGTTGTTAAGCCAGGGATACACTAGGGGACGTCAAAGTAAGTGTATCTCTGGCTTTAGTCCGTTGCTGACAAAGACTGCTACATCAATAGTTATCGGATTAACTTACGTTATCGCCCGGAGCGTTGTTGGCGATCCTTTGTATAGTAACGCGGGGTTGATTCACCACAATCGACTCAGCCAGGTGGCCCTGAAAAATAAAATAAATATCAGGAAACAATTCACACAAATTGACCTAGCCCCAAAGTAAGCGGTAGTACAGGTGAAAAACTTAAGTAAACGACCTGTTTGTATGTGTGAGTAATAAATAAATAAATAAATATTTTTTTCCGGGATAAAAACTATCCTATCTCCTTTCCCGGGACTGGAACTATCAAAATCAATTCAGCGGTTTAGGTGTGAAATGTAACAGATCGACCGACAGACACACTTTCGCATATATAATTTTACAGTATCCGCCGAACCAAGTGGCCAGTCAGGCGTAATCGTCAGTTACCGTAAATGGTAGCATGTCGATAACTTATGTTACATTTTTATTAAACGACACTGAAAACTGACATTGAAAATGCCATACCATACCATATGTTCTTGTGAATAAATGATTGATTGATTGATAGAATGATCACCGATTAAAAATCATCGTGTATTTATAGAGCGACCGCTTAAATCAGTCCTCGCCTGCGCGGCACAAGAGCGCGGGGTAGGAGGACGGCGGGGAGCTCTCTCGGTTTTTTTTTTTTTTTTTATATGAATAGGAAGGCAAACGGGCAAGTGGGTCACCTGATGGTAAGTGATCACCACTGCCCATAGACACCCGCAACCCCGGAGGGATTGCAGATGCGTTGCCAACCTAGAGGACTAAGATGCAATGCCTCTCGTGCCCGTAATTTCCCCGGCTGTCTTACTCTCCACACCGGAACACAGCACAGCGCAGCGGTGCGGGCGGGGAGCGCGCCTGCCCCCGCACAGAGCCCCCGCCGCGCGAGGCGAGGACTCATTCATTTTCTATCCTATATGGGGAGTGTGAACGGTAAAAGGTCAGGTCAGGAGTACCCGAAACCGACGAGCATGTATGAAGAGATTGATGAATGCGGATGAAGCGAAAGAAGTATGTCAGGATCGTAGCAAGTGGAACAAAGTAGTCTCTGCCTACCCCTGTGGGATAGAGGCGTGACGGTATGTATGTATGTGTAGCGACCCTAGCGCCACCTAGTTGGCCTCTACATAACTACTACGACACACGACTAGCTAGCGCCAGTTCTAATGACAGCTGTCACATCGTTCTACATGCCGATAACGAAGTTTCTCAACGCGGCTGCATAAATACAACTTTCAACTCTCTTCCTTCGGACTTCGGTCCCCAGGCATAACATCTTGGAGAGAGATCTCTCTATTGTGGCACTCCCCACATAATATGTATACATATTATGTATGTATGCTTAAAACTTCTCTCCTTGACTCACGCTGGTGTTCATGTGCGTGTAGAGCAGCTGCTTGCGCATGTAGCCGGCGCCGCACACGAGGCACTCGTACGGCTTCTTGTCGCTGTGCACGAAGCGGTGCGTGTTGCGGTTGTCGCGCGAGTTGAACGACTTGCCGCACACCTGGGGGTGTAATGTGTCACGTTACTTGGTGTCTTGTGAAATATTAAACGAGTGGAACGAAGTAGTATCTGCCTACCCTCGTACTAATCTTGATTTTTCTTTTTATTGTAATATTTTAATAGACATCTCGCAGTATGGACAATGATATGTACTCCATTATTGTCGCGTATATCAGACTAATGTACCAATTAATAGTTTCTATGGCTCACACTGTAAAATACATGATGTGGATGTACTGAATAAATATATAAAATAAATACCCTTATGGGAAAGTGACGTGATCTATGTATGTTCTTGCTTTTGCCCGCGATTTTGGATAATGGCTACTCTCGTTAGGGATTGAATAGCTTCTTTAAACCTGGCCGGGGATTTGACAGATTAGTAAAGCTTGCATCAATACAGCCGTGTTCACGTGACACGAGGACAAATAAACAGACAAACAGAAAAAAAAAACTAAAAACTGTTGGAAAGTGTTGTTATCGATTCTAAGTATCCCTGTATTTTTCTCGAATACCTTCCATGTACAGTCAAGTGTAATAATATGTATCTAGTCAAAGTTTCAAAACTAAGTACCATACGCTCTTACACCGGCGTAATAAAATAAGGTCGTGGGACATATTTTTGAGAAGTTCGTATCGATACTTATTTTTGCACTTGACCGTACAGACTTCTGACCCCCGGCTTTATTACATGTATCGAAGTGAGAGAATGTCAAGGCTCAAAACTCGTCCAAGTCGTGTGTTTAACACGGGCAAAATTCGGGATCCGGACATTTAATGAAACTGTTTTGGAAACTTCCATGCTGGTCTGGGAGCAAAAGAAAAAACATAGAATGTACCAGTAGCTTCTCTTCCCGCGCATATGGTAAAAGCCCATCAAGGGAATGAGCGAAGATCTTAGGAATCATATTACAGGCGATGTGGCTAGCGACCCATCACTATTTTGATTCTTCATTCCATCATGCTAAACGTGGCCTTTGGCTCTGTCTACACCGTAAGGGATATAGCCGTGATTTATGTATGTATGTATGTATGTATGTATGTATGTGTGACCTCGCAGACGTAGGGCTTCTCGCCGCTGTGTATCCGGACGTGCTTCTTGTAGTGCTCGGGGTACACGAACGTGGCCTGGCACACCTCGCACTTGAGCGGCCGCTCGCCCGTGTGCGACGCCTTTATGTGGTAGTCCAACAGTCTGCGGTCAAACGCGGAAACATATCAATCTAAATCTATACTTCTATACTAATCAAAGGTTCAAAAGGTTAACTGGTAGAGATCCCTTATAGGGATAAGTTCGCCTTTGTGCATATATTTAAGGTCTTTTTTTTGTGATTTGTCTCTACTTCTCTATATTTGTACAATAAAGCATTTACTCACTTACTTACTTACTAATATTATAAAGAGGAAAAATTTGATTGTTTGTTTGTTTGCATTGAATAGGCTCCGAAACTACTGGACCGATTTCAAAAATTCTTTTGCCGTTAGAAAGCTACATTATCACTGAGTGACATAGGCTACTTTTTACCGCGGGAAAATGCCTTTTCCTACGGGAAAATTAGTTTATCGCGGGCGAAGCTGCGGACGGAAGGCTAGTATTTAATAAAGAATTCAATAAGATAAACAAGTTCTTTCTTGCTGGTCTGGGAGTAGAGAAAAAACGTAGAATGTAGCAGTTGCTTCTATTCCCGCGCAGGTGGTATAAACCCATAGCCGAAACCTAAACATAGATGAAAATGTTAGGATTCATGTTATAGGCGATGCGGGCTAGCAAACAATCACTGATTTGATTCCCCTTTCTACCTATACACACACAATAACATGAAATAAAAAAAAATAAAAAACCCGCATAATCGAGTAATTAAACCGTAAATTAAAGTAATAATTCAATTGTTTGCAAAAAAAATGCCTTACATGACTTTAGAAAATAGCTGATATTTTTCAAATTGTTGGACCAATTTTTACTAAAGGCTAAAACCACCGCAAGAACACACATACAGAGACATACATGGCAGTGAAGGCGTTAAAAACGCTAAACGTGGCTTTCAGTAAGCTTATTGTCTAACTCGCTCGCAATCGCCATCGTGTTCATTTTGACAGTTCACGTATGAATGTGACAGCTAGCCGATTCCGATGAACACGATGGCGATTGCGAGCGAGTGAGGTAATAAATCTACGGGTCTCGTTATCTCAGGTTCGTCTACCTCGTAAGGGATAAAGACGTGATTTATGTATGTATGTATATGCAAAACAAAAGGATATTGAGTATAGTAACGTCATACATACTTACATACGTAAACCACATCTTTATCCCTTACGGGGTAGACAGAGCCTCAGGTAGCAAAACCTAAAGGCCACGTTTACCTTGATTGTGGGCGTACCTATAGGTGGTAAGGGGAATTATAGGTGGTAGTTGTCAACAAAGGGTTATAGATAATACTAGCTGACCCGGCGAACTTTGTTCCGCCTTAAATTGTCACAAACCGTCTGAATATTTTTTACTTAATTTGTAGTTGTTGTAAATCTGTTTTTGTGGCAATAAATTGTTCTTTCTTCTTCTTCTTCTTCAAATTTGAAAAATTCCTTTGCAAGTGCATCTTTATACTAATCAAGGAATAATGTGTAGGCATGCTAAATTTAATGTCTGTAGCTTTATTAGTACAACATTTCGGAATTTTCTAATTCCGTGGGAAAAGCGGGATAAAAAGTATCCTATGTCCGTCTCCTGGTAAGCTACTTCCCTACCAATTTTCAGGCAAATCGGTTAAGCCGTTCTTGAGTTATAAATAGTGTAACTAACACGACTTTCTTTTATATATATAGATAGAATAGATAAGGTGAGCACTGACCGGCGGCGCTTGAACCGCTTGGGGCACTGGTCGCACTTGTAGCGCTTGTCGTCGTAGTGCGTGGCGCGCTTGTGCGAGTGCAGGTTGGAGCGCTGCGAGAACGTCGCGCCGCACACGTCGCACGCGAACGGCCGCTCGCCTGCGCACGCGCACACAGACAGGATCGTTTATTTGCGAAACAGGGACAAAGTATACAGGTGGTTTGCAGGTGGTAGGGCCTTGTGCAAGGTCCGTCCGGATCGCTACCACCATCTTACTCGTTAATCCTGCCGCTAAGTAGCAGTGCTTGTACTGCTGTGTTCCGGTGTGGAGAGTAAGACAGCCGGAGAAATTACGGGCAGAAGAGGCATTTCATCTTAGTCCTCTAGGTTGGCAACGCATCTGCAATCCCTCCGGGGTTGCGGGTGTCTATGGGCAGTGGTGATCGCTTACCATCAGGCGACCCACTTGCTCGTTTGCCTTCCTATTCATATAAAAAAAAAAAAAAAAAAAAAAAAGGTGGAAACAACATAATAATAATAGTGTAAGTATTGAAAAAACAGTAAGTATGGTAGCGCCGCAGAGTGAATACTTTTTGTATATGTAAGTTCTCTTTGGACAGGCGGCTTCCGTCAACATTTATTATGTCTATTGTTTAGAAAGACGAATCTGTCTTACGTAAAAGTCAATTCAAAAACATAATGTATCTTATAAAACTATAATAATTTAATGTAAATAAAGTAAAGAAAAGAAAGTTTACGACGCAGAGGAGGGGCGCCCCCGAGTGCAAGAACCACTGGCAACAGATCTCAAGTAAGTCTTATATTTATTTCCTGGCACTTGGAAGTCGCCCCTTTAATTTTAATATCTCCAAACTTAAACATTTATTCTCCCTGCGGCGCAACTAAAGTATATTTACTAACCAAAGATACAGAACCGATTTAAGCTCATTAGCAGAGCCCGGATTTTTCATGGCAAAACAAAACACTATCGTAATCTGGCTAGTGATAGAAACATCATTTTATCGATATCGATAATTGTGTAATAGAATAAAAAACGTGACCAAATAAAATAACATACCTATACAACATAAAAAACATACATAGTTTGTATGAAGTTATATAGAAACATATTCAATTCCTTCGTCGTAATCCACGTTAGTACACATAGCAGCACATGGCGTTTTATTCGTGTAATGGTGATAGGAGTAGATAATCATTAGTTTTTCAACATTCTCTGGGAGCAAACAGTTTTGTTTATCACTATAAAGCCATTGATGTATGCTAAATGTTCGTTCAACTTCACTTGACGACAAGGGAGCAAATTTATAAAATTCATTGTTCATTCATTCTTTGTTGCCTGAGTATGGCAAAGCTGAAAGGAAAGCCCATCGAGGGAATGGGCGAGTCTTAGGAGTCATGTTACAGGCGATGCGGCTAGCAACCCATCACTATTTTGATTCCTCTTTCCACCTATACGCCTACAATCATGCTAAATGTAGCCCTTAGGTCTTGTTACCTCAGGCTCTGTCTATACCGTAAGGGATATAGACGTGATTTGTATGTATGAAAGGAATGTTTATTTTATTATTGAATAAATAACTTTTATAAATAATACTCGATATCGATAAAATGATGTTTCTATCGCTAGCCAGATTACGACAGTGTTTTGTTTTGGCATGAAAACACCGGGCTCTGCTCATTAGGCTTTATACTTTCAGCCCTTCAACGTATGTATAGTTGTAAGTCGACGGTACTGTGACTCAACCTCGTTTATCAACTTTGATGACATTGAAATAACAACCTTAAGTGCACGGTTTAAAGTGATTATTCCATTTTCATAAAATTTCATATGCGAGGTTGAGTCAGAGTACCGGCGAAGTGTGTGTGTGTGTGTGCGTGTGTGCGCGCTTACCTGTGTGTATGCGCATGTGGTCCTTGACCTCGGCGCGGCGCGCGAAGGCCTTCCCGCAGACGCCGCACACGAACGGCTTCTGGCCCGAGTGCACCACGCCGTGCATCTCCAGGTTGTGCTGCGTGCCGAACGCCTTGCCTGCAAGCAAACGTTGCGTTTGTTTGTCTGTCTGAACCACCGACACTAAAATACACCCCTCTTTTTAAGTAAGTAAAGTTTGACGCCAATTTCTCTATCTATCTCTCTCTCTCTCTCTCTCTCTGTGTGTGTCTGTATGTCTGTGTATCTGTCTGTCTGTCCGTCCGATCGTCCGTCTGTCTGTCTGTGTCTCTCTCTCTCTCTCTCTCTCTCTCTCTCTCTGTCTGTAGGTCTGTGTATCTGTCTGTTTGTCCGTCCGATCGTCCGTCTGTCTGTCTCTCTCTCTCTCTCTCTCTCTGTCTGTCAGACTGCCTGTCTGTCTGTCTTTGTATTTGTCTGTCTGTCCGTCCGATCGTCCGTCTGTCTGTCTGTGTCTCTCTCTCTCTCTCTGTCTGTCTCTCTGTCTGTCTGTCTGTCTGTCTGTCTGTCTGTAGGTCTGTGTATCTGTCTGTCTGTCCGTCCGATTGTCCGTCTGTCTGTCTGTGTCTCTCTCTCTCTCTCTCTCTCTCTCTCTGTCTGTCTGTCTGTCTGTAGGCCTGTGTATCTGTCTGTCTGTAAGTCTGTGTATCTGTCTGTCTGTCCGTCCGATTGTCCGTCTGTCTGCCTGTCTCTCTCTCTCTCTCTCTGTCTGTCTGTCTGTAGGTCTGTGTGTCTGTAGATCTGTGTATCTGTCTGTCTGTTTGTCTGTATGCCTGTGTATTTGTCTGTCTGTCCGTCCGATCGTCCGTCTGTCTGTCTGTGTCTCTCTCTCTCTCTACTCTCTGTCTGTCCCGTCTGTCTGACTGTCTCTCTTTCTCTCTACCTCTACCACTCTCCCTCTCTGTCTTTGTCTGTCAGTCTGTCTGTCTGTGTGTGTGTGCACGTGTGGATGTAACGGTGAGTGGTACGAGTAGTGTACGCGGTGCACTGACCGCAGACGTTGCACTCGAACTCCTTGACCCCGGAGTGCGTCTTGTGGTGCTGGTTGAGGTTCTGCAGCGTGAAGAAGCACTTCCCGCACGCCGAGCACTTGAACGGCCGCGGCCGGTCCTGCCACAACGCGACACGTCAAATCAAACTACTTCTTCTTTTTTAATATGGCCTTATCGATCGATGCGATGATTTCGCCAATGTCAAAGTAATAAATACAGTATTCAAAAATCTTGGCAACGTTGTGCAGTAGAACACGGTCAAAAGACCCCTCCACTGTCGGGATCTTAGCCAACGGATGACAATATCCGTTGATTATCCGTAGACCAACCGTTGAAGAGTTCCCTCCACTACTGCCAATAAAACACACATAATTGAACGATTGGACGACCGGATAGCCTAGTGGTTAGTGACCCTGACTATGAAGCTAGAGGTCCTGGGTTCGCATCCCGGTAGGGACAGACAGTTGTATGATGAATACGAATGTTTGTGCCCGAGTCATGGATGTTGTGTGTATTTAAGTATGTATTTATCTACATTATATAAGTATGTTTATCCGTTGCCTGGTACCCATAGTACAAGCTTTGCTTAGTTTGGGGCTGGGTCAATTGGTGTAATTTATCCCAAGATATTATCCCAAGATATAAATCCCACAAACTTAATTATCCCTTGCACCACACAAACACTGACGCGTCTCGAGCCCTCTACGGGATCACAACTGCAAAACTCCACGGTTTTGCATGCGTAACAGTTGTGCTCATTAAACTTTGATAACGGTCCGAGGTAATTTTTTTGTTAATTGAATCTAATAGATTAGATTAGATTCAAGTTATTTCTATTTGTAAATCACATTATATTTTTATGTCAAAACATAAGAAAGTCACAAAAAGATCGTCAATTGTAAAAAATGAAAACAATAAGGTACAATAAAATAATTCATACAAAAACTAGAAATCAGAAATCAATAATAATCAAGCAACAAATGTCAAATAATTACAAAGAATAAAATATTATGATAAAACTAATATAAAATAAAAAATTCAAATAAAATTAAAACAATATGGTACAAAGTACAAATGAATCATTCAATGTCAGGAAATAAACATTTCACTATACTCTTTTACAGAGTACAATGATTTGTCCAAAAGAAGTTTCTTTAATCTTTAAATGTCTCATCCGAACATTCAATAAGATAAGATAAGATAATATAATTTCTTAATGTCTATGAAAATTAGAACACATAGAAAAATCCGAAAAGTAAAGCTATGGCCGGGAATCGAACCCGGGAATGACGAGGATCCGGGTTCGATTCCCGGTCATAGCTTTACTTTTCGGATTTTTCTATGTGTTCTAATTTTCATAGACATTAAGAAATTAAATTTCTAACGGCAAAACCGTAAAAGTAAACATAAAAATCAAGAAATAAAAATTTCTTGATTCATTTGATAGTGCATAAGATAATATAAGATTCATTAAGAAACAATGCTCACCAGATGCGTCTTGAGATGCGACTGGTGCGTGTACTTGGACGCGAAGCTCTTGTGGCATACGTGGCACGTGTAGGGGCGCTGCCCGTTGTGCAGGTTCATGTGCTCCACCAGCAGCGTCTTAGAGCTGAAACAATAAGGTTTTAATTAACAAAAACAGTCGAGCTACCAACCTAAAAGGCAAACCAAAACCTAATCCAAGTCAAACCTATAAAAAAAGTATGTATTGTACATAAAACACAAGAAAATGATGAATACAGGACAACACACATGCACAAAGGCGAACTTATCCCTAAAAGGGATCTGTTTTGAACGATTGACAGGACATAAGGCCACAAACAGGACATTAAGTGTCTGTACATTAAATAAATTATTACATTAAAACAGAGTGAACGATTAGAGAAGAGCAATAAAACAAAAAAGTAGATTTTATAATTTTTGTCTGTCTGTCTGTATGTATGTATGGATGGATGTTCATTTAATCTCCAAAACTGTTGGACCGATTTAAATGAAATTTTGCGCGGCAGTGCCTTATATCACTGGTCAATATTTTAGATACTTTTAATCTCGGAAAATTAAAGAGTTGTAAGTCATAAGTCATTTATTCGTCGTGTAATTAAGTAAGTAAGTAAGTAAATGATTTATTGTACAAATATAAAGAAGCAGAGACAAATCACAAAAAATATATATGCACAAAGGCGAACTTGGCGACTTGTCGTGGGATAGTTAAAAAACTATAACTTGTGACACCTTATATGCCGCGGTTACATTAAACATACATACATAATTAGTTGAAATTTGGTATAGAGTTACTGTCAGTCCCAGGGACGGGCATAGGATAGTTTTTATCCCAGAAAACAGAACAGTTCCCGCGGGATAGCGAAAAGCGAATCGGCTAGTTCAATAATATTTTAATACAAAAATAGTTAGGGTAGATTAGTTAGGTATCTTCAGTTGGCCGAAGGGCAAAATACCCAGAAAAAGGAGCTCCGCCCTTAGGCGGGGCTCCGTCAAAAACCAGTAGGGCAAGCTATACTAGGACCACGGGCAACAGAGGACCCAAAGGCCAGCAGCATTATCCATCTTACCTATGTGTACCAAGTTTCAAGTCAATGCGAACTCTACAGGTATTGGGTCAATTGGCATTGTTCATTTTTTTTAGTATGCTCCAATTCGAAAACCATTTCGAGGAAAACCATCATTTATCCGATTTATCTTGTCCGATTTCAAAAATACTTTATAATTGCAGATATTTTTGTAAAAGTACTTTGAACCTTTGTTTGACCAAACGACCCGGTTTTTAGACAGAATCCAGCATCGAATGTTTGCCACAAAAATGAAAAAAAAAAGTTTAGCTATGCCGTTTTTTTTATAGCCAGCCGAACGAAGGCGATTGGGATTCTGCCTAAATTCACGAATTATCAAACAGCGAAAAAATATTTATTATTAATTAACAAAGCTACGTAAATGCATAATATTCAAATTAGTTGCTTGAAATAGTCCATTTTATCAAATAAAGGTGTTAAAAGCACAGCTTAAAAAAAATGAACAATGCCAATTAGATCCCTTCAGGGTCAACTGGGCCCACAGCACTGAGCCCACGGGCTAACAAACATACATACAGTCCGTAAGCTCTTATGTCATATGTACTAATAGATGCATACCTGTATTTTTTGTTGCAAACATTACATTCATGTACTTTAGTCTTCTCTTGTCCCGCGTTCTCCTTCGCATGTTGTGCTGAAAAAAAAAGAAATTTTTCACACACTTTCTTTTCTACTTCTATGTACCGGTTGTTTCTCTTCAGATGGTAAAAACCAGGGATGTTGCGGATCCACTTTTTTCCACATCCGCGGATGCGGTTTTTAAGAGCCTTGTATAAAAAACTTAAGTGTTGGGTTGGTAGAGTTAAAAAAACACAGTAGCGCAAGTCAGATCTTGTCAGTTGTCACAACAAAACAGTAGCTTCACCGAAAGATTCACCGAAGTCCGAAACAAAATTACCGCTTTCCTATTGGTCAATCAGCACGCGCGGTCGACACGTGCCACTCGCCGGGCCCTCCCCTTTCTTTCGTGTCGCGACCTGCTACACATCCGCATCCGCATCAATTTATGCGGATGCGGATGTCGAAATTGATGCGGATGTTCCGCATGTGCGGATACGGATGCGAATATTCGCAACATCCCTGGTAAAAGCCCATCGAAAGCCCACGGTCGAAAATCGGTCATCACTATTTTGATTCCTTGTCTTGTCTTGTTACCTCAGGCTCTGTTTGCCCGGGGATAAAGACGTGATGCATGCGTGTGTGTCTGCGTACCTTGGTGCGCGATGTAGTGGTCGCGCCTGCGCAGCGCCACGCCGCACGTGTGGCAGATGTAGACGCGCGCGTCGTGCGCCAGCCGCATGTGCCGCATGATGAACTCCGCGTCGCCCGTGAAGCGCGACACGCGGGACCCTGCAACACAACAATTTTAATACTACATTACCGCAGACACGAAGCTCGTAGTCGAGTGTTAGAAGGCCGAGCGCCACCGAGGCCGTCTATTAACATCGTAATCGCCCTAGTCATCTAGTCGTGACAGCTAACGGAATAATAGATGACCAACATTCAACTAGAAATTAATACTTCTGCAATGGAATTAAAAAATTCCCAACTTCGCCACTGTTAGATAAGACATCAATGCCGCCGTTACAACTAATATTTTAAAAAATTGTGAGTTATATGATAAAATATCGAAATTAATTTCTTATAATTGACTATTCTATCAAAAAAAACCATGGACGTATATTTGTCAATTTTAGTAACATAAAAATACAGTTGGAACGCTTCGCAGCCTGTTAACCATGTAACCTACTTTTTGAACAAATAAACTTTTGACTTTGACTTTGTTATAGTTACGCCACTGATACACTATTTACTAAATAAATTGTTACCTTTGTTTCTGCTCCTTTGACACAGCACGCATTTGAACAAGCCGTCCTCTTTCACCACGATCTGCAACTAAACCAAACATATGTCACTCGTAACTGCGATGTGAGCTCTAACTTTGAAGTTCTTGACAATGGATAAAAAACATTTACCTTGCTACTCCGCTACTCACGCACAAGATAACCAAGCCTGTGTGAAATATATATGTTTTCAAGCAATCCCTGCCTACATAAAACACACATAAATCCCACAAACTTAATTATCCCTTACACCACACAAACACTGACGCGTTTCGATCCCTCTACGGGATCATTATCAAAGTCAAAGTATCTTGACAGTTGACATTACCGTTCTGTGACGAACAATCTTAAGAATAAGATTCTATCTATTTTAGAAATTTTTGACACTTAAGAGGTTGAGATTTATATTTTGTAAGTCGTTAAGTCGTCGTAGTCTAAAAGCCGTGGTAGCCCTTGGTTTGACCAGTAGAGGGTCGTGGCTTCGAATCCCGAGCTCGCACCTCTGAACTTTTCGGAATCAATGTGCGAAATTACATTAGAAATTTGCGATGAGCTTTTCGGTGAGGGAAAACATAGTGAGGAAACCTTGTACACATCTGCCAAGAAGTTCAATGGTGTGTGTGAAGTTCCCAATCCGCACTGGCCTCGTCCACACCAGTGTTCTTGGGTCCTGTAACGTGCAACAGTTACAGACACAGATCGCAGATGATTACCGGGGTTTAGACACATACGTGGTCAGTGAATTCGTTGTCATCCTCCTTGGACTTGCTCTGCACAGACTTGACGCGGTACATCTCGCCAGACTCCACTTTGATGAAGGCACCACCTTGAAAAAAAACGTACAGTCCATATGAGAAAAGAAAGTACAAATTTTGATGTGTCGCTTTGCCAGTTGAGGTGTGTAGGAGTGTTGTTATTTAAGTGGCGTGTAAGGAGTGTAAAGGGGGTGTTGTTAACTTTTTCGCCGCCACGTCAAATACAAGAGACGTCACCCATACGCCAGATTTCTTTATTGCGGTACCTTAAATTGAACCCAAACTCAATGGGGACTAAAGTTTCTTTGCTCACCAGTTGGCGCCACTGTTGACTAAGGTCGCGAGGTATAGCTAGAAAAAACATAGCTGTTACCTCGGCAATCAAGCATACTTTTGGTAAAAATATTTTTTTAAACAGTAAACAAACACCTCTGATTTAGCTGCTCTTTGTGGCCTCATATTTTTGCGCCTCTTTTTCTTAATTCCGCTTTCAAAGCGTTCACATTCATCGCCAAATAATCCATATTTGCTATAATTTCACGAATGAGATCACTTTTCAACAGGTAAATGAAAGAAATTATAATTTATGTCACGAAGCCCGCTAAAACCAGTGAAAAGTGAATGTTATTGGACCTCACGCGACATTAGCGCCTTTAGTGGTAAATTCACATATAGCCCCCATTGAACGAATGTTGCTTTTGTATTGAAGTAATAGATGTATAGGTCGTTGGCGTTGAACCTTCGATGATATATGTGTCGTTGGCGTCGAAAAGGTTAAGAAGCGTGTAAGGGTAGTACGGGGGGTTGTTCAGAGGTGTGTATGGGTGTTGTAAGGGGTGTTATTAAGGTTACCTTGCTCCCTCGCCGCGGCAATGATCGCGTTAGCAGTCTCCTCGTCGCCTGAGACTTGTAGTTCAATCTGCGAGTCGTCATCATCTGAATAAAAATATAATATTACGTAAGTATACTTTATTATACACGTAGCTTGCATGTGTCAATGGCTTAGTAAAAGATAAAAAGCGACTAGTGATAGTAAAAAAAAAGTAATTATAATTTTGATCATGCATTTACTTTTTGTTTTTTTTTTTTCAAAATGATTCGAGTTTCACTCATTTTGCGACACAACGACTAAACATTAACAATCATATTGATCATAATAGCTGCTTGCTTAATTCTAGTGACTTGCTTGACCTTCGGTTAGCCAATCAGAATGCAGTAATCGCCAATTTAATCTTTCTTTCTTATACGAATTACATGGCGTGTCCTCTGTATTAGGTTTTCTGCATGGGCTAGTGGGGGTGGGGGTGGGGGTACCTTGCGCGTCGGGCTGCGCGTGCGCGGCGCCGGCGCGGGGCAGCGCGAGGCGCTCGCCGAACACCAGGCGGCGCCCCGACATCACGCGCAGGTACGGGCTGTCGCGCGACATCACTATCGTCTCTGCAACAACACTAGCCGATTAATGCCGAGGCCTGGCAAGTAGCCAATTGCTGGATAAGTACACACACACACACACATACACACACACACACACACAAAAATCACGTCTTTATCCCTTACGGGGTAGACAGAGCCTAAGGTAACAGATACCCACAGGCCACATTTGTATGTATGTATGTATGTATAACTCTTTATTGTACATAAAACACAAGAAAAAGATGAATACAGGATAACACACATGCACAAAGGCGAACTAGCAAGATTGTGGGCGTATAGGTGAAAAATGAAATCAAAATAGTGATGGGTTGCTAGTCTCATCGCCTACATGATTCCTATGATTTTTGCCTATTCCCTCGATCGGCTTTTACCATCTGCGCGGGTAGAGAAGCAACTGGTATATTCTGTTTTTTCTTTGCTCCCAGACCAGCATGGCTGGATAAGTAACTTGTTTAAAAACACGAACCGCAGGCGAGTGTTTTTTAAAGTTACGAATCCAGCAATTGCTCTTCCAGCTGAGGCCGATATAATGTTTTTCTCAAACATTGAGAGGATATGAAAACAAATTTTGCACTAAACCTCCTCGCAACTTAGGTGGTTTTCACGTTCCCGCCTTTTTTCTTAAGTTTTTTTTTGTCACCCGTCACCTGTCACCATTTGTTTTAAACAAAATCAACCCTCTCTATTTCACCAAGCTGACAATTGTCGGCGACGTGTGACAATTCGAAATGCAAGGCGTCGGCAATATGAAGCCAACTCGCTTAAATTCTAGTCGTGTTTAGAACGTAAACAGAATTGTCACTTGTCACCCGGGGTCATCCATACAGTACGTCACACATTTAGGGGGGGGGGGGGGGTCTGGAAATCTGTGACACACGAGCAAAATAATCGCAGTCTTCATAGTAAACCGTGTGACAAGGGGGGGGGGGGGGGGGCCTCTAGAAATCGTGAAATTGGTGTGAAGTACCTGGACGGCCCCCAATTGGCATTGTACATTTTTTTAGATGCTCCACTTCGAAAACCATTTCGAGGAAAACCATCATTTATCCGATTTATCTTGTCCGATTTCAAAAATACTTTATGATTGCAGATATTTTTGTAAAAGTACTTTGAACCTTTGTTTGACTGAACGACCCGGTTTTTAGACAGAATCCAGCATCGAATGTTTGCCACAAAAATGAAAAAAAAAAGTTTAGCTATGGCAACTGCCACGTGTCACTGTCAAATCGACAAAACCATAGACAAAGCCGTTTTTTTTATAGCCAGCCGAACGAAGGCGATTGGGATTCTGTCTAAATTCACGAATTATCAAACAGCGAAAAAATATTTATTATTAATTAACAAAGCTACGTAAAAGCATAATATTCAAATTAGTTGCTTGAAATAGTCCATTTTATCAAATAAAGGTGTTAAAAGCACAGCTTAAAAAAAATGAACAATGCCAACTGTCATGTCGGTAAAACGACCCCCAGCACTCACGTTCGTCCTCGTCGTCCTCTTCCCTCTCGCTGAGTATCTCCAGCTTGCCCAGGATGAACTGGTCCTGGGCGGCGTCCGCGTCCTGGCTGTCCTCCAGCGAGGAGAGCAGGCTCACGTCGAACATGTTGGACTCCGACTTCTGGAACAGTCAGTATTGGGTTTGTAGCGACCCACAGTGTTTTTTGTGACCCCAAAAAGTGACATTCTGTTTTTATCAGTAATATCCAAAGTTTAAATCATTATTTATGTAAGACTCACTTAATTACTTAAAAGTACTTATAGAATAATTCAAGGAATCTATCTGACTTAAGCAGAGATTCTACTTCGGCGTAGAAAAAGAGAAAAAAAATATATTTCTTAAAATTAAAAAATGCGTAGGTATACTGCCGTTTCTATAAGTACTTTTAAGTAATTAAGTTAGCAATAATATACGCCATACATTAACGTATCTACCTGCAATACAGAGAGAAGCTAAGTGTGTACATTTCTTGAAATAATAATAAATTTCTAGTTTGACCCAGTTTAAGGTCAACTTTTAAAATATTAAAAAAAAAAAAAAACTATGGCCTATTGTCACCTGGGTGTTTTCGTCTTACATAAATAATGAGTTAAACTTTGGATATTACTGATAAAAACAGAATGTCACTTTTTGGGATCACAAAAAACACTGTGCGACCCTAGCGCCATCTAGCAAAGCAACTCATCACTATTTCGATTTCCGGTTCCACTTATACGATCACTATGATGCAAAACGTGGCCCTCGGGTCTTGTTACTTTAGGCTCTGTCTCCGTAAGGCAGGGGTTCCCAAAGTTGTCTGGGCTACGACCCATCTAGTACAAGTTTACAAACTTGGGACCCACCTCTAAGAAATTCAACAGTTACCAATATGAAGAAAGGACTTTTCAAAAAACAAACGAAGTGTTAATACATTTTTTTTTTGGTGTGTCGTTCTGTAGGTCGCGACCCATGGTTTGGGAAACCCTGCCGTATGGGCTAAATACTTGATTGTTGACCTGAAAGTTTTTGCTCACCGAAAAGCTCAGTTATTTTTAAATATAATTTCGCAAATTTATTTCAAAATATTCAGCCAGCTATGTTTAATTTTGTCGACCTTTTCTATCTCAACACATACCTTTTGGTTTTCATTTGAATCTTCCGCATCCTCCTCAGTTACAATAGCGTATGAGCAATCTGAAAAGACAACATAGTTTAACACAATCAGTTTTCATACCAAATTCCATCAAAATCGGTTGAGTAGTTCACGCGCGAAAGTATAACAAATAACCAAATTCCGCATAGCCTATCTATAAAATGATTCCAAAGAATTTCGCCAAAACCCTCTATGGGCTTTTACCATCTGCGCGGGAAGAGAAGCAACTGGTATAGTTTATGTTTTTTCTTTAGTCCCAGACCAACAAGAAAGATATGTTGTTTTCGTTTAAAGAAATAACTGAAATGACTATTAAATTAATAAAAAAGACAAGGGATTAGACGGGGTTTTCTTTTTATAACTTTTTTTATTTGTAAATATAGGTTTTTATAGTTATTCTTAATTATTATATTTTTAATTGATTCTGTGTACCTAATATTATTAGGGAAAAAACTTAAAAATAAATCATTAATGTACCTACAAAGTAAAAAAAATAAAAAAAATCTGATTTAAATCAAATAAATCCGATGTAAGGCGAAGTAATCTGATTATTTTATTGTTTTCTTTAATTTATGATTTTATCAACCCTGACCACAAATAACAAGCCGATCTCTTATTGCGATAAGGTTACACAGTGGCCCAGGGTTCTATTTGCTCGACCGTACCTCCAATGGCAACATTGCATCAAACAGAAACCAATTATTAAAAAAAACCAACCTTCATCAATCTCCATCGTCTGATCATCATTGGCGGGTTCCCCATTGGCATTCAGACGTTGCAGCACAACAGACGTCATGAAGTCTTTGGGCAGACTGGACTCCTCAAATATCAGGTCTTCCGAAGCCTCGGTCTGGTTGGTCTCGGCACTCTGTATGACTATGTTTTGGGCTAAGGCTGTGGTCGTCTTTATGCTTTGCGTGAGCACAGACGAACCGACAGTCACTTTCAGGTTTAATGTGGATGGTATAGAAGTTGTTATCTGAAAGTAATTATTTCAAATAAATTTCAATAAATTTTCTGTAATAAAAGTTTATATTCTGGCAGTACTGTACTAGCTTTGTTATTTCTCCTACATATGTGTACAAAATTTCAAGTCAATCGGACCATCAACTATTGAAGAGTTTCCTCCTGCGGAGACCATCCTACCCTGGTCTTTGGAGTTTCACTAGATGTATTATCACAGGAATTACATAAGTATGCCCAACTTGAAAGTGGGTTAAAATTGTCTTGAAAGATTTGACTGCCATATGTGTATAATCTGTGGTTGTACAAATCAAACATTGTCAGTTAAAATAAAAGCTTGCAAAAATAGAATTTTATTAGCAAATGGTATTTGATCATGAATTTTGAAAAACAGAGCTTCATTCCTTAAAAGGAATCCGTAATGTCAAATTTTCAGAATTCCAGCTCCAAAGAACTTATGCTAGGCATTGAACCCGTAAGTTTTCTTTTCATCTTGATATAATACCTTGTTTTTCTGCGATAAAAGCAAGTTGCTGCTGATGGGCAGCCGTCCGACGTTGAGGACGAAATCCGGAGGCAGCGGGTGAAGCTTGGAGGCTGGCAACACAACTTTCTTGGCCTCATTCTTCGCAGGGCTCACGCTAGTCTTGTTCATCTGCCCATGGAGCTCAGTTTTAATATGTTTGAGCCTAAAATTAAAATGTAAGAAATAGAAGAAGATAGTTTCAAAACAGTAATTACGTTAGTAATTCATTTAGACAGTCAAAGTTTAAGAATATCCTTAACTTAGCTAAAATTAAATTATACAAAAGGTAAAATCTGTCCCAAATTCATACCAAGGGGGTGTGTACAGTCAAGTGTAATAATATGTATCTAGACAATGATTCAAAAATAAGTACACCAGCGTAATGAGGTCGTGGGACATATTTTTGAGAAGTTCCTATCAATACTTATCTTTGCACTTGACCGTACAAGGCTGGCAGCTTTGCCGCCTTGTATTGCAATGCTTATGCGCTGAACAAAGCAGTGGCCAGCTCTTTGGTCACAGGAGGCATCTAATATAAGGATAGGCAAGAGATCTATCTTGAGACTTCAAATGCCTCAAATTACAGGCTCCAAGGGCACAAATGTATTTGTAGTGTTCAAACTTCCATTAGTCTTCTAATTAGTAAACTTCCATTAAATACCATTTGAATCAGATCTTTTCATCTTACCTGACTTGTAGATCGTCATACTCCTTGCAGGTCTGGCTGCATTTCTTGCAAATAACTGTGGAGTGTATATCTTCCTCTTGCAACGGTTTTTCTGCTATCTCACTGACTATGTCCAATAACTTCTTGCCAGATTGAAGGTTACTCTATAAAATAATATTGGATACATTGTAGTCTATGTACCTATTTTGTAATAGTAATTGTATTGTAAGTCGTTGAAATATTTGTACTCCGTAATATGTTTGGAACTTAATGAAATAAATAAACAATAAATTAACTGTTCCACATTATTAGTGACCCTCGACAATTATTTATTTAACAAACAATCAATCAATTTAACCATAATTACCACCAGATGTTTATTTTTTAACTAACTATAAAATTTAATGTAGGGTTATGTTTTAACACTGATATATTTACATGATCATACACTGTATGTATGTATGTATCATACACTGGCTCGAGAATAATTGGGACGGATACAGAGCAGAGCTCGGCAGATTAAGATAATTTGATGACACACAGTTCAGCAGTTTATTAACCTTTACTTCATAAGGCTCAACATCTTATTTTTAGGGCTGAGAACTCTTGTCCTTTGGGCCCAAGCAAATATTTATACTTAGCAATTAGCGGCTCTATATTCCAAAAATTCGACATACGCAGCAATTGAAATGTCTGGTGCGCAAGTACAGTGTTGTTATAATATAGAGTTTCTTGCGGCGCATTCTTCTTGGCAATGATGGTCTTTCCGAATGTGCTGGTAGTTTCAAAAAGACATGTAAAAGAGCCCTTGGCGGCCAATTTGCAAAATAAATTTTCTTATTCTTATTCTTATTCCTAAAATTATCTTGGGCCTTATGAGGTTAGAAGGACACAAAACTAAACTCACAGTATCTTGTATGAGACTTATTGTGTTCCGAGCTCCGGTGCTGGCATTACAAATGAAGCAATTTGCAACGCGGTTCATTCTAGAAATAAAAGTTTATAATTACTTACGGAACATATACTTTAATGAGTCTTAACTAGCTAAACAGATCAAAATAAGATTCAGATCAAAAAGATAAATTGACCTTTATCTATAACTAGCTTCTGCCCGCGACTTCGTCTGCGTAGAATTATACATAATAACCTTCCTCTTGAATCACTCTATCTATTAAAAAAAACCGCATCAAAATACGTTGTGTAGTTTTGAAGATATAAGCATACATAGGGACCTATGACAGAGAAAGCGACTTTATTTTATACTATGTAGTGATAGTGAAGTGATAGTGACTATGTAGTGAGTTATCTATCTTCTAGACTGAGCTGCCAAAATCTTTAGTCCAGACTGATTTATCATCGCCCAGACAATACTAGTAAATAGAATAGAAAGCTGTCATTTGGATTGAGACTGGAGGATTCATTTGCAGCGTAAACGCGTACTTAGAATGAACGGAATTTTCGATAAATATTACCACGAGATAGGAAACCATTGTACCATATTTTTTCCAAGTTTCATAATTTAGTAGAATATGTGACGAGACCAAAGCAAAGTTTAAATATGAAGTCATAAAAACTGCGAGTTACTTAATAAAATAAAATCAAAATTTTCTGACATCTCACTTTAGACCTTTGAATTTGTATTGTAAACAAACTTGAGTTTTATGTTTTATTTAAATCTATTGCCACCTTAGGAATAAAAATGTATCCTTCGTGCAACATACAACACACGAAAGATATCGGCAGATTAATTAAACAGGACATTTTAAAGCCATAAGTACAGCATACAGCCGCCATTTTGTATGAGATCAATTAATTATCTTTCAAAAATCAAAGAAAGTTAATAAAAACATACGAAAACTCATTACCTGACGAATTTATCCAGTTTCCATGGGATTTAGTTAGTTTCTATAGGTTTTCAGAAATATTTTGCCACATAAGTTGTCAGCAATGATTGCCTAACACAAGCAGCCACCATTACGTACGCACTACAGTACAGTTAGTTCCAAATACCGCCACACGAGGCGTTGCCGTCGTGGTAAAAATAAGTGAGTTTCCTATTACATTGTTTTAGTTCGAATAATGGGACTAGATGGCGTTGTTGCTTGCTCCTGTGAGGTGAGACCAGGGGGTGAGAGCATTGCATGTTGGGCCCGATAAGATTCGATCAATGGTTACGTGATTAAACATCTGAATTGAAATAAAGCTATTATTTATATCATGTTTGTCAATGTCAAATGCTTTTAGATCACCACGGAATATGATTATGATTATAAATTTTGACTCAGTAGTAATGGTCACTTACTGCTGAAATATTTGTGTAAAGAAGACGTCCGTCAATTCAGGTGCATAGCTAGGTAACGAAGGGCCCTGGTGCAAATAAAAAAATGGGGGCCCCATCACTATGTAAACTGCTTAGGGTTTATCAGGTAAACCTAGCTTAGCTTGAAGGTCCCGGGGCACTGCTCCGCCTAGCCGTTAGGTAACTACGCCACTGCATCAATTCATATGTTTTAAGTGTGATTGCTTACATAATCATTGATAATCAGTTAAGTTTAGATAATTCATTGTCAACATTTAGACTAGGTCTAGGTCCCTTGACATTACGCTCTTCACACTGCTCCTCACTCTGCTCGTCACACTGCTGCGTTGTTGCTCACGTAGCCTGGCGGAGAGAAGGGGGAAGGGAGGGATGCTTGAAATTCGTAACATACTGTCACTTTCCTGTCAATGACTACCTACATATTATGAACTACGAGTTCATAACTTGCGATTATTGGGCCTGTAACGACCAACCACTGCTCTAGTCACGCAAGCTATCGCAATGCTATGGAGTTAAAAAGTCTTGGCAAACTGTGGCAACGTGCACACTATGTTTTCGCAGCATAAAATATTTTATAAAAATAATGTTTAAAACTTCCGCGATCACTGCCACTGAAACGCGGCCGAGAGGTCGAGGTATTTAAAAATTATCAAAATTACGTGATTAAGTTACTCTGGAGTAATAATAATTAAAATATTTTTATACTTAAATGTTGCATCTTAGGGTATCTTTTCGACCTCAAATTCAGCAGCCACCAACAAAAAACTTTACTTCAACGTTGATCGGAAATATTCAGTTTGAGTTTGACAGTTTATTATTGTTTTCATAAATCATCATAATTAGTCTATATCCCTCGGTATTGTTTTCAATTACGAACATTATATATATTTATTCTCAGATTTTCATCTTTGCATTACTCTGTGGCAGTATTTTTTTGTGCAAAGTGAAAACGACACAATAGCTCATGACAGCAACAGCGATCTGTCAAACAAAATTGGCGGAAATTTTAAACTTCCTGCGTATCGAAGTCATTCGAAGTGAAACTTTCAAGCCCGTATTCGAACAATAAAGGTAAATTTCGTTTCAAATTTGATAATTATTTCGTCCACACAAGCTATTTAAATAAAATAATATGCATTTCAGTCAAAAACATTATTTATTTCTATACAATTTACATTTCGCGCCTCAAGTGCAATCCTATGTTATGCACTTATCAATTAAACTAGAAATAAAATATTATAACTTTAATTGAACAAACAAAAACAACTTGTACTTACTATTTACATATCGACATGATACTTCTCGTATTTTTTATAAATATTTATTTATCTAGTAAATTTATTTAAATTTAATAATTCGCGTAACGGTGCAAAACAATTAAATTATGCTTATATTTTTTATCCAACTCGTGTAGTTATGCAGTTGGTGTATTTATTTGGTAAGTGTAGTAAATAATACTATGTGTGAAAGAGTAATTTTGAGCATCAACATATTAGATTTTAATTCAATGGCAAATAATTTGGGAAGGTAGATTGGATGGAAAAGGGCGATAGAATAATATTATTTATTATTTAAGTACACCGTAAATTTATTTCTGTAATAAATAAGAGCTTCAATATCACAGCAGATTTCTTGATAAAAGCTGAAATAAATAATTAGATTTAATGCAAGATGTAAATGAACTGAATGAGGTGAATGTGCGATTAATTATGTACTTACTGAGTTTGTATTATATTTGGTTTAATTATCATTGAGCTAAAGTTATTCAGACACAGCTAGCGAAAAACAACGCGCCCTCAACATACGTACACAATAAAACTGTTTGAAAAAAAACCTGAAAACATCATTGGCTCAATTTTATGTAGGCAGTGAATTAAAAAGTACCTACATACAATTTCTATGAATAATTACAGTTATCCAAAGTACTACCATGTCAGAAGTAATGAATAAGATATATGAGTGAGGTACCTACCTATTATCTAAGTGGCTTGTGAAATAAGTTTTCATGTGGCCAATTCGAATGGATTATGAATGTGTGTCTGTACGAGGATAAGTGATATGATTGCTGTGGTTGTGTTGAAATGAAAGAATAATTTGTTGTGTTGACATGTATTTAATGTTAACAATGTAGCTACAAGTACCTAGATCCAATGCCGAGTCTAAAAATATTTGAAATAAACTAAATTAAAATGTTTACATTATATATCTTAACATGTATGCAAGTGCTGTTTCTTGTGTTTATTTTTGGAGAGTCGATCTGCGTTGGCTTCATTGTTATGTCATAATGTGTAACAATACCGTATGACCGTTTTAGACAATGCCATTAACAATTGTAGAGCTAATTCATTCAATTTGGATTGACTTCAATGCGTCTTTTACTTATAATTTCATTAATTTCATTGTCTAAGTCGTGAACAAGTTGAACAGTGTCAGTTGAGGTAGTTCGGACTATGTTAATAAAATAATGTGAGCAGACGAACATATTACAATGAGGGTAAACCAGTAAGGGTAATCACCGTCTGTGTTGCCAGCGCAGAACGTAGGCACCACTCTCTACTCCACTAAATTACTAACATAGACTGAACAGGTCTCCAGTTCCGATCGCACAATACATTAATCCCATGAACATCAATAATTAACCGTGTACGTATTAATCCTCTGTACAACACAAAAGCTACCACGACACCCAGGGCCTACGCTAGAACATTTAGTTTTTCATTCGAAAATATTTCTAGAGAAAAAGATATGCATCTATTTACCTGATAAACACTGATTTTTAAATGTTATTATAATTTTTAATCAGCTATTTAGAGTACTCTATTTTTAATGCGTCCCGCAACACTGTTCGCACGCACGGGGGGAAAAATAATGTCTTTTATAAAGTTGTGGCAAGCGAACAGGGCTGCGCGAGCGCCACACCATACGCACATCTACGCTTAGGACAAGAACACAAACCAAACAGCATGGTGTCTCATACCAAGGACCTAACTCTAGGGCATCCTTAATGCAGGCTTCCAAATTGTAATCGAATCGACACTATTATTTTTATTTTTTTTCGATTATTAAGAAAAATTTATAGAAAATCCGTACTGTCATATTTTTCCACTAATCGAATATAATTGACATTGCAATGACACTTACTACTAGCCTAGAGAGTGCTAAACTATTTCTTACATTTAGATATTTTTTTGGTTCTTTAATTTTAGAATAAACCATGTCAAATCATGACAAACAAATTGAGTTCTATTTTTATTTCGGACATCACGAAACCCATGCAAAAATAAATGAAGAAACATGCACAGTCCAGCCATGACCCTACAGTTACAAAGAAAAACAAAACTCAAATCGACTACCTTATAGCATAACATTTTTTTTATTTCTTGTACATTTTCACAACTGTCATGTTACAATACAAACAACCAAAGTTTGGAAAAACATCTACATTTTCGTAAATACAAGCGCAGCTGTGGACAGAAGAAAATATATTTCTCGCATCCTGAAAAGTCTACGCCGAGGGATAGAAAAATTTGAGAACAACAAAATGAAAATAGTAATTATTTTCAAATAATTTTAAACAAATTCAAAATCTAACCTGTTTGCTATTCATCGCTTAAACCGGGAAAAGAAAACAGTACCATCCTCAAAACTCCAAAGAAGCCTAAATTTTAAAATATAATTGTTAATTTAAAGTCATTATTATACTTGTGACTAAAAAAATGTACACCAACGAGTGTTTGAAAATGGCACCGCACAGAATGTAAAACTAACTCTAACATTACTCAAATAAAATGGGAATATTACTTAACTAATATCTAAACAATCTACAAACTAGTATTGAAAAGCAAAATGCATAGTGCATTCAATGGAGCGTGCTCCATTCAGAAAAACCAAACAAAAGGATAAATATAAATGGAATTGTAATGTGTTAAAACATGAAAAATTTGTATGTGTCTAAAATTATATTAATAAACTATCTGTTAATGTCTTTATTAAGAGTGATCTAGATCACGTAAAAAGTAAAGGAATTATATCGATGTTGCCATTATCATGAGGAATCACCCTTTGGTAACTCGTGTGTTTTTGGGTATATTTTCATTGTATATGGCAACCCAGTCCCCGCTCTCGTTGTGTGGCTGTGTGTGTGAGTGGCTCCGTCTTGATATGTGTTAATGTGTGTGCGCCGTCGTCGCCATTAACTAGAAACAAAATACGTTCAAAATGTGAATTTGCAAGTATTACCAGCTACGGTCACAATTTAAAATATGTGGGTGATTTTTTAGATATATAAAGCTCTAAGTGACATTTTAAACTTCTAGAATACTATTTTCAGTCGAAGTTATGACTTTTGGGTTTTTCTAAGGACACCTGCTCATCGGAGAGAAAATTCCCAAAGAATCCTGTGTCAAAGAATATCCCATTTTAAATTAGACCGCATATGTATAGTATGTAAGAGAAAATAAATCAAAAACAGAACAAAAAAAATGGCGAGTGAAATTGGTTTTAAAGACATGTAGAGAGTTATAATTTATAATAGACATGTAGTGTTACGCAATACCTACCATGAGACATCATTTATTTGTCATTGTGATATGTAATTTTCGAAACAAATTCTATAAATATTGCCAAAATCGCTTTAGGCGCCTTGCTGGATCGCTACAAGTTTAAATAATAATAAAAAAAATAGTTTGTAAGTAATTTTTCATTACTTACAGAAAAAGAAAATATGCAGCTACTTTTTTTACCAATGCAGCAATCCAGTAAGACACCTAATTACCGTTAAAGTTTAAAATAGACCTTAAAATTGACATATTCAGCGGAGCAATTGTAAAACATGCATCAACCTTATTAAAAAGTGCAAGATAATCGACATTTAAGTACTACATAATTTCAAGTAGGTTATAAAGGTGAACCGTTTGTAAATAACAATAGTCAGCCGTAATAAAACTAATTAAAAACATTAGTCAAATGTCAAACATTTTTTACAACTTTTACAAGACGTCCCAATTGCCCCGCAGGTCTGACAGTCAGCCAAGAGCATCTTCGCCTATTAATTCTACAATAATAATCAGAACCCTATCACTAGCTCAGCATTAAGTATAAATCTATACTTATAATATAAAGCTTCAGAAAGCATTGCAGTGAATTTATCTCACAAAATATATGGCTGCCGTGCACTGTACATTAATATATTGTTTCCAGATACAATATACACTTATAAAATATATACAGGCGTTCCTATTTTTAAATTGACCACGAGATGTCTATCCATGAAAGATATGTCATTCCTTTATTACGTACAATACAACTTATGTATAACAAGATCAAATGATGCAATAAAATTGTTCACTCTAAAGATTTATAAATTTTTAAAAATGTTTTTTTTCTCGAACGTGACACTTGAGTACTTGATTGTACTTGCGAAGCTATTGCAAATTAATAAATTTCAGCTTTTTTATTATTTACATCTCTTTTTTTCTATATGGTAACATTATTTTTAATCTAGACACTTTTTTTTATTAACTTTGGCTTATTATTTGGCTTAGAACAGACAGAGTAGGAACCAAAGCGTATTTTAAGCAATATAAGAAATGCACCTTACAATTTTATGGTCAAATGCTCTAGTGTCGAAACTTTTTATTTTTTTCTAGAAAAAAAAATGAACAGTTAAAACGTAAATCATCAATTTACGAAAGTCTGTATACAATATAGAAGAATAGATATATTTCGTTAAAATAACGAAGAAGAAATATGTTGAATATTTGTCATCCCTATGTATTTGCTTGTTTTTCTTTTTTTTTCAATAGGTTTTGGAATCCTTGTTGGATTAAAATGATTGTTTTGCAATTTTGAAGCAAGAATGTCGCAGTGACATTTGTCTCTTTCAACTTCATTGATCATGATCACTTGATTAGTTTCCGTTAGCGAGCAAGAGGGTTTAGTAATATTCAAGGCAATTTTCGATATTGGAAATATTTTGTTAAGTAATTAGTTTTGCTACTGTTTGTGGGAATTTCGGATGAAATTAATTATGTATCGACGTAGAAGTTATTTAATAAATTTTCGGTTGTATTGTTGTTATATTTTTTAACCAATTTTACTGTTTGTCTTTTAGTGCTTTGACAGCTTACAAGCAAGTATAGGGATGATCATAATATTTCATTCTATGGTCCCTACTTTAAAAAGGATAAAATATTAAATATTTATCAACACTTCGTTTAAAGTTAAAATTCATTAAAATCGACAAGAAGGGGTAAATATTCAGTCAAAAATGGCCACATAATAATATTTTAAAAATAAAAACGTCCTCAGAGAATATCGGCAACTTGTTTCAAATTTAACATAAAATATAGGTATACATAGAATGTCATTTCATTTGCGACTATCAATTTAGGCCTCTCTTTTTTCAAAAGGAAACAACAGCTTCAAACTATAACATAGTAAATTTGACTACTTGTCTTTAAAAATAATACAACAACTATTTAAATTTGTGCTGGAAAAACATATCATCCGCTTCCCATTAAAATTTAACAGCTACATTAGAAATTTACAATTCGACAGAAAAATCGATACAACATAAGTTTTTTTCCGTCGCACATTGGATGACACAGAGTAAGAATAGAATCCCTAAAACAGAGGCGGCGGAACGGTACAGCTTGAACTATTAATTAATAAGGGTGACCGATCATTTTACCAACAAACGTTTCACAAATGTATAGTTTCACAACCACTTCGTTTGACAACCCTTTAATATCTGTTAAACCGTAAAGTTAAAAAATAATCTAAATATCTTTTTGCGTAGCTTACATAAAAGGTTAGCTTTGTTTTATAACTTTTCCAAATAGTTAAAAGGTTAGCGGATAATAAAGTGTTGTCAAATGAAGTGTTTGTCGCATGATGCATTCGATCAAACGGTTGTCGGTGAAACATTAATAAGGCCGTACGTCCACCACTGCCGTCACCTAGCCGTTACCGAGAACGAGTTCAAGATCAAGATGACGTGACTGTCCGTCCCCGTGGTTCACGCGTTATATTCTGAAATTAAAAAATCGTATAGTGCTGTCCCACTCACTAGTCTTTAAAGGGAGAGGGAGGGGGACAGTACGATACGAAGTTCCAGACAAGATCAAACGTGTTTTGTGTCGCCGGTACATCGGCTATCTTAATCTAGCGATGGCAATGGACTTCTCGAAACTTCGACCACCGGGAAGACGGCGCTCGGATTACCGCCACGCAGGCGTATGGTTTTCTAAACGAACTCCGTCACTTAAGCGGTCTCTCGTGCACTTCACGGACCAAGTTCGTTTAAATAATCACACCCCATTCAGTCATTTCGTAGTCGGTAACGGCCATTATCAAATTTTAATCATACGACTTTTCAACGTCACTTCCAAATTCGAAAAACGATCGTTCTTAATTAAAGTCCCTTTACAAATCAAGGGGGTCTAACAAATATCGCTCCAGTGTCACCCAATGAACGGCAGACCCAAACGTCTACTAAAATCTATCAACAATAAACATTAAAAAAAAGATCGCACGGTACAGTAAACTGTTGAAATGAAACTCTCCGATCGACTTAACTTTGGTCCAACGTCAAAAACTTTACATGTCTTTTTTGAAACACTCTTTACACAATTATTATGTCTATTTATGTAACAAACTCTTACTAGTAGTCGTCGGGCATGCCGTTGTTCTGCCGCGGGTTCGAGTCCTGGCCCTGGTTCTCCTTCTTCGGCAGGCCCTTGCCCTGGCCGATTTGTCGCGACGACGAGAAACACAGCTTCATGACAAACGGGAATTTCGCACCTGGAAATGTCGAGTAGTTGATAAGTTAAAACCCGTTGAGCAGGGCTTTCTAGTGTTAAGTTAGGGCTGTAAAGAAGTTTCGTTAAAATACAATTTACTAGCTGATGCCCGCCGGTTCTCCCCCAGTCCCTGATTTTTTTTAAATATTTTTTCCCTGCACTTCCACAAATTGGTCCGGCCGTTCTAGAACTTCAGAAAGACTATTTATTTTATGTATATATAATAGTGAAAATTAAATTAGACTAATAGTTAATGAAATGAAATAGTAGGTAAGTTAAAAATAGTTCATAGTAGGTACAAATAAGATATTGCATGCCAAATTGTGACAGTAGTACAGAGCATACATGAGATGGAAATCAAATTCCACTAACATAATGTACCTATCACACTATCTGTAACGCGTGTATGTTCTTGCGATGTAAATAATGTCATTTCATTTCACTTCAAATAAAATAACATCCTTACTAATATTATAAATGCGAAAGTAACTCTGTCTGTCTGTCTGTCTGTCTGTTTTTCACGCTTAAACCGCTGGGCCGATTTAGTTGAAATTTGGTATACAGATAGTTTGAGTCCCGGTAAAGGACATAGGATAGTTTTTATCCCGGAAAATTGCATAGTTCCCGCGGGATAGCACAGCCCAAACCACTGGAATTTTTCAAATTTAAGGCGGAACAAAGTTCGCCGGGTCAGCTAGTTCCGTATAAATTAGCAAGACGTGTTCTAAGGCCGTGGTCGCTTTCACCCGCCGCACGCGGCCGACAGCGGCCCGCCGCCCGCGGCGTCTGAATGGTGTGTTCGGGAATGCTCGGGAGTGGTCGTTTTCGCCCGCCGCGTGCGGCGTCCCCCCACGCGGCGGGCGAAAACGACCACTCCCGAGCATTCCCGAACACACCATTCAGACGCCGCGGGCGGCGGGCCGCTGTCGGCCGCGTGCGGCGGGTGAAAGCGACCACGGCCTAAATAACAGTTAGATATTTTGCTAATTACCGGGATGCTGGATGGTCGCGTGGTTGCACGCCATGATCGCCATCACCGACTGCGAGATGTGCTGGAACTCCATCAGACCCGAAGACGACCTGGAATTGACACATTCCATTATTTTAAAACAGTGAATTGAAGTTATTCCATGCTGGTCTGGGAGTGAAGAAAAAACATAGAATTTACCAGTTGCTTCTCTTCCCGCGCAGATGGTAAAAGCCCATCGAGGGAATGGGCGAAAGTCTTAGGAATCATGTTATAGGCGATGCGGCTAGCAACCCATCACTATTTCGATTTCCCTTTCCATCTATATTCCCTTAAACATGCTAAACGTGGCCTTAAGGTTTCGTTACCTTAGGCTCTGTCTACCCAGCAAGGGATAAAGACGTGATATGTATGTATGTATGCAGTGCCGGCGCCAAATTTGGGGGGCGCTGAGGTCTGGGGCCTCGGCCTCCTGGCTCACCGGCTGTGTACCCTCAATACTGTCCTTAAGTGGGCGCCTAAATATTACTGCCCGGGGTGTCAGTGGCCCTAACGCCGCTGCTGTATGTATGTATGTATGTATGTGAATTGAAGCTTAGTTTTTTCCTGATGACGCATCTATATATCACGAAACGCGGATTTACGTGGCAGTGATAAAGAATCTCAACAGTTTTGGTCCAATGTTGTCGACCAACAAAGTAACACCTGATATTGTGGCCAATACAATAATTCAAATTATAGGTGTGTATGCGCTGGTATCTGCCCGCGCTTTTCTCCAAACCAAAGCATTGTAATCTTTATCGATAGATAAGCTACAGTTAATGGTACTTAAAGCCATAAATAATGGTATCTCGAAGGTTTTCCGACAACTTCCGCATCGAATAATGCACTTAAGCCATAACTTGGACTTACAACCATTAGAATCCATAAAGGGCTTTTTACTTTAATAAAAAGGTTTGACGGACGGACGGACTGACCACAAATTTGTCCTTTAAGTGCTCCTTATCTTACTAAGACATTTTTTTCGGGATTGTTATTCCTTTATCTCCTACGTAAAGCAAAGCCATTACATATATACAATCGTCACGCGTCTTTAGATAGATAGATAGATAGATAAAACGTTTATTTGGTACTGCCAACACACACAATCAAGATTACATAAAATATCAACATATCAAGCAGAAACTTAAAACTAGAACATTATCTTTGTTTGTGTGCGCTTTCCCATTACAATTACAAAATTATTACAATTCTGATTGTAAATGAACTTTATTTTGTTTACAAAAATTAAGCGAGTTTTATTAATTATGATGGCAGGCAACGACTAAATTTTAAATATCTATATTGATCCCAATAGCTAATCAACCAACTCTAATGATTTTCAGTGGCGTGTCGCTTTAACAGCTCGATTCCCTGGTGGTTCTCTAAATACAGTTCGTTTTATCTTCACTCGCCACTTAATTCTTTTTCCAGTTTGCCTAACGGAAATTTTCACGGAACACCATTGGTGACTTGGGTACAGCAATCGCCTCACTCGCTCGTCGAATTCATATAAATTGTATGACATTTCGACATCAGTTATTTCCACTATACAGCTGGAACACCTGGAGTGGCGGGTCGGAAACCTCACCTCTCCGACTTGAGCGGGAACTTGGAGATGGTGTGGGCCGGCGCCACTCCGTAGTCCTGGAACACCTGGAGTGTGGTGGGTCGGAAACGCGCTCGGGACTCACCTCTCCGACTTGAGCGGGAACTTGGAGATGGTGTGGGGCGGCGCCACTCCGTAGTCCTGGAACACCTGGAGCAGCTGGTCGTCCGACACGTCCGGCGGCGTGTTGAAGAAGTGCAGCACCTGCGGCAACAGCATCACTTACACCAGGTACATACGGGGGGATTAATGATTCGCCAATGGGTAAATTATTGAGCAAATAGCCTGTTTTTGGTAAAGCAAGAGATAGAGCGATTTAATATAAGCATATCAGAGTGAGATAGATAGACGAGACCAGTTTTCTTACACGGCTGCGGTTTGAGTGGTCCCGCTGCTACTCGTAAATGAAAGGTGTAAAGTTAATTTTCCTTTGACACGCTGACAAATTTTCTGGTCTCGCTTCAGATGTTTCAGCGCCAATCTAATCTAACTCTAGTCAGTAGGTATATACCTGCTATTTCTATGGTAGGTAAAAAGTAAAAGCTATTATCGTATTGTTATGAAAGTATAGAAGTGCTGTAATAATACCCCCCTGACGATAACCATGTTGACGGTTTCCATAATGGTTTTTCTTCAAATTGAAATCCAATAGGGGAGAACATGTTACCTTAGAAGGTGGCTGTATCCTGTTCTTGTGTATGGAGGCCGGCGTGAGGAAGCGGTTGTTCTTGTTGCCCACGTAGTCCTTGAACGACGGCGACTTGTCCGGCAGAGGGTACGGGTTCATCACCTCGGACAGGTACGCTTGCTTTGAAAAGCTGCAAATATTACGTAAGTTCCTGTCAAAAATTTCATCAAAAATACGTACCTACAAGCTGTTTCTGCTAACTGTAATCGCATTGTCATCTATCCTACACATGTATACCGAATTTCAAGTTGAACCGATCGACCGTTGAAGAGTTCCCTCCTGCGGATACGGTCGTGGCCGGATCACTAGAATTTCACTACCAAATTATTGAATTGGCGCTAGATTTACATAAGTATGCCTACGTCAAGCCGACCGTCGGAAGTGGGTTAAATATGAATTGCAAGACCCGATCATACATACAAAACGGTAAATATCTAATACCATGAAGGTTATTTTGTGAGGCAGAAGTGGAAAGTAACAAGACGAACATCTGAATTCTAATTAAATTCGAACAATATGTAAAAACAATCAAGTAAAAAAACCCAGTTAGTTTACACATATACCTGGGTAGCTATAATCGTGTGGTCACGAACTATCAAAGTAATTAGTAATGCCAGATTTAATACAAACAATAAGTAAAAAGGTGTTGTCAGAACAATACTTACGCCAGTGTCAGCGTGTAGTCCCCAACCGTCACGTTGTTCAGATTCTGGACGCATCTCTCCACCGAGACGCCGTCTCCCATCTGCACCATTGCCGTACCCTCTTTCGTCTTCAGGAACTTTATCTGCGATATCAAGATCATGTTTAAAGTTTTCAGAATTTATCAATAAGCTCATCATGTCATCTCCGGGCTACATACATCCTACTCCTGGACGTAGGCCTCTCAAAATGAGTGCAGATTGGGAACTTCGCACACCCATGAACCACAGTTTCGATCCAGTTGTATAAATCATGATGAATACGGCTAGACTTATGACCAGTGAATCATTTGAATTAAAACGTATCCGTTCCAGCTTTTATGGTAGGATAGTTTTGGGTCCGATAAGGGAGATGCAGGCGAAGTTGCTCTAACGGCTTAAATAGTTATCTGTGTAGCGGTGTATAGGTATAATATAAAAGGCTACCGCGACTGATTGATCGATCAGAGCACAGCTCAAACCACATGGATAGTGCTGGAATTTGGCACGAAGAGGCAACCGCTAAAAAAGAATTTGGCGACAGGGCCGGATAAAGGTGGTCGAAGGAGCTTCGCTGCAAAATTAAATCCTGCGCGCACGAAATTGCGAGAAACAGCTAGTCTACTTATAAAAACCAAAAAAGACTTACTCTGACTACGTTCCCGTAGAGGCAGCACAAGTTGAAGAGCCTGTCAGCGTTGGCCGTCTGCGGATCCAAGCCGTAGACCATCATGACTGCACCTTGCTGTGGTGGACCGCCCTGGTATAATAGCTCGTCATCATCACAGTAAACGTATTAGTACCAAACACCTTGCTGCTCCGGGACCACAGAACTCAAACCCGGTTTACACTTCCAAGGAAAATACTGCAAGTTTTATGGACTTTATCCGTGACGTGAACGGGTTATAAGTCGTCGACTCAGTGCTGCAATGTAATGCGACTTATAAGATTTTTCTTGAGAGTCTAAATTAAAGAAAGAAGTTGCAAGGGCTCTCATTGACTTGTATAAGAAACTGTATCTCTGCCCGTTGGAACCAGGACATCTATGTTAGCAGTGTGCATTTAAGTATCACGCACAACACGCACGTATCTACATTAGAATGATATTTCGTTATTATTATTGGTTCTAAAGCCAACGCAGACCGGCATATGAAGGATTGCGTATCTTTGTTCAGGTTAGTTTAGTAATTAGTTTGAGCATTGTCTCATAAATGCTGAAGCCACGCCTTCTAGACTTTTCCAACTTCTTTCTTTCACTGTGTGAAAATGTTCGAGGTGGAGCAAACTGTTTGGTTTGACAATGACTTTCGTAAAGAGGAGTTCGAAGCTATGCTATAGCACAAGGTTGGCTTGATTTTAACTCTTGCTAACGTTAGGCTGCTGTTACAGGATCAGAGCTCACGCGAGTTGAAATTCGTGCTATTAGCCAGCTTCTACACATTTTATATCATACTCGGCTCCGATCCTATGAAAGCGCTCTCTTACGCTCTACAGGATAACTACTAAATTAAAATTAGAAGATTGCCATTGATCTCACAATGAAACTGCTCTTACTGACTAATTTATAAGTATCCAAGTAAACAGTGGGCAACTTCATGCTGAATCTAAAAACGCCGTAGATCTGTGTGTTCGCTGACACCATCCCGTGTCAATATGCGAGTCTGTCTCAAACTACACACAACCGTCGCCTAAGGGGGCGGCGGTTACCGTTATTGGTGGGGGGATGGAAGTGGCCTTTCCGTATGTAACAACCATTGGATATTCTGACATTCAACCTACCTGATTTTGCGGCGGCATAGCGGGATGATGCATTGGAGGCGGCGGGACGAAGCCCTCGCCACCATAGCCCTCCGGTCCGTAGCCACGGCCGTCGCGCTGGAATTCACCACCAAATACATCTTAAGTACGTATGTATGTATATACATAAATCATGGCTTCATCCCTTACGGAGAAGACTGTGCCTCGAGTAACTAGACCAGTAGGCTTGTTACCTAACTCGCTCGCAATCGCCATCGTGTTCATTTTGACAGTTCTTGTATGAATGTGACAGCTGGCTGATTCCGATGCCAATTGTCAGCCCATACATGAACTGTCAAAATGAACACGATGGCGATTGCGAGCGAGTTAGGTAATAAGCCTACTGGTCATGGCCAAGCTTAGTATGATTGTGAGCGTATAGATGGAAAGGGGAATCAAAATAGTGATGGGTTGTTAGCCGCACCACCTATAACATGATTTCTTTAGTACCTACTTACTAATCCTTACTAATATTATATTGTGATAGTAACTGTCTCCCTCAACCGCTTTAACGACCGTGATGAATTGGGCAAGAAGATACTTTGGATGTTAAAGCCTGAAAAAGGCTTTTTATCCCAGAAAATTGCATAGGTCCCACGGGATAGCGGTAAACTACTTCTTCGCAGGATAAGTTGTGGGTAACAGCTAGTAAATATAGAAGAACCATATAAAATTTCTTCTTCTAAGTCGCTAAACTTTAAACAGAGTGGTCGGAATTATCCTACACTAGAGGATTTGAACTTCTAAGATGATATTCTTGGGAAAAGAGTGTGGTTCGATGTCATTCGTTTGTTTTTGACTGTCACTTTTAACTGTCCGTCCGCAGGATCGTATCCTTACTTAATATTATAAATGCGAAAGTAACTCCGTCTGTCTGTCTGTCTGTCTGTCTGTCTGTCTGTTACCTTTTCACGCTTAAACCGCTGGGCCGATTTAGTTGAAATTTGGTAGTACTATCAAATGAATCAAGATATTTTTATTTTTATTTTTATTTCTTGATTTTTATGTTTTACTTTTACGGTTTTACCGTTAGAAATTTAATTTCTAAATGTCTATGAAAATTAGAACACATAGAAAAATCCGAAAAGTAAAGCTATGGCCGGGAATCGAACCCGGATCCTCGTCATTCCGTGACGCGTGCTATACCCCTACACCACCCATAGCAGGTTTACCAGGTACCTGCTATGGGTGGTGTAGGGGTATAGCACGCGTCACGGAATGACGAGGATCCGGGTTCGATTCCCGGCCATAGCTTTACTTTTCGGATTTTTCTATGTGTTCTAATTTTCATAGACATTTAGAAATGAAATTTGGTATACAGATAGTTTGAGTCCCGGGAAAGGACATAGGATAGTTTTTATCCCGGAAAATTGCATAGTTCCCGCGGGATAGCACAGCCCAAACTACTGGAATTTTTCAAATTTAAGGCGGAACAAAGTTCGCCGGGTCAGCTAGTATTTTTATAATTATGGAAGTAATGGGAGTATTGAGGTCTAATGTCTTGTTGTTCTTCGCTAAAAAGCTATTTTAGTACATATATAAACTATCTTGAGAATGGTTTTAATTACCGGATGGTGAGGAGGCGGTGGACCGTGCCGATCCTTCATCATGCCTGGCGGAGGCGGGCCTCCGCTACCGAACTCCATATCTGAAAAAAAAAGAAACCATAAATATGCGACTACCTTCAATCGCAATCCCACTCCTGATGAACGAAATAATTGCGAAATCATAATGTCGTGACAGGAGAGTTTTTAACGCCTATTAACAATCATTTTCAATAAACTGCATCCAAAATCATTTGAAAAATATTCAATAAATTAAAAGAGAACACAAATAACAACTATAATGGGGGTAGCTAACAAAATGCAAAAACAACGTGCTCATTTCCAGTAAAGAGAAAACGTTAAAATAAAAAATACATGCAAAGTGAAAGTAGGGTTCTCGATAAATGAAAGTCTGTGAGGGTATAAAATTGTTTTTATTGTATAATATGCTGTTAATATGACTACATTTTGTTGTACTGTAGCAACAATAGGTAATGTTAGTGTTATATATCTTTTTAAATACAATAAATAGTCGCAATAACTTTATAAATGTATCTTAATGTAAAAGAGACAGGATTAGTTAATTAGGTAAGTCTATACTGTAAATAAATATTAAATTCAAGTCACTGAGCACGTAACCAATAGAGTCGTCACACTGGCCATCCACGTCCAACTGAAACTCATTAGTGTTTTTTCACCACCTTTCTCTCTCTCTTAACATAAGTAATCTATTGTTTTTCATACAATAATTTACTTTAATTCACTAAGTATGCAATGTGATGACTAAAAATCGATATAATAGCTATCAACATCGATAATATCGGCTTGCCCAAATATTATTAAACCAATCAGAATGCATCGAGCGCCGCAATAGTCTAACATGGTTTTTTCGCTCTATTGGTTATATGCTTGTTGATTTAGGTGGTATATATGTATTTTTAAATATTTTCTAACGTGTCTAGTTATTTGCGAATACAAAATGTTATATAGAAGTGTTATAAGATCTCATCTGTACACATTATTTTGTTGAAGAAGGAACACAGCATGCGTTATTCAAACAAGAAGCTACACGCGTCCCAATTTGATAGTAATTGTTGGTTTCCTATCGTTTGCCATAATCAGTGGCGTGCATGGGGTGCCCAGGGTAGGCAACGTTAAGCTCGTAGGCCTTAGGCCTTAATTTCATGTGACATAAATGTATTTTTAGGCATAATAATCATTTGCCATAACTATTTGTTTCTCTTAAGTTAGTTGTTGATTTTTCAGGACCGTTATAAAACTAACCTAACTTAACTCTATATGTAGAGTGCTACAGGATGGCTATTTCAGAGCTTGTGAAAAATACGGTTTCAGAGAAAAAAGTCACGGCAAATTACCATTATGGCATATGAAAGGATTTCGTAATTTTTATTACCTAAGTTTTTGAGCACTACGTCTAACTATGAAATACGAAATGTTTCTATGTTAAGATAGATGTTATGACAATGAGAAGTAAGAAATACTCAGCTGTGTTATACGTGCTGTACCTACACAGACAGACAGAGGTTGTACACATGCTTGTTGTTTGTTTGTTTGTAGGTACTTTGATAGAAAGCTAATACGATGAACCGATTTAAGTTCAGCAATATTACAATCACGTCTTCTTAAAAAAGCTTCTAAATTGCCGATTTTTAAGAGTGGCGTCTCAGATTGCAGGAATTTGTCGCACGAGCCAAAAGCGAGGGCGATAAACATGCGACCTGAGGCTTTTTTAATCACCGCCCGAGGTGTGTACACAATTTTACGTCTTCTGTCTTACGTAAATTGCTGCTTACAGCCCGCGGCGACGTAAATTAATTTTTGAACAGAATTTACCATGGAATGTACCAGTTGCTTCTTTTCACGCGTAGATGGTAAAAGCCCATCGGAGAAATGGGCAAAAATCCTAGGAACCATAATGTTATTGGCGATGCGACTAGCAAACTATCACGCTATTTTGATTCCCCTTTCCTCTTTGGGCTCTGTCTACGCTGTAAGGATAACCACGTGATTTATGTATGCATGTATTGTTTAAAACGTGTTTGTAAAATCGGAACTTCCCTATCCCCTATCTTAAACTACAAGATACACTCTTAAGTTAGTTCTAGCACACGTAACATCTTAGGTAAGTATATGCTAATACTATGTTACACAAAACGGTAGACCATGCTGTCGTCTACGTACGCAGACACTATAATCTGTGTTGTGAGTTAACAGTTAGTGGTACAGTTTACACCGTTGCTTTCGTTCGACAATGGACAGCAAATATTGTACTCTTTTAATAATCAAGACGGAATTTTCAGTAACAATATTTCGACGGAAATCGGGCCAATCTTTTCTTTCCAGAAGCTACATTTAGATTGAGTCACGTTCACTTATTGTGACAAAAAAAAACATCCATTCTTTGGAATACTTTTAAAAATAAAATGTTAAAAAAGCCTTCTTTTAAAACCGTCACCCGAAATTTCCTCGATTAAAAACAAAAAGTTTTTACTTCGCACAACATTTGCATCCGTCATTCGTTACGAAGCAAGCGTCACAATAACAATACAAACCATTTTGCGTGTGATCACAGGAATTCTGGCTGTGTTGGCTGCAAGCGTCCTCATTCGCCGATCTGTTGCTCAGCGTCTGGGGTGGATCTGTCGACCAGTCGTCGTACATGTTTAACCTTTTGGTAAAAATCGAGCGCATCCTTGCCACTCCGCTCGTGGCTGTCCAAGGTAAGAGGTGGATGGCGCCACCAGCTGGCTAAAAGTCAATGGGGTGCCGCTGGCGGAAATAACGTGCAACATTTAGTTCTCATTGTTTATCCAACGTGAGGCATGTCTGTGTTCCCGTGGTTCTTGTAGAGTATATAGGTCTGTCTTGATTGTGAAGGTTCCATTTTGTTAACGCGATAAACTTGTTCCTGGTTTTTTTTAACTACTCTTGACCCGCTTTTTTATAATGTTAATCTAAAGCAAAACGAACATTCTTGTATTAATTATTTTGACAGTATTGTTGTTTATTTAAGTATTTTTCATCTAACTTTTTTATTTATCGTGTCCGAGCTAAACTGGATTTTCAGTCGAAAGCGAAACCGAAACCGAAAACGAAGCTTCGGCTTCCATCCTTGTTTAGACGAGTAAAACCACGAGCAGACCCGAATCACCACGAAGTTGACCGAACTTAAAATGCGGCTGCGTTGAAATTGAACTAATTTATGATCGAAACGAAAACGCCCGAAACCGAAACTTAGTTCGGTCAATAAATTAAATTTTCTGTCTGTTTAAGCAAATATTAATTTTATCCATAACAATTCATACGTTCAGCATATTGCACACAAATTGAATGTCCCGTCCGAGCCCACTACAGATAACATTGAACTTATTACGCACGAGAGCACGGAAGGTAGCCCCCACCCCACAGCACCCGATATTTCACTGTACAACCCATAGTATTGGTACTGTTTACAACAGGAGCGGGTTAATTAAGCTTCGATATACGGAAAACGAAGAAAAAAAAGTGGCAAATTACTTTTAATTACATAAAACAACTTAATTTTATTGGCGTCCAAAATCAGTTCCTATTCAACTATGACAAGAGCCCACTGGTAAGAAATTAAACGATTTGATCACAATATAAACTCAGTAACCAAAGTAACATTTTTTAAACCTACGCTAAGCATACTGGCAGTCTCGTTCTTACACAGAAAAACGTCTCGATCGCGTTCGTGTTAGCGTCTCAACATGAATACCATGGACAAATTAGAAGCGACAGTGACAGTGTTCTCGTAGTATTCGAAGAAGAAGAAGAAGAAGAAAGAAAAAGAAATACGTTTATTAATATAAACACAAACAACTTAAACGGGCCAACATTCAGCGCTGATTTTCAATGTGTCCCTTTTTCTTACAAACTAAACCTAACTAAATTCCGTGACGGATTTGATATTTACTATAACGTATTCTAGCTTACAGCAATGGCGAGTGGCTTCAACACTGTCGTTCTTTGCAGACTCTATGGTCTGGTATGGCATGGTATAAACTTGGTAAACTCTATTGTCTCTGTGACTCAAGTCTCATAATTACAAACCCTGACTTTGTAAAGCGATAAATTGCATAAAAAGCAACGCTACCACAACTCCGGTGCGTCAAGCCCTGAATTGTTTAAAAGCATGTCGCCCCCTTTAATTGGTTTCCATGTCAACGTCGCATAACAACTACTCAATCGAAGAGCTCTCCCATTTACGAAACAATCAGGTATAATAATGGGATTTTTTGCAATCAGCCACAGCCTGTTATATGTTTAAGTGTACTACTCGCCGTGTCGCTACAGGCAAGTCAGGATACTTAACATTATAAACTGCGTGTCTTTGTGTTTGCTCTCTTACACGTTAAAATCGCTTGACGGATTTCCATGAAATTTGGTATGTAGAAAGCTTTGGAATAAGACATAGGCTATCTTTTATTTCGATCTTCACACGAGTCCCGAAATTGGTAGAGTGACGCCACCAGTAATGGACAAACAACCAACAATGCACAATAACTGTTATTAAAAAAAACGAAGGGATAATAATTTATTTTACAACAGTCAATTCATAACTTAACATTAATATTACCTTTAAATTAAGAATGAAGTGTCTATTACTGGTGCTCGACAGCTTAAAGTGTCCAACACTGCTGCTATCACCCTAAGCGTCCCTACCTGATTAAATCAATTCACCAAAAAGGTTATTGTCGGCGTTTAGGTACGGAGCGATTCATCATCATCTTCAGCCTATATATGTCCCACTGCTGGGTACAGGCCTCTCAGAATGAGAGGGCCTGGGCTATAGTTCCCACGCGGGCCCAGTGCGAATTAGGAACTTCCCACACCATTGAATTGCTTCTCCATTGAACCGAAAAGCTCGGAGCACGAGCGATTGGCATTTCTAAATTCTTTCGGCCACTAAGCGCATTCGTTAACACCCGACAAAATTTTAAGCGGACGCCAGCGTAAACGCCACAATTTGACTCCGGCTCTGTTCAAATTAAAACGCAAGTTTGTTCGCGGATTCGGAGGGATTACAGTCATTTGTGTTCGTATAAATTACACTGCGTTTAGGGCGGAATGAGTAATTGGGAGTGTTTCGCGGGCGATGCTGCTAGAATTTAATTCCGCCATATCTATTGCAACGACTTTTCACTCGAACAGGGGAACCGTTGAAATAAAATAGAGCCGTGGATGCAGAGTTCCTCACAGGGGCATCAGTGGCGTGGCTATAACGTCTGGGGCCCGTGGCAAAGTCATCAGATGGAGACCCGGTCCTTCCTCAATCCAAAGAAGTGCATCATCGTTCCTTAGAGATCGTACAAATAGCATTTTGTCAACCCTGACACCCTATAGTCACCCCACTGGGTATTAGCGTCATACAGAGGAATTCTCCAACAAAAGTAGCTAACCCTTAATATTACCACGCTTTTTAAAATACCAAGTGCACAATGGTCCAGTACAGGGTCTACAGGTGATCGCCATTGTATTCAGATGGTAATGGCGCATCGTAGCGGACAACAATTGGATCGTAGCGCGCAATTGCGACGCAGCGCTAGCCGTATATATGGCACATTGTGTACCTACATAAGCCATATGTAAGCGAGAAAAAGGTCTCTATGTCCAGATGAAAAAAGTGTTTCAATAAGAACACATCATAATCAGGAAAGCTAAGGCTTCTCTCGACAACATCCCGAGTGATCAAGATGGAAGCTGGCTTAAACATCAAAATACTGTATCTTATACCAAATGGAGAGAACTTCTATAGAATTACTGAAGAACTTGTTTGAATTTTTTTATCCTTTTTCTCTGTCAAATGGTATAACTGATAGAAAGAGGCTGAACGCGAATGTAACGGCACGCTTGACAAATAAGTCTGAAACAAGTCCTCTGTACATGTAATCTCAATCAAGGAAACACAAGAGTGTCGTTCCGAAGATATATCCGTCCCCACCAGCGGTCATATCCCGGCAAGTTAGGTTTTATTACATCCTCCGCTACCGGAGTGACGGAATTGGATATAAAGCCGAACGATGCGCCGTGTAACGAATAAACGTTCCGAATTACGATCCGGCGCATTGCCGGACGGACAGGGCTGGTGACGTCACCGGCAATAATATAGTATAGAACAGTGGTTCTTAACCTTTTAGACACGAGGGACCATTTATCAAAATTTCTGTCTTGCCATGGACCACCTAGTAACTACATAATGTCTAACGTATGGCGTCGATCGGTCCCAATGGACGGAATTGCACCTTCACGCGCTTTGTCTGGTTGTCGCTTATCTAATTAATTTATTTGATTGGCCCCGCGTACCACTTTGAATGCTTCCAGGGACCACCAGTGGTCCGCGGACCACCGGTTAAGAACCACTGGTATAGAACAATGTAATAGAAACTAACGTTAATAATTGTTTCAGTTTCAGTCACTTAGTGCAAGTTTTTGTCACCAAAAATTCTCATCTCGAACGTGTTTGTAATTACATTTTGCTATGGGAAATCGCTAGGGCCTTTAGCGCCATACTATAAATTACGTAAAAAGAATAAACTTAAAGATAAAAAATCATAGTTCTCCATGCCTCAGACTCGGTATGTGCGTCGAGGACTACCCTTCTCCGCGGTGGTTTTCAGCCTGCATCTTTACACAGCGGACAGATGTAACAAGCATACGAATAGGGCGATGAGTCACTAAAAAAAAGTATTAATCTTGCCGGTTTTCCAAATAAACTCATGTATACTAGTTGTCGTACAAACGTTACTGTATTGCACGCGTGGTAGCGAACGCAACTGTTTTGCTGTACATTAATAAAGGCAGAGACAAAGAAGATGCATTGCTGTACGGTCGGCAGCCCTGGCTAGGGTGCCGCGATTATTTTTATTTGCAAAAACACTCGGTGCGCCGTTACCGGGGAATGGGACAGATCGCAACGGCACCACTCCCGTCACGAGTCGGAGTTCGCTCCGTTCCGTTTTACTTTAACCGTTTATTTTGACAGCTCCGGCATTGTGCAGTCTGTGCGAGGTAAAAAATCGACGTCGACCGCTGCGCTAGTAAAACGCTCGCCCCTCACGTTCGCTACGTATGTAGACAATGTCAGTTTCATTTTAAAAACTTTGTATCTCTCCGTTGTAGCTAAGGTCAGAAGTACTGTGTTAAATATAAACTGGATGTTAAGAAAATAAGCCGCATTCTTAACAGGAAGAGGACAACCAGAAAGCGGCACATTATCTGTGAAAACCTGGTTAGTTTTTAGTAAATGAATATTTAAAAAATCGCTAAAATTAAAAACTAAGTAAGTTCCAAAGGCTGTCGACAAGTTCAAAACGTTCAATTGTCACCGAGGTAACGTTGTTAACCTAAGAGTCGAAAGATAAAAATACAAAAGTGGGGAATACACTCCCACTCAGTAAGTAGTGGAGACACTACTCTGTTGCTAATTTTGACATTGCATCTTTCCTCGTCATTGGTCTGAGAAAAACAAGAAATAGTCAATGAAAAACGTTTAAAAAGTTCGAAAGGCAACTAAAAACTGCAGGCCGTTAAATTAGCCGTGGCCGGTTATAAATTCGTGAGGCGCCCGCGCCCCACGCGACAGTGGCGGCTCGATGAATTTTTAAAGACGGCAACACTGTAGGCTCCCAGGGTTGCCAAGTTGCACACACAGCCCGGGGCATACGGGGGGATTTTTCATATTTTCAATGTTAAATAACTTATAAAATGATTTTTTTACCATCGATTCCAACGAAGGAATCACAAGGGCAAAAGTTTTATTGTTGATTTTGAAACAAAAATGATACTGTTTAAGTAAAGTGTTTCCGAATAGTTCATGTACCTAGAAAGACAGCGAGCGTTCGCTCAGTCTATCACGCCACTCTCATGAGTATCAATCTGGGTCCTTGATCAGACTAAAAAACACAAGCGTCAGGCGCATGAAACTATCAACAGCTAAATATACTCACACGGTAGCAAAGTAACCGAAACACTTCCCGCAGAAAGTTGTGTGAAAAGTGACCCGGTTCCTTTGCTCCCGAGCATAGCTGTGTGCCGTGTGCTGTGTACTTGTAGGATAGTTGTAGCGTCACTTGTGCCGAGTGACCAAGCAGAGCGTTGGTGTGGCGAGCAGTGTTCGTATCGCGGCCGCCGTGGCTAACCCGTCTACCCGTCTTTTTCCAACTGTTCGTTATAGAAAGAGACGGATAGTCGTGGGTTATCCATATGTTAACAAAGTTAACTAGCTGGTCATTGACTTACAATAAACAACTAGACTCTCAGTCGCTAACAAAGGTTCCTCAAGAAACGTCCGAGTCGCTTTGTCTATGCGTTGTGTGTGTCAACACATCCACTTAGACAGATAACATTAACATATTCGTTCAAATTGACACCTTATTTCGTGGCAGTAATGTTTAATATCAATGGCGTAGGATCGTGAGAAGTAATGACACGACGCCACGCGCTGGAAACCTGCCTGTCTCTTTTGTTGTCAATAGTAAGATTACGGTGCGAAAGAGACATTGTTATCAAAGCGCGGTCGAAACACAACTGAACAAAAACTCTGAACAATAGACGCGTCGTTCAGACTTTTGCTTCGGACAGTTTTTGAGCGTGATTGGGAGTCTAGTTGTTTATTGTACGTCGATGTAGCTGGTCTGTAGCGGCTGCAGCCCTGCGCTGACGTCGCTCGCGGCCGCAGCGCTTGCGCCGCGCGGACGCATTCAACCCTTTGACGCACATGAAAGGGCGACCCAGTTCCGAATGCAGCTCGTTTTGTGCCATCATGCACCGCAGGGCTTCTATTTAACGCCTACACGCTTTCTATGCGGGTCATCTGGTTTTTTCTTCCATTTAACCTCAATGCCAATGCTCGGAGCGATGTAAGTCAACTTACACAGTGTAGTCGACCTCTTTATCCCTTACGGGGTAGACAGAGCCTATGGCAGGGATGGCGAACCAATGGCACGCGTGCCAATGTTGGCACGCTTCAAAATAATTCGGGCACGCCAATAATGGCAATATGGTCATATGATGGTAATATAACAACACAGTCTTATGACAACAAGGTCTGATGATAGGTCAGAGCCAAATATTACATTATTTGTGAAAAAATGGCACGTCCACCGAAAAAGGTTCGCCACCCCTGGACTATGGTAACAAGACCTAAAATCCAAATAACCAAGCGTAGAGTTACTTACTTACTAAAGTAAGGGTTAAGAAGTGTCATAAATTACGACTGACCTTTATCAAATGATTGACTCATAACGTACGGAACGTCATCCCCAACCCAGGTTCAACGATTTAATTTTTCAACCCTACACCGCGCCAATGCCAACGACCGTGGCCGGCTATGTACTCTGCGAACCCCAATACCTTAAAAAGTTCTTACATTGGGAAATCCAAAACTCGACATACGCGTTATTAGGTCATTACTTGTCAGTTAAAAATAACACGTGTACGTATGGAGCGAGCGCGTTCCCTCACCTGCCATGAATTTGTACCAGGCAATTTCCATTTAGAATGGCTATTAAATTATTTGAATTAATCATCCGGCACGTTGGATCTATAAATTTCCGAGTCGCGGGCATATTTCATGCATAAAAGATGGTCGAAAGCGTCAATAATGGCGGCTGAGTGAGTACAGCCAGACGCGCTACACTAGTCTCGTTTTGCTGCTCTGTCTCGTTTTTCTTTATGTGATAAGCATTCATGTAAGAAAAAGAAGAAGACAGTAGCAAGTGGAACAATGTAGTCTATGCCTATCCCTGTGGGAAAGAGGAGTGACGGTATGTATGTATGTATAAGCATTCATAAGAATTTTCATTGAAAATGGCGTTATCCATGAGACAAGTTTGGACAAACTTCGTGAAATATGTGGAATTATAAAAGATATTAAAAAATCGCTATTGGATGGAAAGAATAGATCGACGAGGTGTTTCACTATACTATACTTAGGTTACACTAGCGGCTACACCTCCGTTAAAGACCGTAAAAGCTTTCCTATATCGTGGAAAAATCGTAAAATCCCTTGTTGGTACTCAAGCCAAAATGTGATGGTATTTTTGAAACGAAAATAAAATAGTTTTCTATCTTTGTTTCCAAAGCTTACTCCAGGGGCACTGTTTCGCTTATTCTACCACAATCTAGTGCACTAACCCGGTTCGTTAACGAATGTTGCCGTCGGCTGAGGCTTAAAGCTCTGAACTTTGCTTTCAAGAGCTTTCAATAATGTATTCGTTTAGTTTGAAACAGACCTGTCCGTTCCAACTGTTCTCTCTGTGGATCAACTATCGATTCGAGTTCTGTTTTGTCTTCGTCGGATACACACTGTTGTAGGAGGGGTTTTCAAAGCATCAGAACTGCATCTAAATGCACACAACCGGGTATATTCGGGAATGTTCAGAGTAATTCCGGCGTTTAGAGTACATAAATTGGAACAATTAATGAAGTGTAATATCGAAACTATCTCTCAAGAAGTTATAGAGCTGTTTTAATATATATGAAATACTGAGTTCCGAGCGTCATTTTGAAATTCGAAACTACAACATGTAACTACCGTGAAACTCAATCATAGTCACACAAACGGATAACTCACTTAAAAGTCGAGTAATGCTCGACATGTTTCGGACTAATTCGTAGTCCTTCCACCTGGAGCGCACGCTCTGTCATCAGCCGCCCTATTGCACCGGCAAACTTATTTTCTTACTCCGTTATTTGGAATTCCACTTGCATTACAACAACTATTAAATATCCGACAACTGACAACCCTGTTCTCAATAAGAGCGGGAACTTCTCAACTACCGGATTCCCGGACTGTTCGGGAATTAAACCCGCTCCACGTATTAGTTCAAAGTTAGACTCGTTGCACTTGATATTACTTTTTTAACGGAAAAAGGGCATGTCGAAAGTTTCTACTATTCACCCCGAATAGCAGTTCAAAGTTCAAAAAATCAAAAAAAGTTTAAAAAAGAGAAAAGTAATATTTTGTAACTCTCTCTCTGATAACATGTACCAATTGCTTCTCTTGCCGCGCAGATGGTAAATTCCCATAGAGGGATTGGGCGAAAATCTTAGGGATCATGTTATATAGGCGATGTGGCTAGAACCCATCACTGTTTTGATTCCCCTTTCCATCTATACGCACACAATCATGCTAAACTGGGTCTTTAGGACTTGCTACCTTCGGCTGTGCCTACCCCGTAAGGGATAAAGACGTGATTTATGTATGTATGCATGTAAGCATATATCAAAATTTAATCTAAGCTTGCACTGCCATTAAACGCTTAAGTGCCAAACGTCTAGATGCTCTAGAAGTTTCCTAAATTGCTTAACCCTTAATGGAATAATCCTTGCTTCAGCGCTATGCACGTCCCTTTCTAACCAACCAAGCAGGACAGAAACGCAAATGAGAGGAAAACGATGCTCCATTGGTCAGAGTGCACTATGAGGTCTTGTGAGGACGCCAAGCCAACTTAGGAGTTAGCGCGGCGCTTAATATTTTGGCAGTTCAGAAACTTCACGGTAAATTGGATTTTGGTTTGATTTATGTCATAGCATATTCAACTAATTAACAAGCGATTGCAAAACGTGACTGAAAATGCATTAGTTTTTCAGTAAAGCAGTTTAAAATTTGAAAAATTCCAGTGGTTTGGGCTGTGCTATCCCGCGGGAACTATGCAATTTTCCGTGATAATCACTATCCTATGTCCTTTCCCGGGACTCAAACTATGTGTATACCAAATTTCAACTAAATCGGCCCAGCGGTTTAAGCGTGAAAAGGTAACAGACAGACAGACAGACAGACAAAGTTACTTTCGCATTTATAATATTATATAGTAATATATAGTAAGGATTAGCAGTCACTACACTAATGCTTCGAAGGATTAGATAGCCCGTATTACCACTATCTCGGTTTAATCGCTCCACGGTATTTGCTTACGGGGCAAGCTACAAACGACCCACAAAATACCATAGGTATACCACCGTGTCACCATATCGATCAGGCCCGCGTCGCGTCTATTGACATTACGTCGCGTGACCGATCGGCACACTGTACGTCGTCTTGTCGTAACTCGAATAATTGCTCATAATGCCCCGTTTCGTATTCTAGATACGTTACTGCTAACCCATTTGCATAAAGCCGCATACACATTAGAAGACACTATTCAACTGACCGGTGTTACTACCTCACATAGGTTACAACGTGTTAGATAACGTTATGTAACACGATCACATTCAGTAACAATTAATGACATTTATGCTCCAGCAAAAATGTTATACATGTATGTAATGTATTTCAGTTACAATTTGTGATGCAAAGCTCTTTAAAATGTTTTATAACGTTACGCAACGTTTTAAAATTAATGCCCATGATAAAGTGGCGCTTCTACAGACCCGAAGATTTGTTGAAATTTTTACATTCCCGTCCCGTAAGATTTCGGCGTTACTATGTCAACATAAAAAAAAACCTACGAAAAATGACAGCTTTCTAGACTCGGACTTGGCGTTGAAGTGTCAGTATAAGTCAGTCAATACTAATCCAATTGTGTATATAAAATTCTAGAGCGAACGCGATTGTATCCATTACAATTGGCTTAATTACAGTATAAATATCACACTTTTACGGAGAAGTCCGGAGCCGGCCTTAAATAATGTAGCATTCAGCCTACATTGTTCACGTAGGTACTTCACAAGTCGATAATAGTATATTATTAAAACACCCGCCACCGCACCGCAACGGTGGTGTTTAACTTTTGTTTTTTAGATGCCTATACAAGCTGTCTTAATATGGTTAATATTCCAGAAGGTTGTCGGTTTATTTCGATTGAACGCTTTTGAAAAGGCTTCTTTATCGTAATGTCATATTTCAAATGAAGTTTTACAGTCCTTTGACGCGGTATACTTTGAACATTTGTCAACAAAAAAATAATACAGTATATATAACATTGCATTCCGAGGTTGGTGATATAAAGAATCTCAGATCATAGGAACTTGTCGCACAAGCCAATTGTACACAATTTTACGTCTTCCACTGGCCAGGAAGTGGAAGTTTCCCATCGCGAAGCGGGTGACGTTAAAGTGTTGACAGGGCTGTTCAGTCAATGTAACCCAACCACAAGCCACAGTATAATGCGTCAAGTACAGGGTACATGCCACCAAAGGCGATGGTAATTAGTAATTGACACTTATTGGATTAATTAGTAATGCCTGTAGTAATTGAGGTGTTAATAAACGCGTTCGAGACGTTTCGCTCTATCAAAACATACACCGGAATCTCAGTATGAATGTCACAAATGTGTAACGAACTATCATCCAACCAAACATTATCTCAGACTTCATCAACGAGACAGGTGACAATTCTGTTGACATTACTTTTACAAGAGTCTATGGTGGATGGCTTCTTGACTGCGCACTGCATTTCGAATTGTCACTTGCTATTGTCACAGACTGTTGTCGAGTCTGGACACAGGGGCATGTTGGTGTATGTATATTTATCCCGTATAGATCTGGCATCGTCGTCTAAGGGTCCACCGGGATGCCATGGCGACATCGCTAGCTACGTAGGTATCTTATACAAATTAGACGTAGCCAAACCGCCGTCATTTGTGTTAGCTGCCTACAATCATCATAGACTACAACATGATTGGAGACGGTAGCTGGCGATGTCGTTGTGGCGTCTCTAACCTTAGCCCAGTAGGAGCAAGTGTAACAACGTCGCAGGGGTACAGTGTAACAATAACGAACCCTAGACAGTAGGAACTAGTGTAACGTCGTAAGGGTACAGTGTAACGACAAATATCCCTAGCCCAGTAGGATCCAGTGTAACAACGTCGCAGGGTTACAGTGTAACAATAATTTAGACTCACTGTACGGCTGTGGCCTGCCCCCGGTATACTGCGGCGACTGAAGAAGCGGCGCGCTCCTCTGCACAGGCTGCACGTCCTCATTCACTGGAGACAAACAACATAACATTATGAAACATGATACAAGAAATAAAAAAAACAATGAGACACTGTGCTGCATACAAAACCAATGCTTTAGTTACAACAATAAACAGACGAAGTCGCGGACAACAGCTGGTAAAGCTGATATAGCAAATACTGCTTGATAAAACGACGGACACGTTGAAATTAAATCATACGACTTTGTCATAGCAGAACTGATATTGGCACTTTCGTGTATTTAACACCTATTCTTTAGCTGTGAATTTGTTAAAGGTAAATTCTAAAAGTTAACTACCTACACCTAATACCGCAATATCGATTGTCCCAAATTAAGGCTACCATTTTAACTATTAAAAATAATGGAATTAAAAATGGTGTCGGTCAATTGTCCGAAATGGAAGCAGAAATACCGTACAATCGCACAACAATGAACGGTTTGATGAATTTACCATTAACTAGTTAGTTTATAATTTATATTAAGTTTATATTTCAATTATGTTGTATTTACCAATAAAGTTATATTTGTAGCTTTAAAAAAAAAAAAAAACTAAAATGTGTTCTTGGACATAACTGGAACTAGCTTCTCCATCCTTACAGTCACTGATATTATATGTTTTCATTAACTAGTGTTAACTAGATCTCGCCCGTAACTTATTCTGCGAAAAGTATTAAGAGTTCCACACCCAGAGACGCCAATTAACATGGTAATGACTAAATGAGACATTCACTGACTGCATAGACAGAATCAGTGCCAATAGGGGCCATTGGGGATAGACACTGCCGTTTTAGGGATTAGTAGCGGTACCGAAAGGGTGTTCGAAGAGACCCAATATGTACTGAGCCTCCACATTCTGTCTGTTCATCCGTTCGTCCGTCTGTCACAGCTGCATCTTTTGAAACGTAATAAACAAACATTTTTAAATTTTCATAGTGTATATTATGCTTATAAGGTCGTTGTAACAACAAATAAAAAAAATAAGGCTCCCCATACAAAAACATGTTTTCGTTTTGTTCGATGGTACGGTACCCTTTGTGTACGAGTCCGATTCGCACTTGACCATTTTTTTAACTCTTATATTGAAATATCATTCAGCGAGTTTCAAAAAGAATATACACTTTACCGATAATTCAAAAGGCGCCGAATTTGCTTAGATTGAAATTGATCACTCCAATCCGAGAAAAAGAATGATGAATTGTAAATTTATTTCTCCTTCAACTTTTTGCCTAAGAAATTGGGTAATTATCATAATATTCGGCATATAACGGAAGTTAGTAGAAAAGTTTCGATTCAAATGAATTTTATCAGTCAATTTGTATTAAAAGTTAATAATGATGAGGAAATTTGTTTATAAATAGAAATGAGAGGCGTTAACTTTTGTTTATTTAAAAAAACGGTTGCTCACGGCTTCGCCATGGTTCCGGGTATTTCTATATATTTTTTTAAATTTAATTTCAGTAAAACCTACTGACAATAACAAACAGAACAAAAAATAATCAAGTAGCTATTTTTGGCGCTATCATTCGAAAGTTATACGCGTGCATATACATTTCAGCTGCGCATTTTTATTTATTTACGTAGGTTGATTAAATAAACAAATCGGAAAATAAAAACTCCATATACCACAAAAATAAAATAATGTCATATCAGATCATGAACCCATATCAAAAAACATGCTTTAAAAACCTTTGGTAACAACAAAAAAAAATCCTAATTCCAATAGCTAATTTGTGGGAGATATCCATTACCCACTAGGCAAAGATATTTCTTAATCTCCACTTTTCCGATCCATTCCCATTCCAAGCATCGCCCTTCGAAAACCTTCCAACTGTTAAAATTACAGCCTCTTTAAAATAATCCCGCACGTAACCAATTTAAGCCGCACCAACGTAAAGCGTAACTAAAATTCCTCACAACGCGTCCGTAATTCAAAAAGTCTGAATTCCCGCTTGTTATTATACAGCATTAGGAAGGGGGGGGAGTAGGATTGTAGAAATTATATTCAAACACGCCGCTCGAATAAAGGGGAAGAAGTGCCACTTAAATTTCAACAAGTTATTGTAGGTCGGCAAAGTTTCGGCAGACAAATTAGTGGTTATTTTTGGAACTGGGTCACTTTTGTGCAGCCGAATTGGGAGTCCTGTCAATGAAATTTTACTGTCGTACTACGTAATTAAATTAAGACGATGGAACCTCCTTTTCTTCAACCTTTATCGAGACTTTTAGCTTTTTTTTCCCAATCAGCAGCGAGTGTTAATTAAATGTCGTTGGTATCAAAAAGTTCTGAGCGCAGCGGGAAGATGTTTGCAATCAAGAAAAACAAATATGAAACACTAATTAAGGAAACCACAATACAAATAATAGAAAAGATATTGAAGGAAAAAGCGTTAGGGCATGAGAGAGATAGAGAGAGGGACGCACAACTATATATATAGAGTTATATTGTAAGAAAGTACAATGAAATTTCAAAATACACTGTCCCGTTCAAATTGATGCAACCTCCAACTGCCTCACCATGGTATGAAAACTTCCTCAGGGTAATGCCATTTTTAAGAAAATAATATATCGTCAACATACATGAAGACACGGTGTGTTGGACGAGTTGGGAAAATAAAAAATAAAAGAAAAAAGAGAATGTGGATATCATATTTCTTCCGATGCCTGGTCTAGTTACTACAAAAGCGTAGAAAATTAGCACGCTCCATGCTTTTTGGCTCGCCCTAGCCGACGGCAAATAGCATACTCGATGCCAAGGGAGGAATTTATGTAAAGTTCAAACAAACAAATAAAATCTGTTCCATATTTCTCGCTGGAAGTTTCAGCTGGCTAGCAAGATTTGGATCTAACGCAAACTTATTAAGAAAAGTAATAAACTCAACTCGGCTTTTTCAAAAGAGAACCAGTTAGAGTCAAGTTCAAACAAATGGGTTCGCAGACAAAATTTAGGTTTGCTTAAACTTAAAACTTAGATAGAAACAGAGATTTATATCATAAAAAAATAAGATGACACACGAGTAAGTGAGTCGCTTCATGTTAAGTGATCACCATAAAGATACGAAGGTCGCCAGCTTCAAAGGTGGCCAGAGCCTACTTTGTTCCACTTGCTACAATCCTGACATACTCCTTCAACTCTTCTTCAAAACTCTTCATATACACGCTGATCGGTTGAGGTCTTGAACTGAATTTTTGTCAAAGTTCCAATTTGGTCACGGAACGTCCGTCTAGGCCTTTCCATCGCAGTTTATATTCCGTAGCAAACCATGTCTAAGATTAATAAAACTCAGTTTAAGTAACTTAAAGGGGCGTCCGCACTGAGAGCATTCTTACCCGAGCATTGGTAAACCAGCAATCAATGAAAGCGTTGTAACGCACGGCTCAACGTCCACACCACTCTAATATTCGACGCCGAATGCGTTTAGTAATTAGTAAGGACGCTCCTTCACAAGCTGAAGAAGACCTATTGGAAGGATTATATTTAATCTAGGTACGTAATGTTTACATTAGATTCAGGCACTGATTGGGACCGTAATCAGATTTCACCGTTCACGGTTTCTAGTCACGACCGCGAGCCGACGTCTTTGTGTAACAACACTGATAGGATTAAGATTTAAGCCTAAACTAAACTAAACTTCAAATAAAATAGACTTAATGCTCTACGCTTTTCATTCAGCTGCTGAATTCTCACCAGCAAACTGTTGTGAAAATGTTACATTTGAATTAAGTTAATTTTTAACAGTTACAACACCAATGATAAAATTAAAAGTTACACTGAACCTAACGACTCGATTTAGTTCAGCAAATGATTAAGCAGTACCTTAGTAGTACACTTGAAACATTAACAAAATCAAATAGGTACTACTAACAAATCAAGTATCAATTACAAAGTTATTTAAACACGTTCACCATAGTAAATGAAGCAGATACTACATACGCTCTACCGAGAATATTTTGATTAATTTAATAACCTCTAAAATTGGACTTGTTACTTGTAGGTCCAATACGCTTTTCGTTTAAAAGTATCTAAAACAGAAAGTTTATGATATTATAAAGTTTGCCAATAGCCGTAACTTTAGTAAATTTTGTTATATTTGTTACGATGAACGTTTCCTATTCCGAAAAAAAGTTAGTTCAATGCCAAACAATTGCTTAAAACTTATGTGACTTATCTTCACTATCTTTTCGGATTGTTTGTAATAAACGTCGCAGCCAAGTACAAGACTGTTTAAAATAAGCTAAAAATGCTCATTATACTCATAACTGAAATGTAAATATAGTCAGAAGCAAAAGTAATTGAAATGCATCGAAACATAAAATGACAGCAACAATCTATTACGGAATTTGAACAAGGAGAAGAGCAGTTTGATGTCATGCAATTTAAAGATAAAACAGATAATAAGACGGCTATTGACAAACTTAAAAACGACATCCACATGAAACTCACCGTAGCAACTAGTGTTCCGTTCACGGCGACGACATGCCCCGTCACTTCCCTGCACATATAAAAAGACGAACACACTCTTTATCCCGTTCGTTGTCTTTCTCTTGATTTAGCGTCAACTGTGCATGCCAATTTTTAATTAAAAGCTACAAAAATAGAACGATATATAAACAGTCAAAATAATAATCCAATCATTCGTTCCATATCATACAGTTGTGTAGCTGGATCATTTTTGTGTTGTGTTACTGCTATATTGTTTTCTGTATTGTTTTGCTGTTCTGTGCTTTCTGCAGCTTCATGATCATGATGTTCTCTGTTCTTCTCATTATAGTCATTAACACCATTTACAAGAGTGTGTTTGTCTTTAGTTTTATATGTGCATGGAAGATTACAAATAATAATATTATTTATATCAATTGTAGTGGTATTAGCAAAAAAGGTTCACCACTATAACTCTGTCTGTTGTCAGTACCTTGTTTCTCTGAGGCCGGAATGCTACCGTACTTTGAACCATACGGTGGTCAACCTTTTTCTTCTTCGTGTACATCTGTATGTTATTAGTCACACTGTTGTGGATAAGAAGAGCTATGTAAACCAACTACTAGATCGACATAAGCATCAATAGCGTGCACATTCAAAAAATAACTATTAAACTATTCGATACTTGTGACGATCTGTACTAGAGTATAAATATATAAGCTGTCAAAATTATACTTAAGTGCAAGGTTAACATCAAATTCAATGTCTCGTCATCAGATCCCAGTCCTGAGGAACAATTGAAAATCGATATACGTAATATCAATAACACCTTTCGGTATTGCGAGTAGAAAATGTTTACTTTCATCAGTTTAATAATTGGGTAATCTAAAGATATTCAATTTGATGCTGATTAATATATTAATTATACCAATAAATCCACTCTTACCAATATCAATCCAGAAGAACAATTAGAAATAGTATTTAAATTTAAACAAAAGATCAAGTATGATAAATTGGAAATCGATATCATTGAAGGTGAAGGACTTGATTAGGTTAAGGCGAGACGCCAATTTCAAACGATGAGCCGATATGGAACGCTGTCGCATCAACGGTGACAACACCTAGCAACGTGCATGTAAACAATCAAAAGCAATCATCGCACTGTGACAAAGTTTCAAAACTCTTCAATTAAAGATGGTAATACATTTGAAGCAAATCAGTAGAAACATAATGCATCTCAAGTCTTTCACCTACAATGTTAAATTATTTGGTTTCTTCAATAGAATTCAATGCAGGTCTGAAAACTTGCACAGTTTGATAAAAGTGAAATTCAAAAGGCAGCCACACACCTGAGTATTCACACGACAAGAGCAGTAGACTATTGAGCATTGTTCAATTTGCTTAGTCGACTAAGAAACTTGGACTACAAAGACTTTTACCGCTTTCAGCTTAAGCGTGAGCGAATGCTGAGGTATGTTAAGTCTAGAAACTACTAAAGCCAAATATTGCAATACTGTAAAATGTATTCAATGCAAAAGTATAAAGTCTAGATGGATGGAAATAGTGGACATTGTAAAAAAACTTTTAGCATTGTGTTTGCGAGCGCGTTAGGCAAAATGGCTGCCCGCCGTGCCGAAGTCGAAGCTAAGACTTTCTCTCGTACCCCGAATACGCGTGTAAGTGGGTATTTTGTGGATTAGATCCGTCATTTCACAAGAGAGTCGTCGCGAGTTATGAATTGCTTTTGTTAATTAAGGACCCATTTTTCAATTCACACACACGATATGTTACAATGTATGTCAATTGATAGATTCCGTATCTGGCAAAAGTTACGCCAACATATATTAAATGAGTGTTTGTGAACAAGGGGGTATTTGTACGTCTAAACGACTTCACAGCACGACTTCAAAGTTCCATTATCTCTATTTCTTTCTGTCAAACGGTAGAATATTGCGATGGAAAGGAACGGCGAACCAGATTGTGACGGCGCGCGTTAAACAAACAGAGACGGAAAGGAAAGGTTTATTAAAAGGGTCCCGGTTCGATTGGGGCGCAAAATTACAGCAGCCCAGGGATGTTTATGACGTAATTTAATTGCGATTCTGGATTAATCCAAATTAATTGGGAATTTCGATGTAACAGGACGAATTGTCGTTCGGTCGTTCGAGATATAAATGTGATTTGACAAGCGCCCGGCCGGTTTCGAATACGGTTAGTTACTTGTAGGCACCCATGTTTGGTATAACTGTAAGTAGAAGGAACTTAGATCGATAAACTATAATGTGTCCTTAAGCTTTGTTGGTCTAACAAAACTCTTTAATGTTTTCTCCCGCGTAAGGTAAAGAAATAGAAAAGTTATCCCACCGGAATATTGAAAAATCTAGCCTTATTTTTATCCCATACAACAAAAGGAACCTTTATATACCGCTTTGTTCTTATTAGCTTTACCTTGTAGTTAACACAAATGTGGCAATTCAATTTAATCCGACTTCCAATGGTTCAATCGACTTGAAATTTGGTAAATAAAAAATCGTCAACAAAAACCAGAGTTTTAACAGTTATATTTGATTAGAAAAACAGCGAGGTATACGAAAAATATCGTAATATAAAGTGGCGTATCCTTTCGAAGCCACATTTCCGCGTCAGTCCATCAATACGGTAAAAGGACGGATGTAGGTGGGAGAGGCATATTTCCGAAATTGGATACACGTGGCCCTTACGGACTATGACTGATGGGGGGGGGGGGGGGGGGAGGTGTCTAAAGGGGGAGAGAGGTATACTCCATGCAGGGCCGAAACACATTCAAATTAGGTTTCTAAATGTCTGTGAAAATTAGAACACAGAAAAATCCGAAACTAAAGCTGTGGCCGGGAATCGAACCCGGATCCTCGTCATTCCGTGACGCGTGCTGTACCCCTACACCACCCATAGCAGGTGGGTAGTCTCCGAATTTTTCTACCTGTTACTAACTGTCACGTTACCTTTGTTACTATGCGAATTTTTTATCGCTAAGCGTTATCTGTTTGAATGATGTGTCTATACGACACAATTCAAATTAGGGTCTGTGCCCACGTATTCCTAATAGTTTGAGTTGTTTTTTGTTGATTGGCATTAAAAAGTTTCGAAGAGAAGTTAACATCAAAATGTACACTTCCATTGAATTAGACACGGCTCCAGCAAATTAAATTTATGAAAAGGTATACCTACTTTGTAAGGCGGGTATCTCTGAAACTGCCGAAGCAATTTTAAATCCCTTGTTGCTTGTTGTTTTGTGGTGTCAATAAAGAATATTTGAATTGTATTGTAAAGCTACACTATATTTGTCCAGTAAATAAATAAGTATATATCTTGGAATAATTGACACCGATTGCCCTAGCCCCAAACTAAGCAAAACTTGTACTAAGGGTACTATATAGGCAATGGATTACCATACTTATGTAGATAAATGTATGCTACACATCCAAGCCTTGTAAAACGAATTTAAGGTACCTATCTGTCCTGACCGGGCATCGAACTGGGACCTCAGACTTCATAGTTCTCTAATCACTAGGCTACCCAGTCGTCATGCAGCTACAGCATCGGAATTACAGCTATTATTAATTAAATACATAAATGTATCACAAACACTGCCTGACCCTGCTTTAAAAGAGCACGAATGTACACACGGCAATATAATCAGGTAAGCACCTACGCACGCTCGTGGCGTATCTATCCTGCTTACCGAATAGCTTTGCTGTGTGTACATCTGGTTTGCTTTTCACTCAGCTTTTATCAGCAGAGTTTCTTTTAAATAGTCCAAAACATGTCGAGCGGTTCTCAATGTTAATCACGCGACCGTTCAAGTTCACAACGTTTTCAAAATCGGTTGTGTTCAGTACACCTACCTTGGCAACACGGCAATAAAAAACTTAAATGCTCATGCATCTGTCTAAATGGGCTTTTACCCTCTCGACAAAGATGAGCGCCCATAAACCCCTCCATCACCATGTATTACTACATCGCTGGACTTAAAAATTCCACCTCGGGGGCAGCTAAAGCTTACCCGCGTATCAAGTGGCGACGGGGATCGTAAACGATTGATGGGGTCCCGTGGGACGGCCCTTACAAATTGCATAACGTACGGACACGGAAACCCCGCTGTTCTACAGACGCGATGGATTGAGATCGCGCGGAAAAAATCTGGACATTGATTCACAAAGGTGGGTCGAAGGGTTCAGTGTCACGTCTTAAGAGGCTGACAACACCGAAATCGTTGAATGCATGTTAGTGTTCATCATATTTTCTTCCATGCTGGTCTGGGAGTAAAGAAAAAACATAGAATTTACCGGTTGCTTTTCTTCCCGCGCAGATGGTAAAAGCCCATCAAGGGAATGGGCGAAAGTCTTAGGAATCATGTTATAGGCGATGCGGCTAGCAAACCATCACTATTATGATTTCCCTTTCCAGCTATACGCCGTTAATCTTGCTAAACGTGGCCTTAAGGTTTTGTTACCTTAGGCTCTGTCTACACCGTAAGGAATAACGACGTGATTTATGTATGTACGTATGTAAATATCTAAACCGCTATCGAGTTAAACAACACAAATAATCTACACTTTCTTTTATTTCTAAGAATTTAGCCAAGTGCACCAAGCTGCCGGAATAGTATTTTCACACATGTGCTGTCAAAAATGAGGCCCCTGGTGATATATTCCGGGATGATTTGTAGACACCCTGTATTAGTACGTAGTGGCAACCGGCTCTCGATTCAGAACGAACCTACACCAGCGCGGATCATTAGTGTTTTCGTCCTGTTTACAAAAGCTCTGCTAAAAACCCAAGCGTCGCGAGTACGCTTTTTTTCCCTCGTCTAATAAATCCGAGCATTCCCTTCAGTCAATTGTAAACCTACACTGACGAATTCCACCATTTGTCGGCGGCTCCATTTCGATCTCAGATTGAGCGGAGCCATTCACGTTTAGTGATGTGCTGGCGAAAAATATGTCGATGATTTGGGTATGGGTGAATATGGAGAGTTTAGATTAATTTTCTACGGAATGTAGAACTCAATTGCCTTTAACGAGCTCCCGGTATTAAAGGATGTTAAAGGTAACCGCGGTTGAAATCCCATAGAAAATATGTCCGATGTAATCAAACGTGAATTGTTTTAAACTATTATGAATAGTTTGCTTTTACTCGATAAACCTGCCCCTTTTAACCCTACACGCGAGTAAAACGAAACGCTTTAGCCACCTATCGTTAAATTTATCTTATCTTTAAACAGTAAGTACATTGTATTCTAGCATTGATATACCGCTCGCAATCGAAACTACAGCTGTGAAATATTCAAATCAAAAAGTGGTTTTTAAATTCTGCAATGCTAATATATAAAATAGTTGTTTTACATTAAATCGCATTGATATATGCACTTGACATTGTCAGATGTCAAAACAAAATATCAGCAACATCAACAACAGAATAGGGGTGCGAATCGGGTTACTTCCGCGTGTGGTCAATAGCTGCGGTTCGTTTTTGGATCCGTCTTGGTCCGGTGCACCCTGGGCATCGGTTAATGATTTCCTGGCAGATTCTGAGGGATATCATTATCCGTTGACAAAGATCCCGATAGGGGGGAGAGGGGTCTTTTGACCGTGTTCTACCGTACAAGGTTGCCGACATTTTTGTCACAAGATTTTTGAATACTGTATTTAATACTTGGACATTGGCGAAATCATCGCATAGATCGATGGGGCCATATTAAAAAAAGAAGAACAACAGAGTAGAACATCAAAACTTGTATATTTTGTAATTGATATAAACTTTAGATTTTTTTATGTGACATGAATCGACGTATCGGCGCACCTATCGAGAATTTATCGATATACTTATCGAGCGGCAAACACCGATGTTTACCATGCGTCGACATTATATCGAACACCATCAACGTATGCTATCGAATTGCCCCTTTTATTGGATAGTAGATATATATCCGAGTGATCCAAGTTATTGATGGGAATGGGTATTATTACGTGCAAGGTTTTCGAGTACCTACTAACACTGTAATATACCCGTGTGTGGCAAAGTAAGGAAAATTATTCGTTATAATAGTCAAAAGATATCCGGCTAAAGAGAGCAAAAGAGACTATGATAATTTAGGGCGTAGGTAAGGCTTAATCTCGGAGCAACAGGAAATACCGAAGAGATTTATATAGGAGGCGCCAGGCACTCCCGCTGACAAACGAATGATGTGCTTAAAAGAAACAAAGTGATAACTTGAATTTGTTTAATTAAACCTCAAAGTAACACAACCGCGTAACTTAGAACTAAGTGAGCTTAACAATATAGATGGACCGACGATATCGGCACCCTAATAAAACAAACGCGTCCAGTCTGTGGCACAGGTGTGAAAAATACTCATATGGAAAACATAAGATTAAATCCTGGAAACACGAGGTCAAATATCGGGTCTCGATATCGGGTCGAAAGTAGTTACAAACAGTCTTATATATTTAAAATTAGAGTATGTCTATCCGATACTAAAAGTAAGCGACATGGAATACACTTTGGTCAAATATCGGGTGTGAATATCGGCTACAAAAGGATTCACACGTTGTGTTTAAACATAGTTAAATCATTAGAAACACAGTACCGATAGTTTAAAGTAGTTAAAATTAGTTAAGATGGTCGATATTTATAATAAGTACGGTAGCCGTAAATATGAGAGTAACAGTAGTATGAGAGACGATAGAATGAGAGACACGGTAGAATGGAAGGAACGGTAGAATGGAAGGAACGGTAGAACGATTTAAGCGTACAAGAATTAAGTAGAAAACGCAAGCGGTGGGACGGCCGTGCGCCCTTACCGAAAAAGACTACGTTACACTAAGAAAACTTCAGACGAAGCACACTTGAACTTAAGGTATTAAAAAACAGGTCTTCAGACGAAGGACGCCTGGACTTGATGTAAGTTTACAAAAAAAAAACCCTGTGAACAAAATATTCACAGTTAATATTTTTGGTTACTAAAGTAAGATGAGGGTACACTCGCGATCACTTATTAAAGGAGAAAAACTTACCCAGTTAAGGGGTTTTAACAGCAGCAGAACGGCGAGGCACGTAGTTTTAAATGATACACGCAAGCATAAGACACCCAGGAGAAAGGCGAAGAAAGTATTATCGCATAGTCGCGAAAGCAGCGGATTAGCGGCTGGAATGGACAAGCATTGAAACCATTAAAAACACAACGAATCTGCGCAAATAAACGACGCAAATTATAAGATATTGAAGTGTCTTACAACGTTTAACACGAATAAAATATAACTCACCAAGGAATGAAGGTGTGTCGAGAAAAAAAACTTTACATGGCGCCGGTCGGCGCGACGACGAAGTTAAGTTTACAAAGGCATGGTGCTAGGCACTAGAAAGAACGAAATAACGAATTAGGACACAGCACAATACTCAAAATAAAATGAAGCTTGAGCAAGGAATGCTTACCCGACCCGAATCTGGTATCTCAGGAGTATTTAAGATTTTGCGTCTACATCGCTTAACGTTCGCTGGAATACGAAGATCCACCAAATCGACAAGTCGAAACGAGCCCAGTCATGATCGTTCGGAAACCTTACGATATACTCGCTGGTTCGATATGACGGCGAGGAAAAGAAAGAAATGTGGAAAAATTGAAATAATATCAATTTCACAGTATGAAATGACAACGACCATTCTAATAACAAAATAAACCACTTTCCTCAATTTAAGAAACACTTGGGAACAAGAAACTAATTGGTAAAGAAATCCGTGACGTCAGATTTAATCTAAGACAACATAAACAGAATATGTTCCTGAACGTTCCGGTCCGAGATCGGTTTCACTCACGTGACATATTAAGATATCACGCTAAAGGAACAACGTATGAAGTAAATATGAGTTTAGAAAATTTGACACTAACTGAAAACAACACTATCTTACCTGAAAAATAATATTATCAGTGTGGCAGAGGAATTTGTAAATACTTACGCTAATCAAAACAAATACCGGCCACGTTACGAGCGTATGGCGCGTAACGGAACGCAAGATTAAGAAAAAGAATAACATCTCGGCAGCTGTCAAGTCGGAATGTACGGAAAGACCGCCCAGTAACAAAACAATTAGTTTAATTATGAGTTTACGGACTAATTACGCTATTAAAGGGGCGTTTATAAGTAGAAATGGAGAAAGCAAGTGTCAAGGCACCTCTCCTAGTGTTGACAACAACGAAATCACGGTGAAAGTATGATATTTTAGTGAATGTAAATGACAAGTTTGTCTTCACAGTTCTAAGTGGAAATAATTGATAAAGGTAAGCTAAACCTGTACAGTGGAAAGTGTTACAGTTCATCTTTAGTTGGGTTAAAAAAAATATTTAAAAATTCTAAATTTTTAAATATTTTTTTTTTGATAAAAGATTTACCAAAAAAAATGTGTCGAAAAGATATTTCTCCACGAATTGAAGTAAAGAAGAGAACAACTGGGAGTAGCATTCAGAACTTACAAAATAAGACAACTGCTCAGCTCACTTAGCCAACATAAAACCAACTTAAACTAAATGAATGGAATGGAAATTATCCACTAGTTACCTATCTAATAATATCTGACTCATACGGCCAACTTAAACTAAGTGAGTGCACTCGCTAACCTAGTATCATTAAATTTAAACAAACAACTATGGCACATTGATGGATGTTCTATTAATGGAATGAGCATGCAATTTATGACCTATTGGTACTGACTAAGGGATAACTTAGAACTAAATCCAATCAAATTGATATACCACTGGAAATATTCATGGAAGAAATAGTTCCTAAGTGAGTAGTCAACTTATGTTTCCTGTAACTATGGATTGTACTATACCTAAGGGTTTATGAAGTTTTACTATTTGGTAAATAGAAAAACACCAAGAGCTATTTACAAAGAAAATAAACCTCAAAAGGTTCAGGCTGGAAAGTAAGCTTTATTCAGAGAGACAGATGCTTCTTTCAGCTTATACTAGACCAAAGAATCTAGCTTATTAGAGGAAATTAAGAAGAATGAGGTTAGTCTTAGGCCATTGACATAACCTATGTATAAGAGAAACAAATCATTGGGAAACTATCCAATGGTTGAATGTTCCGTAAAGTATGAGTAAAAGATTGACTAGCGGAACGAAACTACACACCACTACGAGGGAGGGGGAGCTTCACCCGGTCGAACAATATCTTTGATATGGAAGTCGCCTAGTAGCTTTCCATTCAAGGATTTCAAAGTGTAAACAAGAGGTCCGCGCTCCTTATGAATTATACATTTTTCATAGCGGGGAGACAATTTAGCAGAAAAATGCTTAGCAGCATTAGACAAAGGAAAACATCTCTTATAGACAATCTGTCCCTCTTGCAGTTGAAGGGGGCGTTTCCTCATGTTGTAATATTTAGCATTACGAGCATGGGAGGCTAATAGAGATTGACGCACCTTTTGAAATATAGTTCTTAACTCTTTGAGGCTATCAGAAAAAGCAAAACTATTATCTAGAGATAAGGTGTTTTCGTCTATTGGGTAGTCGATATTATAAAGGGAACCATCAATGATCATTTCACGACCATGGGTTAGGAAATACGGAGTGAACTTAGTTCCTTCGTGGACAGCAGTGTTTAGGGCACATTGAATTTCGTGTACGTTCTGGTCCCAAGTTCGGTGGTCAGAACGCACGTAAGAAGCGATTGTGCGCACAAGTTCGCGATTCACGCGTTCAGTCTGATTTGTTTGTGCATGATAACGAGGATTGTAGAATACATGCGGAACATTGTATTTAGACATCAGGTCTCTGAATTCCTTAGATATAAATTGAGGACCATTATCGACATAAACATATTTAGGAGTTCCATGTACAAGGAATATACTTTTCTCTAAGCACTTAATTATGTTCTTTGCGGTCACGGTACGCAAGGGAAACAAGGTAACATATTTGCTAAAATAATCAGAGGTGACGAAAAGGTACTGGTTCCTTAGATAAGAAGGAGGGAACGGTCCTAAAATATCGCAAGATATAGCTTCACCAGGAACGGAGATCCGCCTGGGATTTCCCATCAAACCAGGTCGAGCAAGGTTAACAGGTTTATAAGTTTTGCAGATTTCACAAGAATCCACATAGTCTTTGACATCTTGAAAGAGAGTAGGCCAAAAATATAGATTAGCAATCCTAAGATGTGTTTTAGCTACACCAAAGTGTCCAGCAGTAGCATCGTCATGAAACTGGTTCAAGATAGAATTCCTGTCCTCATAGGGAACAACCAACTTCCAGTCAAATTGAGCTGTCAGGCGATATTTGTTCTTAGAAAGACGGAAAAGTTTACCATTTTCAATTTTAAAATTAGGAAAGAGAGTAGGATTATCAGATACTTTTTTGTAGATATCTATGTACCAAGGATCTTGAGTGGAAAGTACGTCAATAGAATTAATTTGAATACGAGAAAGGCAATCGGGTATTATATGTTCTTTACCCTTTCGGTGAATCAGTTCAAAGTTAAACTGGCTTAGCCTACAGGCCCATCGATTGAGACGACCAGTAGGGTTTTTTAGATTAGAAAACCATTTAAGAGAAGCATGGTCAGTCACAATATAGCATTTTCTACCTTCTACGTAAGCACGATATTGTTCAAGAGCATAGATCACAGCTAACAGTTCTCTTTCGGTAGCAGAGTAATTAGATTCAGGAGTGTTCAGTGTACGACTGCAATATGCAATAGGATGATCGCAATTTTCTATACGTTGAGTAAGGACAGCACCGATGGCGTACGAAGAAGCGTCGGTGTGTATATAGAAAGGTTCGTCAAAATTAGGGCACCTTAATATAGGAGCAGATACAAGAGCAGATTTGAGCGCATTAAAGGAATCATTAGCTTCGTCGGACCAAGAAAATTTGATCTTCCTGCTAGTTAAACGAGACAGAGGACGAGCTATTTGAGAAAAGTTCTTAATGAAACGGCGGTACCAGCCAGCCATACCAAGGAAACGTTTGATGCCTTTTGCATCTTGAGGAATAGGAAAATTTAGGATTACTTCGACCTTAGAAGGATCGGTTCTCAAACCGTATCGGTCGACTACGTAGCCAAGGTATTTAAGTTCACTTCTACAGAATAAAGATTTCTTCATGTTAATAGTAAGATTAGCAGCTTTTAATTTTTCAAGGACAGCCTTCAACAAACGTAAATGCTCATCAAAATCAGATGTACAGATAATAATATCATCAATATAACAGAAGACTTTGTTATCAAATTCAGCTGTAAACAGATTATCCATTAGACGCTGCATCGTTGCTGAGGCACCAACTAGACCAAAACACATTCGGTTGTAGTGATATAAACCACGACCGGGTACAGTAAAAGCTGTTTTTTCTTTGGAGTCATTACTTAAAGGAATTTGATGATAAGCAGCGCTTAAGTCGAGTGAAGAAAGGTATTTAGCATCACGTAAGTTATCTAGAATATAATTCACATACGGCAAAGGATATGCATCAGATTTGGAAACAGAGTTCACTTTCCTACTATCTAAGCAAAGTCTTAGGTCGCCGTTGGATTTTTCTACCATGACTACAGGAGAATTCCAGGGAGAATATGAAGGTTCCACAATTCCAATTTCTAACATACGATCAAGTTCTTTTTCTAAAGCAAACTGTTTATCAGGACTAAGACGATAATATTTCTGCTTTATAGGATTACAGTTACCAGTATTAATCACATGTTCAAGGAGGTGAGTTTTCCCCAGACCGACTTTGTCAGTATTTATTTGGTCATATAATAATTTTATCTTATCTAATTGAGCTTTTTGCTCCAAGGTTAAAGAGTCAAAAGTATTTAAACCGGCTTCAACAGGAATATCAGACATACTAGCAATATTTTCATCAGTCAGCAAACTAGAAATAATTTCCGGAGCCAATTTGAAAGTTTTCCAGAAGTTTAAACCAAATATAATAGGAGTAGTGATTTTAGATTGGATGTTGAAATTTACCACTTGAATAGTACCGTTGTAGTGAACAGGTAAAGACATAAATTCGGTACAGAGAAGTTCTTGGCCATTAGCCACAGAAAGTTTCAATGGGACAGAATGAGAAAGAATAGGAATGCCGAGAGCAGCAAACACAAGGTGACTATCGCTACCTAATATGGAGCAACTTGCACCACAGTCAAGCAAACCCTTAACCTTTAAATTTAATACATCAACAGCAATGTAAAGTCGAGTATCTCCCTTAGGAGGTTCAAAGTAAGTGGCCTTTTCTACGCGCAAGGGAGTAGAATTAAAGTAAGTTGATTTATTAGAGAAGACCACGCTATTCAGTTTTTTGAGACAGGATTACATTTGAGACAGTCCGGAGTACGGACTCCTTTATTACCACACTTAAAGCAAACTATCTCTCGAGATTTCAAACATTTACCAGTAGGATGGTTTGACAGACCACATCGAAAACATGGTTGTCTAGAAGTAGACTGAGTGACGGCAGCTACATGTGTTTTAGGTTTAAAAGGATGAGTGTTTTTAAAGTTTTTCCGGGCGTATGTTCCCGTTACGATAGTCGCATCAGTTGAAGAAATAGGCTTGTTAAAAGTAGCAGTGTTGGGTTCACGAAATTCACTTGCTCTTACCTGAGCTAGTTCAATACGTTTACACAAAGTCTTAAGTTGCTTTATAGAAGTAATGTCTTGCAAAGCAAGATCCTTACTATACTCAGGACGCATACTACGAGTAAGAATATCAAGTTTTTCAGATTCAGGAATCGCCTTTTCCAGGCGCTCAAACATACCTAGAACAGTGGACACGAAAAAGACTATGGTTTCATTTTTAGCTTGTGTCCTTGCACGAATTTCCTGCAGAAGTTTATGATCAAGATCAGGAATGTCAAAATCTTCCTTCAGAGCCTTAACCACATCTTTATAAGTAAGCAATTCAGTTCGGTTTGCTCTGAACCACGAGAGAGCAGGTCCATCAAAAATTTCAGGAAATCCACAGTAAATAAGTTGCTCAGGAATTTTTCTAGCAACACGAAGCTCTTCTAACCTAGTTAAGAAAATACGTGCACATGTGTCACCTTTATACTTTAGATTTAAAGAATTGATGTTAAAAGTTTTCTCAGATTTATAAACTACTTTTCTGATGACTTGAGTGTGGTCGTCCGACTGACTTCCATCACTATCAGGATCTGAAGAAGACGATTTGTCATTATGTAAGCGTTCCATAATAGTAGTTAAAGTAGCACGAAGCAACTGAGCTTCCTCAAAGTCTTGAGGCAATCGAGAAAGACGGCAAAGTAAATATTTACATCTAGAGTTCAATCTATCAATGGCAGCACTAGAAAGTTTATCCGAAAGTTCTGCTTCAATCTCTTCAGCTTTACGCTGGCAAATTTCCAGTTCAGTAGTAGGATCGAGCTCAGTCAAGGAATTAAATTTTAAACTTCCTCTGCGGGCTAATTGAGCAGTTTGCTTCAAAGCCTGCTGCAAGCTATGACGACGCGAGAGTGGATTAACCGCCAGTTTACGTATAGAAAGCTCATGTGTTATTTCGTCTTTATGTAAGTAAGTTATTTTACAGCCAGCTTTAAGAAAATCCATGTTTGAAACAATAAGAGTGTGTAAGTGAGTGAAAGATAAAGACTCCTCCTGGCCTTTACTTGTTTAAAAAGAAAAAGGACACACGTGACTTATCAAAAGTAAGAAAAATTTTCAGAAAACAGTAAAGTATTGTGGGATAGACAAGTCCACATTCAATTCAGTATAAGTAACGAAACAGTATCAGTGTGTAAGTGTAGCTTCAGAAATAAGTTTAAGTTCAGTTTAGTATTATTCAGTTAAAGCTTCAGTATAAGTAACGAAACAGTATCAGTGTGTAAGTTCAGCTTCAGAAATAAGTTTAAGTTCAGTTTAGTATTATTGAGTTAAAGCTTCAGTATAAGTAACGAAACAGTATCAGTGTGTAAGTTCAGCTTCAGAAATAAGTTTAAGTTCAGTTTAGTATTATTGAGTTAAAGCTCAAATAAATAGTTTAGGTTTAGTCACAGTTTACTAAAAGTAGGTTAAGTACAGCTTAAAGTATAAGTTTTTATGAATATTAAAGTTACACAGTAAATATCAGTACAGAAAACTTAATTTCTATTATTAAATAAGTTACACCTTCAAAACCTTATCCGCTTAGGCTAAAAGTAAGTACGCGTTCTACCGTTCTCATTCAATAAACAATAAGTGAGAGACAACCACTTAAAACTTAAACAAGTAAATATGTCAATTTAAACACATCATTCTCCGGGCCAAACGTTGGGATCGCCACTGTAATATACCCGTGTGTGGCAAAGTAAGGAAAATTATTCGTTATAATAGTCAAAAGATATCCGGCTAAAGAGAGCAAAAGAGACTATGATAATTTAGGGCGTAGGTAAGGCTTAATCTCGGAGCAACAGGAAATACCGAAGAGATTTATATAGGAGGCGCCAGGCACTCCCGCTGACAAACGAATGATGTGCTTAAAAGAAACAAAGTGATAACTTGAATTTGTTTAATTAAACCTCAAAGTAACACAACCGCGTAACTTAGAACTAAGTGAGCTTAACAATATAGATGGACCGACGATATCGGCACCCTAATAAAACAAACGCGTCCAGTCTGTGGCACAGGTGTGAAAAATACTCATATGGAAAACATAAGATTAAATCCTGGAAACACGAGGTCAAATATCGGGTCTCGATATCGGGTCGAAAGTAGTTACAAACAGTCTTATATATTTAAAATTAGAGTATGTCTATCCGATACTAAAAGTAAGCGACATGGAATACACTTTGGTCAAATATCGGGTGTGAATATCGGCTACAAAAGGATTCACACGTTGTGTTTAAACATAGTTAAATCATTAGAAACACAGTACCGATAGTTTAAAGTAGTTAAAATTAGTTAAGATGGTCGATATTTATAATAAGTACGGTAGCCGTAAATATGAGAGTAACAGTAGTATGAGAGACGATAGAATGAGAGACACGGTAGAATGGAAGGAACGGTAGAATGGAAGGAACGGTAGAACGATTTAAGCGTACAAGAATTAAGTAGAAAACGCAAGCGGTGGGACGGCCGTGCGCCCTTACCGAAAAAGACTACGTTACACTAAGAAAACTTCAGACGAAGCACACTTGAACTTAAGGTATTAAAAAACAGGTCTTCAGACGAAGGACGCCTGGACTTGATGTAAGTTTACAAAAAAAAAAAACCCTGTGAACAAAATATTCACAGTTAATATTTTTGGTTACTAAAGTAAGATGAGGGTACACTCGCGATCACTTATTAAAGGAGAAAAACTTACCCAGTTAAGGGGTTTTAACAGCAGCAGAACGGCGAGGCACGTAGTTTTAAATGATACACGCAAGCATAAGACACCCAGGAGAAAGGCGAAGAAAGTATTATCGCATAGTCGCGAAAGCAGCGGATTAGCGGCTGGAATGGACAAGCATTGAAACCATTAAAAACACAACGAATCTGCGCAAATAAACGACGCAAATTATAAGATATTGAAGTGTCTTACAACGTTTAACACGAATAAAATATAACTCACCAAGGAATGAAGGTGTGTCGAGAAAAAAAACTTTACATGGCGCCGGTCGGCGCGACGACGAAGTTAAGTTTACAAAGGCATGGTGCTAGGCACTAGAAAGAACGAAATAACGAATTAGGACACAGCACAATACTCAAAATAAAATGAAGCTTGAGCAAGGAATGCTTACCCGACCCGAATCTGGTATCTCAGGAGTATTTAAGATTTTGCGTCTACATCGCTTAACGTTCGCTGGAATACGAAGATCCACCAAATCGACAAGTCGAAACGAGCCCAGTCATGATCGTTCGGAAACCTTACGATATACTCGCTGGTTCGATATGACGGCGAGGAAAAGAAAGAAATGTGGAAAAATTGAAATAATATCAATTTCACAGTATGAAATGACAACGACCATTCTAATAACAAAATAAACCACTTTCCTCAATTTAAGAAACACTTGGGAACAAGAAACTAATTGGTAAAGAAATCCGTGACGTCAGATTTAATCTAAGACAACATAAACAGAATATGTTCCTGAACGTTCCGGTCCGAGATCGGTTTCACTCACGTGACATATTAAGATATCACGCTAAAGGAACAACGTATGAAGTAAATATGAGTTTAGAAAATTTGACACTAACTGAAAACAACACTATCTTACCTGAAAAATAATATTATCAGTGTGGCAGAGGAATTTGTAAATACTTACGCTAATCAAAACAAATACCGGCCACGTTACGAGCGTATGGCGCGTAACGGAACGCAAGATTAAGAAAAAGAATAACATCTCGGCAGCGGTCAAGTCGGAATGTACGGAAAGACCGCCCAGTAACAAAACAATTAGTTTAATTATGAGTTTACGGACTAATTACGCTATTAAAGGGGCGTTTATAAGTAGAAATGGAGAAAGCAAGTGTCAAGGCACCTCTCCTAGTGTTGACAACAACGAAATCACGGTGAAAGTATGATATTTTAGTGAATGTAAATGACAAGTTTGTCTTCACAGTTCTAAGTGGAAATAATTGACAAAGGTAAGCTAAACCTGTACAGTGGAAAGTGTTACAACACGAGTTTAAGTATCCGAATGTTATCATGAGAAAGTTATCTTTCTAAACGACACTGAAAATAAGAACACAGAAAAATCCGAAAAGTAAAGCTATGGCCGAGAATCGAACCCGGATCCTCGTCATTCCGTGACGCGTGCTATACCCCTACACCACTTATAGCAGGTGGGTAAGCCTTCGATTTTTTCTATCTGTTACTAGTAGTCACGTGATCCTGTTACTATGCGAATTCTTGTCGCTAAGCGTCATCTGTTTGAACGATGTGTCTGTACGACACAATTACAAACTCCCGTTGAACATCTACTGCTCACCAGGGACGAGACAAGGCGCTGTTTTTCAAATGATAGATACTACTTAGAATTTTTACTTCTTGAAAGAAAGTTACGTATTTAAAACGGTAGTTTTTCGTTTATTATTTAACACTGAAAAAGAGTAACGTTTTTTTACAATTACAAATACGATTCTAATAAAATACCGAAACGGTTTTTGTAACCTACATACAAAGGACGAAATTTAATCACAAAGAAAGATTAAAAAAAACGGGCGAAATAAACAAATACTTTTCTTCAAAAATTTGCCATATTTCAAACATTTAACGTCGAAAATCCTTATTTATTTTCTGCTCTCTTTTGACAGGCTGTAACGTATCGCTAAGCAAATTAAGCGTGCTCAATCATGTCTACAGATTCTTGACATCTGTAACGAAACGCCATCTCCTCAAAAGTATACTGCGCAAACAGCCCTCATTCAAATATAGGGCACAGAGTACGGGGATGCACGAAAGCAGTTCAACCGGACATCCGGACTTTTGCCGGACGCTGGCAACCGGCGTGTCCGGATGTAAACACTCGCATGGAATACCTCTTCATTGCACAAGTTAAGTCATAGTCACACTCTATACATTCTATTTTTTTTTTTAAAGGAAACGTATGCAATAGTTTTAAAATTGTGTTCATATAAATATTTACCCCCTTATTCATAAACGCTCTATAGGCATCTGCTAACTTAGCAATCGTTTGTCCTTATCTGTCACTTTGACATTTACCTTTCACAGATAAGGACAAACGATTGCTAAGTTAGCAGATGCCTATAGAGCGTTTATGAATAAGCGGGTTAAAGTTAGTAGCTATTTAATTGTTCTGGGTAATTTAAGCAAAATATTTCGTTTTGAATTTCAGGCAGTTGCTGGATTGAGTATATTTTGAAATTATTAGTTTTACGATGAAAACCGGTAAGAATTAAAAGACCAACAAACAAAAAATATTTACCTTGCTACTCCGCTACTCGAGCGTAACGTGAGTAGCGGAGTAGCGAGGTAAATATTTTTTTGTTCATTGAAATGGACCTTCGCAAAGTAACGACTGATTCAATAAAATATTAAAAGATCATTCACACATTGTTTAGACCCAGCGTCTGTTCACTTTACTTCGTACTCGCTTCTCGCTCTCGCACTTATCACTTTTATCGTTTTTACTAATCACTTTACACCTGCACTTGCTGCTTTTCAAAGTATAAAGCAGCCTTAAAGATAACTTCAATCATTTCGTTATACATTAGTATAACCATGTTATGATCAAACACTTACGTATTCTCGACTGTTATATTAAATTCGATCGGCTGTCGTGTTAGTGTCTGCGAATAGTGACTCGGAAAATATTAGAGTTTACTTGAAATAAGCCAAATAACGTATCGAGCTGACAGCAAGAAATGGATTAGAGATAGATAGAGATACAAGATATTTTTTTTTGTTTACAAATTTTGGTGTACCTACTTATACACAATATTCAGACAGATGTTGTGCCTGGGGATCGAAGTCTGAAAGAGGTGAGTTGGAAGCTGTATTTACGCATCCGCATTAAGAATATTTGCTGGCGCGGTGAAGGACAGTGTGACGTCATCGGCGCTAGCTACTCATGCGTCTTAGCAGTTAATGTGGTCAATAACTAAGTGGCGCTTGGGTCGCTTCGTTACGCACAATTGAACAACATGCTGTTAAATGTTACATTGCGTTTACTTTATAACATCTGAAGTAGTTTTTGACATAAGATAAATTTAAAGTTTCTAAGGCAAACAAAGGATAGCGCGATGCAAAATTCTCTCGAAAGAAAAACGCCATCTAGCGACGAATAGCTTCTTCAGTACTCTGAACAATAGTAGCGTTACAAATTTCTACATCCACTTCTCCCGTAGGCTATGATTGACTTTCTTATCAGGGCTGTCAAGTCAGACACGCATTACAACATACTAGACTTAATCAGATGCAAAGCCTAGTTTTGCGACGACCGAAAACTGCCAGTAAAACATGTGTAATTCCAGATTTGAAATCCTCACACGTGCAGTATCCAGACAATTTGTATTTACCTTAGCAAAAGAAAATGAGCATTATCAAAATCTTGAACATAAGATGGCCGCGTACCTACTATAACAGCTATGAATATAAATAGAGAATCAGATGAGGCGAGCAATCGACGCTTCATGAATAAACTAAAGACGCTGCGTTCAACAACGGCCGAGGTGGAAGCCAAATGAAAAACAAAACATAAAAGGGTACGGGTACAGTAAAAGATAACGGCTGCTAGCGTTCAGGAATTAACCGAAGGGAGTGGCGATACGGGATTATCCGATTACATATCAGTAATTCCATGCTGGTCTGGGAGTAAGAAGAAAACATAGAATCTACCAGTGGCTTCTCTTCCCGCGCAGATGGTAAAAGAACATCGAGGGAATGGGCGAAAGTCTTAGGAATCATGTTACAGGCGATGCGGCTCACTATTTTGATTTCCCTTTCCATCTATACGCCCTTAATCATGCTAAACGTGGCCTTAAGGTTTTGTTGCCTTAGGCTCTGTCTACCCCGTAAGGGATAAAGACGTGATATATGTATGTATGTATATCAGTGAACAAATGCACACAAAGGGGATTTTATTTTATAAATTTCCACAAGAGATGGAACTAGCCTATTTTTTAAGTTTTCACTGCAGGTGAAACTGCGGTCATAAGAAAGAGGAGAGAGTGGGAGCAACATTTATTAATACATATTCGACACACAGAAAAATACAATCTATAAAAAAAAAACAATTAAACTGAAACAACTGAAACAAAAAAATATCGACTGTTGTAAAAGGGGGCCCAATCAGTATAATAATATGTTAGTATTTGCCAATCGCATACAATTTCAATTTCTTCGAGCGGATCATTATAATGCTATAAATATTTGTTAGTGATATAACAATTAGTGCGAATTGCACCAAGTTACGTTAACAATAACTGTAAACATAACCGACGAATTCGACATACACCTATTTGACAGAGCACATACGAAATATATGTCAAAATCGGCGGTTATTGTTAAAGTTACTTAGCCGATCACTTAGTCGACACTAAATAACACAATGTATAAAAAAAGTGCTTTCATTTCGGCAATACGAATTTTCAATAAACTTCCATTGGAAATTAAAATGTTGGATCGTAATAAATTTAAAGTAAAGTTGCATAATTGGCTCATTGATAAAGTGCTCTACAGTCTAAAGGATTTTTTTTAATGATAAAGATGAAATGTGATGTATAGTGATATGTAACACATTATGTATTTGTAACTATGTTAGTCTTTAGCATGATTGCCTAAAATTGTATGCCTGTTCAGGCCACTGTTGATACCAATCTGTTCACCCTTATGTACCTATCCTACACAGTTAAACAATAAATGTTCTGATTCTGATTCTGATACGATTTTCAGCCATCAAAGCAGTTACAGGCGTCAGTAACGCCTTTAATCTGTCAAGCGACGACATTGGTCATGGAATATTCAAGGGACATGTTTATTTGTGCGCGTCTCTGACATTCCGTGACGGATTTGGTTCTGGTACGAGTATGTAGGAACGTGACAGTGACACCCGGAAAGTTGCAGGATAAATAAATGTATTCTTATATAGCGAAAGTAAGTACACAAGCTTTGATATTCAGACTCGACTCTAAGTGGCAACTTGTAAAGTAAACATCAGAAATATACACGCTGAGAGGTATTTGAGAGCACTTTAATGAATATACTCGTAATTGGCTGAATGCTCGTTAAGACTTAGTGTTGAAAGCTAATAAATAATTTTACTGAGCTCTCAAATAGAGATGAAATTATAATGTGGAAAATTTTATTAGGTAAAAAAAATGGCAGTTTACTAATTAACGACGTGAGGCCGGTTTAAACTGCGTCTCGTCAAGTGCGCACACACAGCTCAGTTAGTTTGCATGACGGGGTTTGGTGGCACTTGTGGTGTGGTATAATTAAAACCAAGCCCACTTCGCCATTCGCAGAACTCTGTCTCTACTTTTTATTCGTTTAACACAGGCAAACGAAGACAAGCTACATTACAACTTAGAAGCCGGACAAAACACCGTTTTAAAAAAACATCCAAACTTCAAAATGCAAGATAAACGTCGAAGCCTTCCAAACAGGAGTAAATACCTAAAAATAATGACGTTGTCACCGAAGGTTGTTGTTTCATTAAAAGTTTTAATGAGAGTCCCTGGCTCATTATAAATGCGAGGTATTTTTTTCGAGGAATGTTGCCAGCCCCAAGGTGGGCGCCAAATAAACCCGACTTTTTTATCTCCCCTTTCGGTATGAGAATGTTTTTTTAAGTAACTAGAGCGTGAACGCTGTCTTTGTAACTCAAAAGACTAAAATGAGACGATGGACAAAGCAATTTTTTTCATGCAGGTCGGATACTGGCCGGGGGCCGTTTGATTATTTTGAGGTAAGGGAAGACGCGGAAAGGCAATTACGTATTCAATGCGACCAACCTGTTACTGAAAGTCTAGATAGAGGAAATGAAGGGTAATTTAAAGAAACCTTTTAGCTGTACAGTCTATATAATATTTAGACATAAAATGCCATTGCTGTTAAATATACACTATGTTTAATTATTTGTTGAATTAAATAATAAGATTAATTCAATCTGAACCTAATTTACATAAACGCAATCTTCATAATTTCTATACGTCTGTAAAAATTTCATAGAAAGACATTTAACTTAAATGCTACATAATATCCCTGCGTCAGTTGTTTATTATTAAGTTAATATTAGTTCTGTGCAATACTCAAACAGTGACTCGAAAAACTGGTAAATTTTCAGACCCACATGGAATTTTTCTTATGATAAATTATAATTTAAGCAGCACTTTCAAAAAGTTCTAAATGAAAGCATTTTATTCCTTAATTGATCCTTTAAAATATTTCAGCGACCCCGCGTATTTACGCGACCTGGTATACTGTAAATATAAAAAGCAATTTCCTCAGAAGCAAATCGGCTATATCCTTGAACAGTGAAGAGTTTATATCAAACAAATTCCGTCTCACAATTAAAGTGCTCCGTTGCGACAAAATGCAAACCGGGTCGAGTGGCAAACAAGGCAGCCGGCACGAATAACAAAGAAAAGGAGTTTTTACATATAATTGAATAAATATTGAGGGTAGTCGAGTTCAATACCGAAGCTACGGACCGGCCGACACTATGAATACTAACAGCGGGCGACACACGGACCGAGCGGGCGATTAGCATTTTAAAAATGGCGTCGCCGCGCCGTACAAAGGCATTGTTGGCATTGGCAGACAATGCGATTCAATTAACACTCAGCAGCTTACACGTACGTAATATATTTTTGAAACGCTCGTGAAAAAAGAATCAGATAGTAACTTTAACTATGTGAATTACTATTCCTTTATTAACAAAAAAAGCGTCTTAAAAAAGAAACTAATTAACGCTTAAACCGGTTTACCATTAGCTTTAGAAAACAACTTGAAGTTTCAACATCATTAAATATAAAAAAAAACCGAAGTTACCGTATAAAGTCCATCACAAGTATGATCAAAATAAACACTTCGTACAAGTTACATAGACAAATTTTCTACGAGACATAAATCGTGATTTCCTTTGCCATTCTATTAACAGTAAATCGTTTAAAAGCGTGATTTCATATCAATCGTCACTATTCTTAATTTACTAGTCTCTATTATATTTCCTATTCGTCTTCGAAGCTCGGCCGCGTAAACTTCTATATGTAACCCAACGTACAAGCCGCAACATACATAGTAAAACGTTCTATTTGTATTAGCCTGCCCCACGTTGTTGTTAACACACTACGTGTCGCACGGTCGACCACGGATGTGGCCCAGCCTAAAAGTTTAGATGTAATCAAGAAAATAGCGCTTCTTGTTTTTCCGCTACAGCCATAAACTAGATAAACAAGACTACTTACCAGTATTTATTAACATAAGAGTCTTTGCGAGGGGTTGTGTGCCAGAATTCTTTTTTTTTCTATGATAAGACAGTGCATATATACTTGATCTTTACGATGGATGTTGGAGCATTCATTGTCTCTATGGTGTAAAACAAATTAATGTTACAAGTAAGTGAGTATAAATAAACATAAAATTAAAATATGTAAAAAAATACTCAATCAATAAATCAGTGCCAACTAATTGATCATCCAATTTTTTGTATTAAAACAATGCAATCTTATTTTTTTGCCACGCACCAACCAAACTATTATACCTCCAACGAGGGTCCCATTCTGGGCGCCACTAAGTCACAACTTTAAATCACCTTATCCAGTTTAATTCAAACCTAAAAAAACATATTCCAGTTCATCATAGATATGGACCTCCGCAAAGTAACGCCTGATTCCAACAACATTAGCTTAGTAAAAAGGTCCACATTAGAGATTCACCGCTCCGAATGCAGTAACAAAATCAACGATCCGTTCAGAAGCGCTTCAGCATTACCAGGGTAGCGGCACTTCATTACGATTCATTTAATTTGTAATCGGATAAACTAGCCCGCCGACGCGACGTACGTTTGGAAAGGACAAGTCAACTTTATCAAAAGAAAAGCAGCTAAAAACGGACCGAATAAAGTCAAAGTTGCTACAACAGCACCTCTAGAGCGTGTCGTGAGTTGTGGTTGAAGGAATTTCGTCGTCAGTCGTGTCGGAATAGAGTGCAGTTTCACTTCTTTTTTTGTGATGGAAGGGTTTATTTATGAATATTTCAGCGAGCCGGCGAGTAGCGTGACGTACCTACAACGTTTTTTTTTCGTTCCGCGGGTAGAACACGAAATGTAACCGACAAGGAGCACACCTGCCTGGAAGTAGCACAGCTTTCAATGGAGCCTTTCAGAACGTGTAATGGAAGTTAATAGGTCGTCCTGCTGGGAACCTAGATGGCTTTTTGCTGAAGGCAAACAAGATCTGAGAGAAAATGAAAGCCTTTTTTGTCGGCAGATTAGAGATAAAATCGGAGCATTTGCTGCTAATGCTTTTTTTTATTAAAGATACTTACGATTGAAGATAAATGAAAGATTTACACACCAATATTTTTTTACAAACCCTCCCAGTTTATTTTTATGTAAATTATATGATTTAGATTTATAGTCAAGTCATCAATGAAGTACCCATTCCGATTCTGACTCGTATATCGTCGACATACATATCGCACTCTGACCTGGTGCCGTACATGAGAAATGGAATGCTTAGAGCTCGGTTTTGATGACAAAGCGTGGCGCAGCTCGGCATAGGATATACTGAACAATGAGTCTAGCATTGAATTCAGGTGTGGCGCAAGACATACCCATCTATATATGTAGTACCTACACTACAACGCCTCGAGTCGTTGTAAGGAGTCAAAGACATTGTACAGGGTGACTTGGAATTAATCTAGAATATTTCACCAGATTGGGTTAGTATGATTGAACACTTCTTTAAGGTTTTGATGTAGAATTAAGTCATCCGTTTCATGCCGTATAATTTGAACAACAACCACACATTTGTCAATTGCAATTAGAAAATCCTAAAAAACACACAAAGGATTAATTTTAAGACACAGTGTGACACCTGATCTCACTCAGCAGGTACACATACTAGTAAAACATGCAATTAGCTCTGTAAATCATTGTGATGATTTCAACAATGAAGATATTACGGAGAGGTTATTCATAAATGCAACTACTTTTATCGAGGCGAATATAATAGACCACGCGCGGGTGATAGAAAATTATCGAAGGTATTTTCTCAGCCAGAATTATGTGTTAATGATTCTATGTTTTGTATTTTCAGTTTCACTATTTGTAATTAAAAACTTGCTCATTGTCAGTCGTTGCTTAAACGTTCCTCTCTACCGTTTTAAGGTTAATTGATACAGAACAATTAATGGGATAAGTTTGCTTTTGTGGATGGAACCAATTGATTCATGACCCACTGTGGAACACTCTCACGGTAAATATCTTAGTGACATTACATTGAATTGAAAAGGAAAATCTCGTGACGTTTAATATGAGCACGTTCTCAGTTCTCGGCAACGTTCTTTTTGGGAATATAAAGTTACAAGTAACCTTTGCCTATTTGTAAAATTATTATTAAATTCTCAGTCATCCGGGAATATTCTTATTTAATAAGCACATTTCAGAATATTGTCGATATCAGAATTCTCCCAAGGTACATGACACTGCACGATTAAGTACCCTTTCAATAGTTGTAAAACATGATAACTAGCTTTTCTAGTTAGTCCTTCATCTTCGTCGGTATTGTTTATGTTCTTTTGCTTTGTGAATAAAATGCTAATACTATACAACTGCCTCTACGTTCGCGTTCCGTATATTTGGAGACACATAGCAAATTATGGTAATGAATGTCGTTTGTTAATTCAATATTTCGGGAAGGGCGTTGCTGACAGGGCACAATAATTCAGGCCAAAAAAGTACAGCGACCTACAAAAAGAAACAATCTATTAACAATCTTATGGACAGTGTCACAAAATGAACATTGAATAGTTGACAAACTTCATCGTGCTAAATATTGTATTTACTTTCTTATGCTATCCACTGTAAAAAGGTTCCCAAGTGTCTCATTTTTCACTTTCCATCATACCCTTCCGGAGTGGATTCGATGGTAGGTAAAATAATGCAATTTAATGTATTATATTTTAATTTGAATCAAGTTGGGTCTCGATTATAGACAACTAGCGCTTCCATCTAATCGAATAAAAAGTCTGTATAATGCAAAAATATAGTATATTCTGATTATGTTACATGAGATCAGCACTGACATAACTGCGACGGGGCCGAAAAATTTGGCCGTCGTCGCATGTCCAAGAAAAAGATAATATTTTCAATTAAGAATGTCACTGGGTTCCCATAGACTCACAGCATGTAAGAAAAACGATCTCGTCCACCTATTTCGACCAGACATATGCTTATCAAATCGCTCTGTCTCTTGCGTTCTAAGTTTAAACCTCAAACCAACGTTTTTTATTAAGCCTCTCCTTACAAAACGTTAGGTTTGCTCTTCGTTACCTCGCGATCAAGCGCGCGCTTCTTCGCTTTCTTTTTATTAGTTTCCTCGCTTTCCGCAATGGCCTTCCAAACCGACATGGAAAATACTTGTCATAATTTACTTCGAACCATTCCGGAGTCGTATTTACAATTTCTTTTTTTCCCCTTGAACATTCTATCGAGTAGAGGCAGTGAGACCCGCCGTTCTATGTTCGCCTCGGGCGTGATATCTGGGACAGAGATAAGAGTCCGCGCAGTTTGATAACCTAACATAATAATCAGAAGCATCAGCTTCATCAGAGTATTTCAAAACTAACCTATCGTTGTTCATATCCATTGTGGGTCCCATGATCTGAAAAATAATCAGCCCGAACAGCCGTCAATTGTGTTAAGAGGTATTAAGGGAAGTTTCAACAGATGAGCAACAAATCTAACGCGGTTTACGCTACTGGGTTGTAACTGGCTGGTAATAGGTTGGTATTTAGACATACCTAACTCGCTGACATTTGTATTTTTCTTTCTAAAAAATGAAAACTATCCCCTAAGTTCCGTGTTCCTGTAAGACGTATATCAAAAGGAATTACAGCAGCATGCCTTCGACATTGAAGAGATGGAAGAAACTCTGCCCACACGTCACGCCTCTTTCTCATAAACCCCATGACAGGGACTGTTTTGTTCCACATGCTACGACCCTGACATATCCTATTCGCTTCATCCACATTCATCATCTCTTCATGCATGCTCGTCGGTTTAGAATACTCTTTAACCTGACCTTTTGTAACGTCTATTTGTTCACGGAACGTCCGTCCAAGCCTTCCTCTCCTAACCCACCCCCATTCACAGTTGCAAAAAAAGAATGCATCATTAAAAATGAGTCAGCAGAAAACGAGCGTTTATCAAGAAAAGGCTGGTATATCAGTAGGCTTCGACGAACATATCGGCAAGTATCGGCGTTTCCGCTCCCCCGATTGCGATACGGAAGCAAGACATTGTCATATTTTCCACAGTTAATGCTCGCTTTGTGCAAGCGCCATTCAGCCGCTACGCTACGAGGGAAACGATCTGATTGTCAAAATTCCCAATTGGATATTGGCCTTTCGAATTCATGCCTGTGTTTATCCATTTATAACAGTGTGAGAGCTGATGATACATACACAAATCATATCTTACGAGCAACGCACACAACGTTACATGAAAATTATAAATCATACATTGACATAATTTACAAGGTTCCCTTCTTCTATTATTATTTTTAAATTAACCTATATACGTGTCCCTATGCTGGACAAAGGCCTCCGTTCTCGACCTCCAAAAATAAATGCATAGTTCAATTGGAGCTAATTCAAATCAGGAATCCCAAACAATTCTAGAAAAATCCGTTCCCATCAAAGTTTTCCAGCTTTTCTGGTTTAGCAGCCGGAGTATTCACATTTTACTGAATCCCTATTTTGTTTTAAGTAGAGCCAAATTTCTTCTAACACGTGGTACCTCTATAATTATATGTCACTCATCATCATCACCTTCCTTTCAATCATGTCATAATAGTAACCTACTTTTGTTAAAAAAAAACCCTCCTTCTAATGGACGGAAATTTCCCCCCCTACTAAGGAAATTGCACATCGCAGGTTTGCCCGTCTGACCTCTCCATTGTATGGAGATTGCCACCTCATTCAAAGTGTCTACCCTAGGCGAGCACGGGGTCGCTTTTTAATAAGTTGTTTTTAAACGTTCGCGTTGGAAGATTAAGACGTTCAGGCGTTTATTTTATGCAACATAGACAAGGATAATAACAGAGGGATTACAGATGAACCCAGAGACTTCGTCTTGACGTAATGCCTACTCTACGAAATGCTGGCAGAGATCCGGGTGGACAGCATAAGATTCTATCGCTCGCAAAGGTGTAGTCTTTAATAGTCCTTTACGATACAAAGCAATATAAATACTCACTAACGAATACCACAAAACAGTAGGTACAGTCCTTCTGCTTATCAATTCCTTTGACACTATAGATAATTCTGCCAACGATCAAATTGAAAGGAGACCCGAGCAAAATTTTTATTTTAAAAATTGTTTGCACTTTCTTCTCTTCAGTGACCGGGAAACTCATTTGAAACTAACCGTGCCGCTAGGTGCATGTCATATTTTACACACAATCTCCACATAGTTTGAGCTAGAGACGAAAACTTGAATAATAACAATAACAGCTAACAGGTTACGAGGGCGATAATACTTACATTACCGACTTCCAAGTGGGAGCTTCGAGCTTTCAAGTGCCCGTTGCCTTTGGAATAATTCCAGAAAGCTCTCTCAACGGCCCCTCGTGAATCTCCAAGGAGCTTTAAGCTTTAGAATGCCGTTGTCTAATGTTGCCAAATTATATCTACCTGGACGCGTTATGAATGTTAAATATCATTTTAATTTTAATAGAAGGCATTCTGCTTTTATAGGCGCTAGTACCTCAAATTAAATTAGCAAAGACGAAGGTAATTTAATAACACATTTAAATGGGATTGCATCAAAAAGTAGATCCACGAAACTGCATATGATTACCTCACACTTTAGTTAGCCAGTAACATGCGTAATATTCAAAAGATTTGTGAATGAACAGTAGAGAAATATCGCATGAATACCAGACCAACGGCAAATATGTATTACCTACATTGTGTTATACGATTCCGCTATGTGTATCTTGTTCTGTTTTGTTAATTTTAAAATGTTCAGTAAAAATGCATTTTATTGTCACAACAAATAACGAATTTTGGCCCCACAATGGGCGCCAACATTCTCGAAACGATATCCAAATAAAACGCAAGCCAATACGAATAAGACATAAACACAAACAATTGAACCGAATTTATTGAATGCAGTGCAATAAAAATAGCCAAGCGCAACGATAAGACACGAAATGCATTGAGTAATAGTAACAGATATATCTGAGTGAATTAGGTGCTCAAAATAAGTGAGTGTGAACACGTTAGATGTTTTTGAGTATTTTGACCGCTCGGGTATAATCTGATGGCGTCCATTTAGTAGTCTCTCTACTGTTATGGTAGGCAGCGAAACTCTTAACATACCTTAAGGGGTGGTAGTTCAACCTACCGCCTCACACCTACAGTTGTGGAAATCAACGGACATTTAATATGAAAAATCAGGACTGACTGACGGACTGACTCGACAATGCCCAGCTCAAAACTGTAACACTCAAATTTTACAGTTTTTTTTTATTCCCACGGGATCCTTCAACGGGGCCAGCCAGTCCCGTACTAAATACACGCTATTTCTACTACATGAGCGCGATGACGTCTGTGCATACGCTAATACGTTCGCGCAAGTATAGCAGTTAACTACAGGGTAACAAGAGACAGTCGATCGTCGCCTGCGGGGCGGTGGAAGCTTACACCGGTGGGGGACGAAGAGTGGCCGTTCTATACGCGTTACTATTAGATCCAAGCGAGATTGACTGTACCTGTTAACATCAGAAAACCCTTAATGTCACATGTAGTATTTGACATCATGTAGCTGATCTATAAACCAGTGTCGGCGCCAACTTTCCTTGGATGTCGGCCATGCTTGGCAATCGTAGACAGGTAAATCATAACTTTGCCAACACATACATTTCCTTTACTTATTGAGGTGGTGAAGCGTTAAAAAACTTTGTTTTACAACGCCGAACAAAAAGGTACAGGAAAATAATACTTCGCGTTCACGAGTTTTGTTACTGCCCCAAAGTTAACTTGCGGATTTTCGGTACAAGCAAATTATTTTATAGCATTACGAATTAGACGGTGATGCATTTTTGAATCGTATTATAGGGCTTAACGGCACGAACGGCACTCTATTTTAGTACAAATCTTTAATTATTTCTTAATAAGATAAGGGAAAAACGAGCAAGCTGGATCGCTTGACGGAAAGCAATAACCCTCGCTCATGGGCACCCTATAATGAAAGTGGTATGTGCTTCAACTCTTTTGTTCTTTTAATAAATTTCGTTGTAACTATTGTCTCCGTAATAGAAACCCACACTTTAAAGTCTACGCTGCCTCCAAAATCGTCACTAGAAGCACGAAAACAAAGTTCGAATATCTACAAATGTTTAAAAAAAATTCAAACCGCATCCGAAAAGCATTTTTCATTCCCTTTCCGTTCGCACTGAAGTATGTAAACATCTCGTCCAATCAAAGGAATGAATCCATTCATGGTAATGGAATATTCATTTTTCCGATTGCAAGTGCACATCGCAACAGACACTGCGGGATAACTAGATTCGACTGGTAACCCAATTCTCTGCGAAAGGACCAATGCATTGGGAATTCAAATGAATTATTACGTACTCCGAAGAATGCATCGATGACCAGCCAGCTCTGAACCACCACGCCGCTCCGTACATTTGAAATTTAGTACAAATCTGTAGCGGTAGGCGGCGAGGGAGGGACCAATCTGCAATGGCCGACGGTAACTGATTTATATTCCCCGTCCACAGTGAAAAAGTGCAAATTTATGCAAAGTGCATCAACGTTTGGCACTTATCGGATTTTTTTTCATATTGTAACACCGGTCGGCTTTTGAAGGCGTCTATGGTTAGCGAATGTTTTTTATCGGGAATTATATTAATTTTTTTATAGACGTTTTGCACACTGTAACCTTGTCAAATTTAATTTTTGTCTTCGAGATAGTAATTGTGTCGTAGAGACACATCATTCAAACAGATGACGCTTGGCAACATAAATTCGCATAGTAACAAGGTCACGAAAATTCGAAGGCTTGCCCACCTGCTATGGGTGATGTAGGGGTATAGCACGCGTCACGGAATGACGAAGATCCGGGTTCGATACCATAGCATTACTTTTCGGATTATTCTACGTGTTCTAATTTACAGTGTCGTTTAAAAACTTGTCAAATTTATTAAAGAATTTTTGACACTAACTGACTTAATAGGCGATGCTATTGTACCCACGTGTTTGAGTTTTAGTGTAGTAGTAACAAAACTCCTCAAATCATCATAACAAACAATTAATTCAAACCTAGTCCCGGTGGTAGTGCCTAGCCAAGTTTTCTGTCCTTTTCATTCATCCTCACACTTCACATACTCGTATTTTACGAAACAAAAAAAAATGATGAACCATTAATCATTATCCATTCCGAATTCCTCATGCCTCACGAGTCAAACTGACCGCTGCAAGTTGATCCAAAGTCCCTGGCAAGATGTAAAACAAACATGAAGCGAAATGCGTAGAAAACGTGTGTGTCGAAAAAAAACACTTCCGAAATCTTCGAGAGTAATCTTAGTGTCCGTCAAATCTCATTACGCCAGTACCCGGGGCTCCATTAAGTCAAAGACAGTCTGCCGGGAGGTGAGTTCGAGATTCGCAATTTCCGCGGCGGGCACGGCTTCCTGCCGACTACGGTAACCAATTAATTGTTTATTCGTCAAATCCCGTCAAAAAACTAAGGTCGTAAGAATAAAAAAAAACTTTTTCGCCGACCGCAGTTTTTACTCTACATTCAATATCTTTTACTCAATAATCAGTTTCTGCTTGCATATCTAATTTGTATTATAGAGTGTGTATTTGTATGCTAAACGTGGCCATTAGGTCTCATTACCGTAGGCTCTGTCTACCCCGTAAGGGATAAACACGTGATGTATGTATGTATGTATGTATTGTGTCTATACTCAAGTGTACCGTGGTTTGCCTTTATTCCTTTTCCAATGATGCTAAGCTAATGGCATGAACAATTGGCATTGTTAATTTTTTTTAGTATGCTCCAATTCGAAAACCATTTCGAGGAAAACCATCATTTATCCGATTTATCTTGCCCGATTTCAAAAATACTTTATGATTGCAGATATTTTTGTAAAAGTACTTTGAACCTTTGTTTGACCGAACGACCCGGTTTTTAGACGGAATCCAGCATCGAATGTTTGCCACAAAATTGAAAAAAAAAAGTTTAGCTAAGGCAACTGTCACGTGTCACTGTCAAATCGACAAAACCATAGACAAAGCCGTTTTTTTTTATAGCCAGCCGAACGAGGGCGATTGGGATTCTGTCTAAATTCACGAATTATCAAACAGCGAAAAAAAATTTATTATTAATTAACAAAGCTACGTAAAAGCATAATATTCAAATAAGTTGCTTGAAATAGTCCATTTTATCAAATAAAGGTGTTAAAAGCACAGCTTAAAAAAAATTAACAATGCCAATTCTAATTAGTAAGTACGCACGGGAAAAGTATCCTACGGCATTTTAGAGTGCACAGATCCAGTAATGTACTGGTCAGGAACGTTTGCGATGCATGTCACCTTGCCATGACGTCTTTTAATGTGTGATTTTTGTTTTATATAATTTTATGTCATTTAATTATTATTATTTTTTTAGTTAATTAATTTTGATAATTGTAATTGTAATTGTAATGGGATTAATGCCTAAGTAAATAAATATATTATTATTATTATTATTTCTGTATATTTATTTTTATCTCAGGTTAGGTTTTTACAATATTCATATAAAAAGTAATAAAACAATATTAATACAAAATATAAAAACATTATAAAAACCTAACCTAGGGTGCCGCCGGCAGCGAGGCAAGGCCTAAGCTACCGATGGTCAGGGCGACAGAGACAGGAACCTCCTGACTATCCGAGCAGTGTCCAGGAGTACCGTCTTCTGTATCTGGCCCTTGACCCAACCACCTAGCGAGAGCCTTTTAAGGTGATGGTCAAGGCTCTTCGCTATTAAACCGTTTGCCGAAACGACTATCGGGACAGTGATCGTGGAATCAACAGGCCACATGGCGGTAACCTCGTGAGCCAAGTCAAGGTACTTGCTGACTTTGTCCTTCTCGGCCTTCACGAGGTTCACGTCATGGGGAATCGTGATGTCTACGAGCACTGCCTGGCGCTTCAATCGATCTATCAGCACGATATCAGGTTTATTGGCGACAATAGTCCTGTCCGTGATGATAGATCGATCCCAATAGAGCGTGACACGACCATTTTCAAGAACTGGTGCAGGTATGTACTTATAGTAGGGCACTTCGAAGTCCACAAGACCGAATAAAAGAGCAAGTTGCTGGTGAATAATCCTGGCTACAAGGTTATGTCTGTGCAAGTACTCGCCGTTAGCAAGACTAGAACAACCAGAAGTAATATGCCTGAGTGACTCTCCAGGACGGCGGCATGCCCGACAAATGTCGACCGTACCGTCCTTCAGGATATATCTCCGGTAGTTATTAGTCATGATAACTTCGTCCGCTATTGCACAGGCAAAACCTTCGGTTTCCCCGAAGAGATCCCCGAAGCGTAGCCAGTTCACCGACGCGAGCAGGTCTACATCGGGCCCCATGAGGGCCTTATAGAACCGCCCGTGTAGCTCCTTACTCTCCCATTCAGTCTTGCGATCCTCGGTGCTCCATACCTTAGGTCTACGCCAGTTCTCTTTTGCCAAGGTGAGAGGGGTGAAGGATTTGTCCACCGCCACTACATCACGATGCATCCCACACTCGTTGTTCAGGAAATATTCCCTAAGACTGTACACCTCACGGTTGTGGAGGTCCTGGGCATTTAAGAAGCCACGGCCTCCACATTTCCGTGGGATGTACAGTCTCATAACAGACGAGCGTGGGTGTAGCATGCGACGCGTAGTGAGCAATGAACGAACCCTTCGATCCAGGGCATTCAGCTCAGTCTGATTCCACCTTAGTATGCCAAAGGAGTATATGAGCAGGGGCATCACCCAGGCGTTGAAGGCGCGCACCTTGTTGCCTCCTGACAAAAGACTATCGAGTACTTTTGTCAGGCGCCCAAAGAAACGCTCCCTCACCATCTGTTTGATGTCCCTACCTTCAATACCCAAGGACTGTGACATACCAAGATATTTGTAGGTTTCAGTTTCGGAGATAGATCTGAGGGACATTGTCTCAGAAAGTTGTAAGTTCGGTGAATTTACAACTTGCCCCCGCTGCACATGTATGACTGCACACTTATCTACACCAAACTCCATTTTGATGGCATTACTGAAAACTTCTGTTGTTTTCAATAACACCAACAAGTTGTGGTTGTTTGGTTGTTTGTGACATTATTATTATTATTATTATTATAACTATAAAAGTCCGGTTCAATTTTACAATATATTACGCAAAATGCACACAAAAATGCAAAACTGTTTCTTTATATTTGTACAATAAAGCATTTACTTACTTACTTACTTTAAAGGAATGGACAATGCTACTGGAATGCAGAGCGGGCGTTGTTTTTGAGTCCGAAAATTAAAAGAAACATTGTCCAAAATCTGTACAAAGTCTGGATGGTATGACGACCGGATGGCCTAGTGGTTAGTGACCCTGACTATGAAGCTAGAGGTCCTGGGGTCGAATCCCAATAGGGGCAGACAGTTGTATGATGAATACGAATGTTTGTGCCCGAGTCATGGATGTTGTATGTATTAATCTACATTATATACGTATGTTTATAAGTTGCCTGGTACCCATAGTACAAGCTTTGCCTAGTTCGGGGCTGAGTCAATTGGTGTAATTTGTCCCAAGATATTTATCTTCACTACATAGTACATATTAAATTTAAGTCGCTTTTTCTGTCCCCGTGTCCCGATGTAGGCTTATATATTCAAAACCACACAACGGATTTTGATGCGGTTTTTTTTAATAGATAGAGTGATTCAAGAGGAAGGTTTATATGTATAATACATGCATAATATACCGTGCGAAGCCGGGGCGGGTCGCTAGTTATATATAAAAATGAATCCCTATCTCCCTTCGTCACGGCATCATGCGTGAACAGCTGGAACGATTTCGTTAGTTCTTTTTGTTATGTTTGTTATTGTCAGGTGAAGGTTCTTATGTAACAATATTAAAAAAACTGGTACCGGGGCAAAGCCGCGGGGCGGGTAACAGCATGTTTATTTATAAATTCCGAAAGTCCGCGGGTGTCCGGCCAAATCGGCACGGACTGTAACCCTACCTCCGACGAGGGGACGTAAAAAAACGAGATTAAAGGAACGTGACTGTTATGAATTGGTGATGATCTATTTTACGTCTCTATGTTTTTTATTGTTATACCTTGTTTATTATTTTCTATAAAATTGTGTATATTGTCTTATATTTGTGTGTCTTGCAAAAAGGAATAAATGTCTTCTTTCTTTCTTTCTTTCTTTTTTCTTAATTGAGTATTTTGCTGGCCGTAGTGACGTTATTAGTGCGCCCCATGAGAGTTCTATTATAAGTTTTGTTAATTATCTAGATATTAAAGGAATAACCTTTTTTCTCTGAATGTACAGTCAGCGTCAAATAGTTCGTGACACTCAAAGTAGCCAAATAGTTCGCTACACGTCATTGTTACAGTTAAAATACGGTCGTGTTGCTAAATTTTAGGCCACTTTGGGTGTCACGAACTATTTGACGCTGACTGTACCTTATATAGTTACCAAATCTCGAATTGATCCCATCTTCAGACTTAGATTTTTTTTCTCATAAGATTTATTCTAAACATATATACTACATTCGGGTACATCTTGCATGTCTACAGAGGATAGAAGATTAAGTTGTCACAGTGGTCCGCTCAACTGGTTCCTTTCGCTATGACTGGATCTTTCTTTTTCACATGTCTATTCTTTTAGTTTCCATTATTCTTGTATTATGCCTTCTAATGTTTTGTGTCTGATGTTGAACTTATTTATAGCAGTCATTCCGAATCACAGCACAAATGATAATTTAACCTGTCAAGTCTAAATATATTATTTGAATCCATACCGATTTTATTTATCGACAAGTCTTAATTAACTATTGTACTATCAAATTTAAAAAAAAACGCTAATAACAGTAAAATCATTATCATTGCCACAGACACTGACAACTCACTCCTCTAAACCAAATCGCGTTTTGTTTTAATTCCATCAAAAGAATCCCATTATTTTAGTAATAAAATGAAATAAAACGTATAGTGCATCGTTTATTTTAAAAACCTAGCGTTTATTAAAACGAGAATTTCTATTCATAAACGAGGGGTAGCATTTTTGAACAAAGCTTTGTAGGAATCAGGAAAGCAAAAAAAAAGACCATAAAGCACAACGCCGCGATTCACACAAACGAGCCACTCTAAAATTCATAAGTAACAATAATAATATTAAATTCCGAAAGGAATGAAAATATTTCAAGTGCTCGCAAACGCTTTCAGCGCCTTTGTAAAGTTAAAAAAGCTCGTCTGGGCCGGAAGCTTTTTGTCCGTACGTCTGGGGAAGCTTTAAATTGCTACCGATACTAACTTCATATTAATCGTGGCAATTTATTTTAATCACACGAAATGCATCACACTACCTCAATGCATTTATTATATCTTGTCAAAACAAAAATAAACCATAGCTTGTTGCAATAACGGATCGAGGCATTCGCGGAACAGACTGCATTGGAACTGCAATTCATACATACATATATCACGTCTTTATCCCTTACGGGTTAGACTGAGCTTAGGGTAACAAAACCTTAAGGCCACGTTTACCATGATTAAGAGCGTATAGCTGGAAAGGGAAATCAAAATAGTGATGGGTCGCCAGCCGCATCGCCTATAACATGATTCCTAAGACTCTCGCCCATTGCCGATAGGCTTTTACCATCTGCACGGGGAGATAAGCAACTGGTTAATTGTATGTTATTTATTTACTCCCAGACCAGCATAAAAGGAGCTTTTGGGACTGCAAGCCTGCTGCAATATTGAGGTTCGGATTCAGTTCGGCACAACTGTGCGGAAAGCACTAAGCGACTGTGCGAGCGCACTGTTGCGGTCGGCATGTAGTTCCAACAAAAGTCACTCTACAGCAACTGCTGCGACGCATCTATGCCAACCAGCGGGTGGTAGGGCCTTGTGCAAGGTCCGTCCGGATCGCTACCACCATCTTACTCGCTAATCCTGCCGCTAAGTAGCAGTGCTTCCACTACTGTGTTCCAGTGCGGAGAGTAAGACAGCCGGGGAAATTACGGGCACAAGAGGCATTTCATCTTAGTCCTCTAGGTTTGCAACGCATCTGCAATCCCTCCGGGGTTGCGGGTGTCTATGGGCAGTGGTGATCACTTACCATCAGGTGACCCACTTGCTCGTTTGCCTTCCTATTCATATAAAAAAAAAAAAAAAAAAAAAACCGTACAAAAACTGGACGCAAACTGGAATTTTGCCGCAGACACGCAGATATTTTAAAGCTATAATAGTAAGATCTTTTATATGACTGCTTAAGGTAGAATAATGCTCCAATTTGGTTCAAATGATGAATTATTTAAAACGTTTAAAATTTGAATAAAATGAACGGAAATTGTGTTAAAATGTCAAAGTAAAATCCATGTAACTATTGAGCTTCTATTTGACATATCATAATATATGAGGGTAGTAGTCATGGAAAATTCTTAAAAAAAGTATATTAAGGTGAACACATATGTTTATATTTCAAATAAAAGCTCAAATAAGTATATGTAAAATTAATGCCAATGTAAAAATGTATGTAAACATTCTTTAACTATATCCGCATGCATTCTAAGGGTCACCAACTTTAATTTATATTTACTTGTGCGAATAAAATATATTGTGGCTGTACCGAACACTTAAGTGTTATATTTTGCGAGCCTCATTATTTATTCATTATATATATGCATCATATATGCACCATAATATGATTTCAAAAAAAAGCCTACAGCCACAGACATTTTTCACGCACAAGCAAAGAGAATAGCATCAAGCGAATATTGTACTTGTTTATTTAATATCAAGAATATTGAATAAATATACCATAAAATGAAATGGTCAAAGTACAAGAAATGCTTCAGTGAAAAGGGAATAAAACTTATAATAATAATAACTAAATATCACTCACTTGTGTAATCCCAGCTGTCTTGGTCATTTTTGAACACGTTCAATCTTTCGGGCTGAAACAAAAAAATACAAATTTTAAATATTCATCATTTTCTATTATTTTCATTTTGATTTTCAAAATATACGAGAATGGGGGCTAATTCAAGCAGATACGCAAATATATTTGTTTCTATTGCCATCATATTTATTAATATCTAAACACATATCTAGCAGCTATTTTCATTATAAATAGATTGAAAAACTGATAAACGTTAAGTTCTGCTCACTACATAGAATAAAACAAAGTCACTTTCCTCCGTCTGTCTGTCCTTATTTGTATGCATTGTTCTTTAAAACTACGCGACGGATATTGATGCGGTTTTTTTTAAAGATACAGTGATTCAAGAGGAAGGTTTATTTGTATAATTCTACGCAGCCGATGTAGCGGGCAGAAGCTTGTTAACCATAAAGTAAACCTTTAATTAGCTGCATTATATGACTAATTATTAAAATCCTCAAAATAGGATATAGAACGAACAAAGCTGAATCCGCTGAAAACCTAGGAAGACAAGATCCTTAAAAGTTCTCTTATACTTTTCAGATAACGCCTTAAGAACTATTTTAAAACACACATGTAACGCCTCAAACTCCAAACTAACATTATTAAACTATTACAAAGCATTCAAAAGGCATTCCCAACTGACATATATTTAAAAAACTCGCCAAATCCTTCTATTACGAGTATCTGCAAAACTTTGGGAGCGTTAACACTTTAGTATCGGAACTGCGCAGAAAATGGATTTAGAAGACACACTTTTATTCTAGTCTAGCACTCTCAGTACACGTGCACTAGAATGTACAGTCAGCAAAGAAAGTCCTTTAACACCCTTTCTACGGCTTCGTGTTAGTTTGACTTGCACAAAGTTACTTTCATAATGGCCAAAGCCGATCTTTATGACATACATATATATTACATTTTTAGGGTAATACGGCTCCATCGATAGCCGATGATTTCGCCAATGTCAAAGTATTAAAAATATATTCAAAAATCACCCCCCCCCCCCCCCCCCCCCCCGTGGGGCTCTTAGCCAACGGATAATGATATCCCTCGGAGACCGCCAGGAAATCATTAATCGATGCCCAGGGTGCACCGGACCAAGCACTACTCTACCCACCGGACGGATCCAAAAACGAACCGCAATTCTCGACCACACGCGCAAGTAACCCGACTCGCAACGCTATATTTGTCACAATACCTATGAAATATATGTCAAAATTTATGGTTAGGTTTTCTTATTGTTATTGTTAATATGATTTGAGTCAACAAAAAGTACCCTCATCAAAAATTGTCCCAACCACGACAGTGTCACACTAATAAATAATAACAAATCATATTTCAACATGAAACTACCGTGAGACTTAATCATAATTACACATAAACGGATAAAAATGACGATGAAAACGAGGGTAGTTGTGCGCCGCTGTCAGTTGCGGCGAGCAGCCGCGCGAACAGAGCGCTGACGCGCAGTGTTTGTTTCGCTGCCGCCGGGGCGAGCGCTCTAAGAGGAAGGACTACGAAATAGTCCGAAACATTTTTATACGTAAGTTATCCGTTTATGTGTAAGAAATCATATCTTTAGACGCTGCACTTGTAACTATGACGTTACTTATTTACTTAATAGCCGGTGTTTAATTCAAAGCCGCAATTTCGTAGTGCGCCGACGCCGATAATTCCAATCGGCCGCGGCAGTTTTATTGGGCAACCTATTAAAGTGCCGTCAGACGGCAAAAACCGATATAGAACCTCTTTAAACGACGTCGTTTTTAAATGAATCGATTAACGCGCCGGCCAACGTCCGGCGCCGGATAATTTGCTGAAAGCTTTCGCAGCGACGACACTTTGCGCTCAAACGCAGGATCAGGGCCGTTTTAAATGGCGAATATTTCGTACTTTGATGTCACTTTCAACATGAAACTACCGTGAGACTTAATCATCATTACACATAAAAGTCGAGTGATGCTCGACATGTTTCGGACTATTTCGTAGTCCTTCCTCCTAGAGCGCTCGCCCCGGCGGCAGCGAAACGAACACTGCGCGCCAGCGCTCTGCTCGCGCGGCTGTTCGACGCAACTGACAGTGGCGCAAAACTACCCTCGTTTTCATCGTCATTTTTATTATTGTCACATGTCGGGCAGCACACAACACTGATCACGTCACTCCGTAAAGGTTCGCTCACACTCACCGTTTGGTCAATATTTAAAACAGTTTTCCAACTCGTGGGCACCGACCATCCACTATCCCGGTTGAAATTGGGATACCGACTTATTTCAATGGCTTCACTCACCATCACTCGACTTTTTATACGTGAGTTATCCGTTTATGTGTAATGATACTTTGATGTCCTTCAAAAAATATTCGGAAAATTAATAGTGACTCACGCTACTTTAGTATTGCCAGATGGTGAGCTCTGTCATGAGAATGCCGATTTTGAGACAAGTTTTTGTCAAAAGCTTTTTTGCCGACTGTACTTGCATTGTCGGATGACACACTTTTCAACCAACCCCTAGACGTGGGTCAATTTGACAAGTAACATTTGACCCAAACAAAAAACAAACAGTTTAAACAAGAACATTTAATACAAGGTGGTATCCGATAAAAAAAGCTGTGGCAACCTAGTTGTTTGACCTGTGGCCTCTCAAACGCTCGTGGGTTCCAGCCCGGGCTCGCACCTCAGAGTTTTACGGAATTTATGTGCAATATTAAATTTGAAATTCACTATGAAATTTTCGGTGAAGGAAAACATCGTGACGAAACCTGCACACATCTGCGAAGCAATCCTTTTTTTTACATTTTTTTTAACATAAAACTACCGTGAGACTTAATCATAATTACCTACATATAAACGGATAACTCACGTATAAAAGTCGACACTATTACACATACACACACACACACACACACACACACACACACACATACATTTGACAGTAATAAAAATGACGATGAAAACGAGGGTAGTTGTGCGCCGCTGTCAGTTGCGTCGAGCAGCCGCGCGAACAGAGCGCTGGCGCGCAGTAATCGTTTCGCTGCCGCCGGGGCGAGCGCTCCAAGAGGAAGGACTACGAAATAGTCCGAAACATGTCGAGCATCACTCGACTTTTATGTGTAATGATGACTAAGTCTCACGGTAGTTTCATGTTGAAAGTGACATCAAAGTACGAAATATTCGCCATTTAAAACGGCCCTGATCCTGCGTTTGAGCGCAAAGTGTCGTCGCTGCGAAAGCTTTCAAAAAATTATCCGGCGCCGGACGTTGGCCGGCGCGTTAATCGATTCATTTAAAAATGACGTCGCTTAAAGAGGTTCTATATCGGTTTTTGCCGTCTGACGGCACTTTAATAGGTTGCCCAATAAAACTGCCGCGGCCGATTGGAATTATCGACGTCGGCGCACTGCGAAATTGTGGCTTTGAATTAAACACGGCTATTAAGTAAATAAGTAACGTCATAGTTACAAGTGCAGCGTCTGAAGATATGATACGAGTTACCTTGAGTTGAGTTATCCGTTTATATGTTATTACATTTTTTTTTGTTAAAATCAACGCTAGAGTCTCAGAGGCCAAGAGGCAGGCTTTGAAACGTAGTCTCCGTGCGACGGCGCCAGTCGACCCACGCTCTTGCCAAGCGTATGACAAACGGATGAAAAACAGATTCCGGCCATGCATTTACTCAGTTACTGCGGCGTATGATAGCTAAATGGCTGTCTATGCCAGAAACGAGCTAATCTCGAGTGCTCACCGCAACACAACGGCCAGCTGCGTAGTTCCCTAAAAGAATTTCCACAAAACAAAGTTTATAGTACCTCGCTTCCTTTCCAAAAAGTGTCCACTATTATTATTTTTTCATACGATTTAAATGGATCGCGACATAAAAAAATTGTACGGAAAAATAAGGTAATTTTGTTGCACAAATAAATGGTAAAAGTATCTTTTTTAAATGACCACTATAACGACACAGCAAGGGATTAATTCTCAATAACCCAGCGCAGATTCCAACATTTTATGCCAGGCACATGTAAATTTCCCGTAAAACGCAGGCGCAGTACAAACACACGAGTAAACCCCGCCATTCGAGACATGCATAAAAAGTGCTCCATCAATATGTTTATCACAAAAAGCCGCATTTAAATCAATGAGCGCATACCCCGTCGACATGACATAATATATCTTACCGACGATTCCCAGTTTGATTTTAACTAGAGACGTGGGAACGGCAATCGAGTAGTCGATAAAAATCTAAAAATAATATTGGCATATCGATGGGTTTTCTTGTCACTGTCAAAAGACTGCGACTGGTCAAAAAACTATTGGGCTAATTTGGACTACAAATTACGAGTTGTATTGTCAAATCAAATCAAATCAAATCAAATCAAAATAATTTATTGCAAATCACATTACAGGCATAAGATGGAATATTTTGACTAGGTCTACATGTGACACCCTGCAAGGGCACGGCAATATCAGAGGACTCTATTATTATTATTATAATTTTTTTCCTTGGTACTTATCTACATATATTTATGTTACCTACTTTAAAACTTTTGCGCTTATTGTTTTAAGGAACTATAACAATGGGAATAAGAAATATTCAAATAATTACAACTAAATAGTTCTTCTGTCTTTCCGTTTTGTTGTGGCAAGGATCTTATTATCATAAGTACGAGTATCATGTACTTTAATAAGAATAAGAAAACTTTATTAGCTGATACAGAAACACAAACAGAATATTTTACATGGACACTTATTCCCACGAGCAAGAGCTGCAGTTCGTTTTTGGATTCGTCCGGGGGGAAGAGCAGTGCTTGGTCCGGTGCATCCTGGGCATCTGTTAATGATTTCCTGGCGGTCTCCGAGGGATATCATTTTCCGTTGGCTAAGAGCCCGACAGGGGGAAGGAGGTATTTTGACCGTATTATCGTACAATGTTGCTGACATTTTGTCACAAGATTTTTGAATTATATTTTTATTACTTTGACACTGGCGAAGTTGTCGTCGCAATATCGACTTGATACACCACTAATAGCAAGACGAAGAAGAACATAATATTAGCAACAGTATGTAGAATGTGGGACACACAATACAATATAAAGAGCAACTTAACGTACGATCCCATCCCTAATTTTAACATTTCCCTCACGGAATCCGGGTAAGGCGGAGGTTTCCATCAAAATAATAATTTTAGTATGTCAGTTCATACATTATTCATACACACACGAGCGGGAATGAGAGTGTATGTCGGGTTGTCACTAAAATATTTCCCGCCGGGTGATCAACACGAAATATGGATTGCATTTGCATTTCGACAAATTTTAAATTATTAAAATAAATATGCACTATAATGCATGCAATGCAACGCAGATTAATGCTCCTTTCATCGAATGTTAACTGGTAGAGATCCTTTAAAGATGAAGTTCACAAGCACAGTTTATATTAGTGCTATGCACACTTTGTACAGTATTTATACATACTATTCAACTTATCACTGCAATGTAAGTAAATAAGTAAATGTTTCATTGTACAAATACAAAGAAACAGACACAATTCACAAAAAAAATAAAAATAACATTAATAAAGATAAATATAAAGATAAAAGATGATTTATTGCCACTAACAACAATTACAAAAAAAAAACAGTTATATACAACTTTATCCTTATTTTTACTACATAAGATATAATGTACATAAAACAAACGTGGCAAAGGGGATGTACTCAGCATTTGCTGCGGGTTAGAGCTCTCACAGGAGCCTCCAACTGACACAGCGCTGATTTTCAGTACACCCCCATAATACATCCCTGTTGCAAAATTGTAGGGTTATACAAAGTTGAAAGCAACAGGGGAACAAACATACGATTAAAAAAAAACAAAAAGGGAACAAGACACATCGACATTCACTAACAGCTTGTCTTGTAATGTGTAATATATGCACGAAAGCGAACGTATCCCTATACAGGGACTCTACTAGTTAACCTTTGAGCCTTTGAGCACGGTGGCCAAAACGTCGAGGCAATATAAACACTAGTAATTTTTATTGCCATGTACACTTTTTTCCTAACGCATGACCATCAACGGTTGCCATGGCGACAACGTCGTAAGCACATTTCAGAGTTCATTCGCAAATGAACTTTACGCCTGCAATTTCAAAGTTGAGTTTACATACACGAGTTCAGCGTGGAATCGTATAGAGCTGCGGATCACCCCGACGGGCGCGCAGCCGGTGTAATATACGAGTTGCGGTTGCATGCGCCGCGTGGACAAGCTTCAGTGTAACATGGTGTAACATACACAATTAACAAAACCGCTAGCACAATGTGAATGCGTTAGCGGTATGTCGACACTGACCATGTAGAAAATATATCACTTGTAAAAACAGAAAGACACAGATGATAGTGTAACGTAGATAAAGAATAGCGAGTCCTTCCATGCTGGCCTGGGATTAATGAAAAACAAAGAATTTACCATTTGCTTCTCTTCCCACGCAGACGGTAACCCATCGAGGGAATGGGCGAAAGTCTTAAGAATCATGTTATAGGCGATGCGGCTAGCAACCCATCACTATTATGATTTCCCTTTCCGCCTATACGCTCTTAATCATGCTAAACGTGGCCTTAAGGTTTTGTTACCTTAGGCCCGTAAGGAATAAAGACGTAATATATTATGTATGTATGTATGTATGTACGAGCGAGAGCGAAGCGTCTCAGTTTCAACTTGGGGAAAAAATGCATTCGTATATGTTCGTCTGTCCAGCTATATGCTCTTCGGGTCATTCTAAACCAATTCTCGCTTAATTTTATGGTGCCGTGGGAGCCAAAGACAGACCCGTTTAACGAAACAGTTCACCAAGCCCAAGGGCTCGATTGGGTTTTTCAATTTACGCGGAAGAAGCAGTTGGTTCATTCTACGTTTTCGTTGTTCCCAGACCAGCGTCGAGGCAAACACGGAACAGTTAAAAGAGCACCGAAACCAAAAGCCAAACTCCTGAAGTGGCATAAACGTCGCGAGCACACCCACCGTGCGACACGTGGCTTCATAAGCGTCGTGTAACGGAGTGCTTTAACACTCGAGTGGTAGAACAGCTCTTTAGGAGGAGCGCCGTCTGTTCCGCGCGAGAATCAAGGCCTTTATGCGACCTGACATACGATACGGATTGAACTGTGAACTGTTATGAGAAAATTAGTCCGTCAATGTTAATAACAAAGCCGATCGTGTAGTGTTCCGTATAAAAGCATTCAATATGAACAAGAGCAACCGTGGATCAAAAGTCAAACGACTTATTGTTAAAGCCAGTTTAAAAAAGAACTTCTAAATTAACTTAATACAGAGTTTTAAAAAGATACTCAAATATTTATAGGGCGCGCTGGAACATTGTACAACACTCGACGCAACGCGAAAGCGAATGCTGTAAGTTTAAAGTTACTCTTAACTTTAGATCAAATGAATCGATTTCAACAAGTACGAGTATTTCAACATGAAACTACCGTGAGACTTAATCATCATTACACATAAACGTATGTGTTCGTTTCGCTGCCGCCGGGGCGAGCGTTCTAGGAGGAAGGACTACGAAATAGTCCGAACATGTTTATACGTGAGTTATCCGTTTATGTTTAATGAAGTACGAGTATGTTTCTCTTTAGTATTTAGATCACTGAAAAGCTCATCGTTTACTTTAAATGCACTTTCGCGCTCAAATTCCGAAAAACTCAAAGATACAAGCTTAAATCGCTACGTAAATCACGTCTTATCCCTTACGGGGTGACAGAGCCTAAGGTAACAAGACCTAAAGGCCATGTTGAGCATTATTCTGGGCGTATAGCTGAAAAGGGGAATCAAAATAGTGATGGTTTGCTAGCCGCGTCGCCTATAACATGATTCCTAAGATTTTCGCCCATTCCCTTGAAGGGTTTTTACCATATGCGCGGGAAGAGAAGCAACTGGTACATTCTGTTTTTTCTTTGCTCCCAGACCAGTATGGAAGGAGTTTCTCTGCTTAAGTCATAGGTAAGTATCACATTAAAAGAGATATGTGTGTTGAAACAGGCGTAGATTTAAAATTACAAATTATAGATTCAGCACTTCAATTACCTACCTACGCTCGGCGCACCCTAAGACAAAACTTAAACAACCAATTAAATACAGCACGAAACTTGGCATTTTCCACAGAAGCGACCGCGCGCCCATTACCCAAGTCTGTGGAACTTTAAACACTATCTATCGCGTTAAAACTTGGTCCGAGCGTCGATTAATAGATCGAAAAGAATGGCCCTGGTCCATTCCTCTTGGAGCCGTGGCGGAGGCTGAGCCTGTGCCGAAGTAATCGCAAAATATTTATTTTTATTTTTTACTAGCGACCCGCCCCGGCTTCGCACGGTATATTATGCATGTATTATACATATAAACCTTCCTCTTGAATCACTCTATCTATTAAAAAAAACCGCATCCAAATCCGTTGTGTGGTTTTGAAGATATAAGCATACATAGGGACACGGGGACAGAAAAAGCGACTTTATTTTATACTATGTATTGATTGATTGATATTGATATGAATAGGAAGGCAAACGAGCAATAATTGCGTTGTCTTGATCACTTGCTGTACTGTTATAACTAAAACTCTACTTTTGTAATGAGTATGTAAAATAAACACGATTACTTGTACTTTTCTGTTGAAAAACTCAAAGTTACCTCAAAAAAAATCTATGAACCTTTAGCCTAACACGAATACTTCAGTGAAGAGCATCACATTTTGAACAGTAACCACATTATTTTCTATAACATGGTTGTTTTCTTTACATTCTCCAAATAATATGCATTATCATTTTAGAGAATCGCACGCGTTCTGCCCACACTAATCATACCAGCTGCATTATTTTGACAAAGTGTCTACATTTCCTTTAATATTGCAAACGCATGATCACCGGTGATAATTTACCATCACGCGACTCACTTGCTCATTTTCCTTCCCTGTCACGTAAAAAGCTTGCTGTATTAGTATTTGGCTGAGACAGCGAGAAATTTCGATAAAGCAAAACCACAAACTATCCCAACACCGTCGCCACTTCTCAGTCCCAAGTGGAACTCATCCAAAGAGCATTACCTCACTCGACTAAGTTTCGACAGGGGCCTATTATCGTTCGGCAATCGAACTCGAACTCCCATTCCGCGTCCCAATAGTTCATAGACGGTGGGTTATTATGATTGGGCAAGTCGAAACGTCCGCATTGTTTGGGGATTACAACGATTTGCGCTTTTGTTTGAAAGACGTTGACATTGGGGGGGGTTTTAGGTCTTTGTCGATTGTGCGCGAGTCATTTATTTATTAGAGGATCGATGTAACGCCGTAATATTGGCACAATGGGATTACCGGGAGATAATGTCGAACCGTTTGTTCATTGCTAGATTAGTAATTAAAAGGGACTATAAAACACCAACGTCATTACTGACTAAAGTAATAGATTGGTAATACAAGAGCCTACTTTTACGGCCGCGAAAATAAATACAGGAAAAAACTGGACGCATGCTGCTCCGATACGCAACAATACTGCCTATTCCAAAGAGAGAAATATTGTTTTATTACCGTATGGGACATTGTATGGGACTCTCTCTTAAATATCTATTTTACTTTGTTTTTAGTATTTGTCGTTATAGCGGCAACAGAGATACATCATCTGTAGCAATTTCAACTGTCTAAGTCACGGTTACATGAGATACACTGGTGACAGACGGACGGACGCACGGACAGCGAAGTCTTAGTTATAGGGTTCCTTTTTTCACCCTTCAGGTACGGAACACTAAAAAAACCACATCCAACGCAAACTAATTGCCGAGTCCGTTTAAAACAAGACAGACAGCTCGCTCCGTCCCTCTCTAAACCGGTTATTAAGAGGGACGGCAAAAAAACGGAATGGAAACGGAATCACGTGCGCGGTTAGCTTCCGATTAAAAGGAAATAAAACGTTCAGGAGCCGCGACCGCGGTCAGTACGCTTGCGCGGGAGACGACTCATGAGAATTAAAAAAAACCGGCCAAGAGCGAGTCGGTCTTAAATGTTTCCAGTGTGATATCGCTAAGAGTGTGGCGTTACCATTCTTCTATTACCGTTTTCGCTGTCTCTGATAGTAACTAATGCTCGTTGTTATATTAAAATCAAACGTAGGTAATCAGTAAATTACATACATTTTGAGGTAGGAGCAAAGAAAAAACATAGAATGTACTAGTTGCTTCTCTTCCCACGCAGATGGTAAAAGCCCATCGAGGGAACGGGCAAAAATTTGTGGAATCACTCGCCAATGTCAAAGTAATAAATACAGTATACAAAAATATTGGCAACGTTGTACGGTAGAAGGTAGAACACGGTCAAAAGACCTCCCCCCCCTCATGTCAGGCTCTTAGCCAGAGGTCAATGATACCCCTCGGAGACCGCCAGGAAATCGTTAGCCGACACCCAGGGTGCACCAGACCAAGCACTGCTCTTCCCCTCGGACGGATCCAAAAACGAACCGCAGCTCTTGACCACACGCGGAGTTAACCCGACTCGCACCCCTTTCAGAATTTAATTCGATAAAACGGTTTCTGAAGTCAAGTTTTTTTTCAAAAAAAAATCACATTATCTTAAGTGGGGAGAGGGGTACAAAACCTCACTACGTATCCCCGGGGGGAGGGGTTCTAAAAAGTTGCTAAAAACAATCACGCGAATAAGGACGACTCCAAAGCGCTTCTCGCGCGCTCCTGTCAGAAAAATGTACCTCACAAGCAGCGCACCCAACTAAACTCCACTCTTGATCGCGTTCAATTCGCAACCGCCTCGAGTCGCACCCTTGTACGACACGGGACCCTCATTTGTTAGGGTTCTATACAGCAGAGCCGTTGACCCGCAACGCTCAGGTTAACACTACAATGGACACACCAACCGCCGCGTTACACGCCATAATTTATCGCTTTGAGCGAGCTGGGCAAGTCTGACCTCCGATACTAAACGTTTACAACTGCTTGCATTCGAAACTAGACGCATAGAAGAAGCGTCGGCAAATATTTGGCCTAGTGATAAGTCACCCTGGATGTGAAACTAGAGGTCCCGGGTTCGAATCCCGGTGGGGGCAGGCACTTATATGATGAATGTAAAATGGTTGTGCTAGAGTCATGGATGTTATTTGTATTTAAGTATACTTATCAAAATAGTGATACTTTGTTATTGTATTATTAATAACAAAGTATCACTATTTTGATTCCCCTTTCCACTTATACGCCCACATGCCCACAATCATGCTAAACGTGGCCTTTGGTCTTGTTACCTTAAGGTCTGTCTACCCCGTAAAGGGTAAATACGTGATATATGTATGTATGTAAGTATGTATGTACAAAGTACCGGTCCGTTAGCTAACAATGTTATATGCAATTGTATTGTTTAACAGGATGATTTCAAGTTAAGGTTGTAATGTAATGCGTCATATAAAAATTCATTGAAAAAAATAAACAAGCCAGCATGGAGCTTTAAAAGCTACAACAAAAAGCTTTCATTGATATTCCACGGCCAGAAAATGATTGATGTCAGGAAGCGTGACGATCATTGTCGTCTCTAATGGCGACAAAAGACGGCCGTTTAGCGAGCTTTTTAAGCTCCCGAATACATTGTGCTTTACACGCGCCGTTGTACGCGAACGGGAGCTTTGTAACTTAACAACTGACATTGTAGGGGACGATGGGAAAATAGGGTAGGTACGGCGAAAAAATAATTAAAATATGAAAAATTAGCTGTTGCCAGCAACTGCGGCTGCCACGCGCAAGTATTTAAAGAAAGAAAGAAAGAAAGAAGACATTTATTCCTTTTTGCAAGACACACAAGTATAAGAGAAAAAAAAACAAACAAAAAAAGAACAAGAAAAAAAAACAGACATTAAAAATAGATGCTCAGCGTTGTGTGTTCGCAAAAGTGAAACGGATATTTTGCATTTTTCTGTATAAAAAAAAACATAGAGACGAATTGAGAACCTCCTCCTTTTTTTGAAGTCGGTTAAAAACTACCTATCACTCTGTGATAACGCAGCATTCAGCTGGTCAAAAGTGTTTTATTTTATCGCATGAGTAGATACCTTCGAATAGTCTCCCAAACAAACATCACATTTTTCTATTTAAAATTTATATACTAAACGCAAAGGTGTAGCCGACATTCATTATTAGACACAGTTTAATAAATAAGATTTGATAAGTTTTAATGTGTCATCGTCACTCAAGGCATCACAAATCACAAGTCAAAAGTATGCTACGAAAGGTTGTAGCACTGCTACGCCCGTAGGCGTTGCTACGAGGTTTTGTTACCTTAGTCCCTGTCTACCCCGAAAGGGATAACGACGTGATATATGTATGTGAGACAGAGAGAGGTTTGCTAGAGGTACCCTGGCGGGAAGAGTTAGAACGTCACGCGGCCGCCTGCTATGTTTGTCCATCCTTCAGTAACCGACACCGCGGTAAGTGGCGTCGCTGTTTGCAGAGTGCCCCGTTATCGGTTACCAACCCTCGATTCCACGTCTTAACCTTTACTGGCAGACACATACATATAGTGGCTAGCCTAGTGAATAATGACCGTGACTCGAAGCCCGAGATTCCGGGTTCGAATCTGGCACTTGGACGTATTTATGTAAAAATTTACTTTAGCTTTAATGCCTAAAAATGTGAAAAAGCTTGGGTGCCCGATTTTTTTGCAAGGGGGTGTATAAACAAACACAATTGGCAAACAAAAATTTCCATTTACATAAGCGAATTTATCTCTTTAAGGGATCTCTTCCTGTCAACTTTTGAGTGGATGAAATTATTATATTAGGAACAGACGAGCGAGTTCAAAATGATAAATACTGAAAACCACAATACAGTCTTAGGGATCATGTTATATAGGCGATGTGGCTAGCAACCCGTCACTATTTTGATATCCCTTTCCACCTATACGCCCTTAATCATGCTAAACGTTGCCTTAGGGTTTTATATACTACCCCGTATGGTATGTATGTTGAAAAGCTCCGCCATTTATTAAAAGCTCCGCCTAATGTTGCCAGTTTGAACTTGTAAAGTTGTTATTATAACTTGTAGATACGGGCCATGGGCAGCGGCGTAACTATAACGTCTGGGGCCCGCGGCAGATGGGGCTCCTTCCTCAATATAAAGAAGTGCATCAGCGTCCCTTCTGTGCTCTAAACCAAGCCAGTTCGGGGCCCCGTAGAGCTAGGGACCCGTGGCATTTTGCCACCCCTGCCACCCTATAGTTACGCCACTGGCCATGGGGTATGTTATATAACAGTAGTGCACTCACCTTAGCATATTCAATTTTCAAAGTGCAGCACCCGGAGTATATGTCGCAGCCGTGTAGGGCGTCCTTCGCTCGCGTCGCCGACTCCACACTTTCAAACTTGTGGCAATGGGTTAAGGCACATATTACAATGGCGGCACACGATATAAATATACGACATAATATTTAAAAAAATTTAGAAATGCGTATGTATACGTATACATAGTCGTTGCTGTGAAAGTTCATATGTCAAACTTTAGAGGCTGTTTGAATATTCACTTTATACGAACAAGTCAGAACCATCAGACGTTGTATGTAGGTACTTACGAAACGAAACATTTGTCAGTACGATACTATAAATTTTCCGATGCTACTTGTATACATTTGAACCCAGAATGATAAACCGGGTGTGTAATGATTGATATAAAAATATTTAATATATTTTCTATCGATATATCAACATTTGATATAATTTCAAAGGGTATAATCACTCATTGTGTATAATAAACGTTTGGTATAATTTTAAAATATATAAATTTATTTCGTATATTTATCGTTCGGTATAACGCTTATTTCTTATAACGATTATATGGTATAACGCTCATTTTATATACAAAAATATTTTTTATAGCAGGTCGTTTTTGTTGGGGGACGCAGTTTAAACCTAACCTAACCTACTTTTTGATAGCAGTTCGTTTTGTGATTATGTCTCTAATACATTATATCAATAATGGTTATGCCAACTGTTGTATTTTATATAAAAATAACGTTATACCATAAGTTCATTATAGGAAATGAGCATTATACTTAAAGAGTGTTATATTAAATGATATTATATCAAATGATCATTATAAGAAATGATAATTATGTCATATGTAAATATATTAAGTGTTGTTATATGATTTAATAATTATATCAAATGAGCGTTATTGCTACTAATATTATACCAAAAATTTTTATATACATCGTTACGCACCCTGATAAACCATCAAATTAAACCGTAAACTTTAGTCAAAACTGTGATCAAGCGGAACATTCAAAATAAAAGGTCAATTATGAAGAAGTAGCGAACAAATCTCATAATATAATCTCAATAAGATTACTAAAGGAACATAAAAACTGTTATTAAGCTGGGACATTGATATTATTCAAATCGCTGGCACTCGGGCTCGGCGAGTCGCGCCGTTGGAATATCAAACGTAACACGACAGGATTACGGTGTCAAATTAGCTGTGCAAAGTTTCGAGCTGTGTCTAAAGTCATTTTATGAAATTAGGGTAGAGGCGGGGCGACAGTGTGAGCGTTTGTAGTTAATTTGATAATATAAAGTTTATAAACTCTGGTGTGACCACTCATGAGAGTTTTTGAACAATTATTATCGATTAAACAATCGATGGACGTATGAACGTCCATCGATTGTTTAAAAAATTGGTCCTACTACTATTTTTTAGTTATAGTATAGTTTATAAAGTTAATTTGATAAAGCCAAATGAGAACTACAGACGAGACAACACGCCGGGACAATAAAAACGGAGTAACCCGTTTTCAAAATGTTTATAATTATGTTTGGTGTTGTATAGATTGTTTGCTTTGTCCATATTCAGTATACTCTGCAGAAAAGCTTTTTCTCACGCTGACTACCAACAGAATCTTAGTTAAAAAAAAATTTTATTTTAAAATCTTTTTATAGAGTATAGAGGAGGCCTAGCCTATGCCCAGCAGTGGGACGTATGTAGGCTGGAGATGAGATGAGATGAGATGATATAGAATATTTTAACTTCTAGACACGTTCCAATTTCCTAGTCAATGTAACCACCAGAAGTCGGTCAAAAATAAATATTAAAACAAAACGTTGCAAGTTACATTAAAAATAAACTAAATAATAATAATACACTACAGACAGATGATCAAAATGTATCAATATGCGCTTCACGAAATTCGTTCGATTTTTTTTCTAAAAAATAAGTAAAAAAAATTAAAAAAATGTGCACGCGCCGTCACCTCCGGCGCCCCACGCCCGTCGCCGCCACCCTCGCGGTCCAAAACTTAAACTCATTTGAATAAGCCCACCGTCAAAGAATATGCTAAATTATTTCACCAAAATCTCCCATTTTACATATTATATTACCGTTTAACTTTTCATTTTTGCGAAGTTCGTTATTGAAAATCTATAGCGTCGTTATTGGCCGGGTGTCGGGTGATGGGACCTCGGGTTTAGGGTACTGTAGATATGGAACCCTGGTAAGATTCATCTTGTAAAAAAAAATACTTATGCAAAAATTCTTGGCAATTTTTTTTTTCCAAAAGCCAAGACATGAACGAATAATAAATCAGCATGGAACACTTTAACAGGCTAATAAAAAACAACGTATGATAATAGATACGTCTCTTTATTCCGAGTCTTTTTGTTTTACTTTATACTCTTATTTTATGATTATAGATTTTACTACTATAATAATTGTCCATCGCTTTTTTTTACCGTGACAACACAATCACAACCTCTTTGCACTTCTCACATTTTTTAATTTAAAATGCTTAAATATGGCGAGGATTTCGCAGGACAACCTCATGTTCATCTTTGACTAAACTGCTTATTCGTTTTTTTTGTAATATATTACTCCTTTCAAGACTCCAATGGAGTCTTGAAAGTTAATATCCGACTTGCACTTGGCAGTTTGAACGAAATGAGTTTATGAGAGGCAGCAGATGGCTGCAACATATCGGATTAAATGACAGCTATGCTGAAAGATAGCTAGTTCAAGTGAGAATAATATATAGGTAACTAGATAAATGATATGTAATTCAATTCAATATCGTAATTATAATTGGCATTGTTCATTTTTAGGGTTCCGTACCTCAAAAGGAAAAAACGGAACCCTTATAGGATCACTTTGTTGTCCGTCTGTCCGTCCGTCCGTCCGTCTGTCAAGACCCTTTTTCTCAGGAACGCGTGGAGGTATGAAGCTGAAATTTATATCAATTACTCAGGTCTACTGTCCCTTGAAGCTGTGAAAAAATCAAACTTCTAAGCCAACGCAATCAAAAGATACAGCCGTTTATGCCGCAAATTTCCGCAAATTTTCAACTCTCAAGGGAATCAAAACCTACAAGGTAGTTCCCGTGAACGCAGAATTTTGAAATTTGGTATGAAGGTAGGTCTTATAGCACAGATTAAAGAATAATTGCGAAAACCGTAAATGTGTATGTATGTCTGTATATAGCAGTGACCAATATAAAGTAACCCCACACTGCGTACATTTTGCTTTGGAGCAGGGCTCTGCTTACACTGGTTTTATATATTTATAGATAATGATACGGAACCCTCGGTGCGCGAGTCCGACTCGCACTTGACCGGTTTTTTTTAGTATGCTCCAATTCGAAAACCATTTCGAGGAAAACCATCATTTATCCGATTTATCTTGTCCGATTTCAAAAATACTTTATGATTGCAGATATTTTTGTCAAAGTACTTTGAACCTTTGTTTGACCGAACGACCCGGTTTTTAGACAGAATCCAGCATCGAATGTTTGCCGCAAAAATGAAAAAAAAAGTTTAGCTATGGCAACTGTCACGTGTCACTGTCAAATCGACAAAACCATAGACAAAGCCGTTTTTTTTATAGCCAGCCGAACAAAGGCGATTGGGATTCTGTCTAAATTCACGAATTATCAAACAGCGAAAAAATATTTATTATTTATTAACAAAGCTACGTAAAAGCATAATATTCAAATTAGTTGCTTGAAATAGTCAATTTTATCAAATAAAGGTGTTAAAAGCACAGCTTAAAAAAAATGAACAATGCCTATTGAATGATTTCTGAACGTTATTTCTCGTAAATGTAATCCATGTGCCTTCTTCTAAAAGTGTTCGTGTTCACAGCGAGGAACACGTTACGTAGAAATAATTTAGAATTAGGATAGTATTTTATAACACAAAATGATCGGATTCAATTGATCGAGCAAGATACAATATTTAATTTAAACATCTTCCCGCTCGAAATTTATAGACACTACAGCAAAAGATCAAGAAATAAATTAAACGAAACAAGCTATCAACGAGGGAGATAAAAAAATGGTTAGTGAAGACGTACATTCAAGAGACGAAGACATAAGTCTCCCGACGGAAAGATGCCATTTTATTATATTTAATTTAAGAGTTTCTCATCTCAGAGAAGCAATAAATCTGTTGTTGAATCAACACGATTCATCATAAAACATTAAGATTAATGTTTGGATAAGTGATATAAAAAACTTAATTTGCATACGATCTAGGAAGATTAATTGAAAATTATTGCTTTATGGCACTTGTTACTGGACATGGATATCAAGACAACAACATCAGGTCTCAAATAACAAAAAAGGCAAATAAATCGATCCATATGCTTATAATAATATTGTACTACATACATACGAGTATTTATATATACGAGTACATAGACAGCTAGCGCCATCTTTTGAGAGGCGACGAGCAAACGCTCGGCCGCAAATGTACGACTTAAACAAAAAACGATCTCGTGTTTTTTTAAATTCAAGTTTCTTAATTCAGTGCTATTCCAACGCTGGTTATACAAAATTTTCAACATCTCTCGTTTTAATTTCTATGTTGCAAAATGAGACACCCAAATGTACGCAATTTCGATAGACATCCAAAATAAATTAGATATTCGTAAAAAAATGACTTGTACGACATCACTCAAGTCGCGGTGTAATATTTCAAAATCCGTTTCCTTAAAACAATTTGCATTCGGGACGTCGGGTGGTCAGAAAAAGTTAATTTATTGCATAATTTGTTAATACATCATGTTAAATGGCACGTAACGTATGGTATTCTATAAGCGCATTTCTTTTCGGTCTGCCGGGTCGTTGCTACGAAACGACCTTCGCGTTTTAAGGGGTCCTATCACACCGTAGCAAACAAACGATATCAAAATAAAACTCTATTTTTCTTCAGCGTCGGTATTAGATTTCAGAGCCCTCGTATTTTGAGAGGAGGCACGTTCAGCATAGATCGTTACAATCGAAACAGTAGGTATATTTTTTCAACACATGCACATATTTTGATACGTGAAGCGGATCTACAATAGGTCTTTGGGATCGTTAACAGAGCTTTTTGTTTCATTTTGTTATTATCTTTAGCAATATCGCAATCTGAAAAATTAAATCTTGTCTTTCAGCGATATTGAATCACTTATTTAAAGTACAAAAATTAAGCTGTATACTTGTTGTTTTTAATTCCCTAATGAAATGAAATAGTCCCGCCAAAGGACGCTGCTTCTGAGCTACTTAGTTTTATCCATAAGCATTATGAATTATCTAAAATAATGACAGATTAACAAGTCACATGTAATAAGTTTGCCTAAAGCCTCAAGCCCTATTCGTGTAGGATCACGTACCATTGCCTTCCGTTGACGATAGAAAACGTTTACTGTAGCGCCACTAACCTCGGAAGGTGCTAATTGTACCTGTGTAAACTACACAAGCACACACCTATGTCTTAAAACAGGGCTCATCGACTTACCGCTGCCATCCACACTCAGTTGTGTAAGAATAAGAATAAGAATAAGAAAACTTTATTGACTGATATACAGATACACACAGAATATTACTTAAGGATTCTAACCAGCCAAATGGCCGCCCAGCCTATTTTCATCCTACTCATGGACTAATGCACATACAAATAACGACATAGTCCTATAATGCTGAGCACAGGTTTTCCCTCCTAATGACATTATTTGCTGCACATGTCATTTTATTCCGTACAAAATTGGTGTTAGTTAATCATGGATATTATCCTCCGCAAACCATCTTACCTGTGTTACTGTGTTCCAACGAGGAAATTTACTGGCCCATGAGGTATTCTATCTTAGCCCTTTAGACTGGCAAAGCATCTGCAAGCCTCTAGTGTTGCACGAGTCCGTGGCTAATGGTGCTCACCCACACCCACGAACATACGTCACTGCCCGCACGAACGTTCGCGCATGTTCGCACAACATAACCGCATTACGCGACGGTGCAACATAGGTCTGTCGCGTTTTTTCACCACCAACTGTTGCCGTAAATCGCCGGAGTCGCTTCGTCTATTTGTTTATTTTTGCTTTTCTGACTCACGCATACATTACTCGACGATACCACTCTCAAAAGGGCTTAAGCACCGATCCGATCACACGTGAAATATAAACTATAGAAACGAAACGATTAGGCGCCTATTAGAACTGTCGAGGTGGTAGGAAGAGTGTTTAAAAGTTAGTTTACGAGATATTGTTGCGACGGCAACTGTTATGCAGTGGATCATAAATTGGTTATAGGAACGAAACACGAGATTTTTTTATAGCAACGACACACGGGTTTTGTAGTGTTTTCTTGTCACTACACATCTACACTATACTTATATAATTGATTATTTATTTAGAAAACTTAAACGTACATATTTTTTCTCTATTTTTTTTTATAAGAGAAGAGGTTGGATGTTCTCTTATTCTTTTGCTCTCATTACCGTTTGTTTATTCAAGTAGATTTCGATGCTGATCTATGGATACACTATAGCACCCATACTACTAGAGGGTGTCAATTAAGGGAGCGACCACACCGCTGCGTACACGCAGTGACGCGTCGCATGCGTCACTTTCTCTCACCGTTTTTTCATACATTTTGTTGCGTAAACGCACCGTCGACGTCTTTTACGCGCTGGTGTAACCGGACCTTAATTCGCGTTTCTATAATTAATGTTGGTTGTTTCAAATTACAGGTTTTTTTAAGTACTTTTTTGAAGTGAATATTTGAGTTACGACATGCATAGTCTTCAAAAGTTTCCGACCGCGATTTATTCCATCATCGGGTTTAATTTTTTTTTTTATCATTCAAACAAAAGTAATAGGTAAGCGGCGACCGCTAGCAGCTCGTGTATTTCCGGAACTATTGTCAAAATAGCCTTGGTTTCATTAGCACCGGGGCAATCAAAAAAAAAAACCTTACCATCGCAAGCTCGTATCTCAAACTTCGATTCTCTTCAAATTCACACTGTACCATCCAAGAGGCAGAGTCCTTTTTACGCGTCATAAAGAGACACCACAACGACGTTGAGGTGGCGAATTAGTTGAAATGAGTCAAAGACATATAAAAGCACGGGTGGCGGGCAATAAAATTGTTTAAATTATGAGAGTGAATGTCTAATCCCGAGTTGTCGAGGAAGTTTTATAAATAAGAAATCCTAGGCGTGTGTTCGGCGGGACTATCAAGCCAGACTTCGATGCGATAAAAGAACGTTTGATCTAGGCCTATATTTGGCGCCGTCCGAGTGTTACACGAAGCAGAGCTTGTTACGTTGTATCACTTTGAGAGAAAGAGAGAGACAATAGTGATAAAATCAAAATCAAAGTTAAACGATTATTACTTGGTGAATTATCACAATAATTCGTAAAACAATGTTAAACTCATACCAGTTTAATGGCGTGTGCATTTCCGATTTGTACTTTAATTTGCTTTTGTACATTTTGCGTTTGTGCAAGGCGCGTTATCGTACATTTCGCTTATATTCATTTTACTCGTGTATACATTTTGCATCTAGTGTACATTTTGCGTATTGTAAATTGTGCTTCGAAGGGGACTAGACGGTCAATATTATAGTGATACCAGTATGTCAACAGAGAATCCTACATTTCAAAACAATCGGATTCGTTGCGATACGCATCAATATTTCGTAACATGGATCGCGATACGTATGGATCACACGAAAATATTGACCATCGCAACTTTATTTACAAAAGAAATACACCGCCTAATAATTATTACAGTATAAACAGTTTACCGATTACCTCCTCCTCTCCTTCCCCACCTCTCATCCTAATCGCAGCACCCCTGCGCCCGCGCACACTCAACGTTTTACGACTCAGACGTTAAGTGGCCGCCGATGACGTCGGTCGTGCCGCGTCAATTTACGACCTTACTAACTATGACTGACGACATGCCTGTTTAGAATTATAATTTTTATATTTTATTAAGTACGGCATAATAAAAAAACTGTCTGAGACGGTGTTCACTCGTTGACGTGTAATAAAATGATAAGTTTATTAGATAAATAAAGTGCCTTGCCTTTAATTAGACATTTTCTCCGAGTGAACTATATTCTGTGTGGCGGGTCTGGTCGGGAGTCCTGTGATGGTTGAATTGGCCTCCCAACCAGACCTTTGAAAAACTTTAACGCTAGCATACGCTTTAGTGGCTGCCGTCTATCGTAACCTATTCACAAGTAACTACAAGAACTACCCACATAAAGTATATTTTATTATAATTATAAAGTTGACCTAAACAAAGTTTGCGCCGTCCGCCGTCAGCCTGTCCGAGATTGTTTTCGGCCGAGTTTCGGCTATGGTTTTCCGGCTTGAAAACCGCAGTTTCCGTGTTTCTATTTCGTTTGAAGCTGACGCAGCTTTTGCAAAGTTCCTTGACCCGACGAGGGAAATTAATTGCATTGACTTAATTATACTAAAGAAACAAACTTCATACGTCTGACTCAAAAGAACGCGTGCTCTTGCAGTTTGACAACGTAGCTTTGAAGTCAACAATATTTTGACCAAGCATAGTTATGTTTGTCTCTTTTACTCTAGTACGCTAACAACACACCGTCTATTAATGTGACAAAGATGACGACATGATTTGAATTTACGTCATTAAAAAAAAAACTTTTTAATCCACGCACAAAAAGTTAGATATAGATAATCAAATAGATTTAAAACAAACAGGCGGTCTTGCAATAAAAATACTCGATTCAGTAGCGTTAATTAGTTATGGAATTGTCAAGCTTTAAACCAGATTTACCGACTTAAATAGAGATTTAACTTTTTCTTGCCAGACGACCAAAATAGAGCTGTAACAGTAAATCGGGATTTAACTTTTCACAGCAATACGGCCTTAAACTACTGTAGTGTACAAAACAAAACGCGATCGCAACGGCAGCAAACTTCAACGCCGCGGCTCGCGTACAAAAAGTTCACAAAAGTTCGAAAGCTCAAAGTAATTAGGTACTACTGAAATAAATGTTTATTGTTTTAACTTTTTACGATCACGAAATGAGGGCAACAACACCACTGGATGCGACGAGGGGTCCCAGTGACAGCGTTTTTGAGTGCTGATTTTTAACCACTCTGTTTTTGAAAGCACATCACTCGGTGCGGTGTTGAGTTGTAATTTTTAGCACGTTGAAATTTAAGCAACGGTGTTTTCAAGTGATATGCTTTAAAAAATCGGTCCCCTGTCGATTTGAGATTGGAACAGATTAAACCATACTTTTAATACTAAAAATGCGACAGTTTGTCTATCTGTTTTTCGGACCGTCTGACTATTTTCTACCTCTTCAAGGCAGATCCACTGCACGAATCTTGATGAACATTGTTAAAAGGATAGTTTGAACAATGATAAACAAAACAAGCCACACAGGTACTTGGTGGACTATACCTACGGGCCTTATGGTTTCACTTGGCAAAAGTTCACACCTGTCGGCTTATTACAACTCGCTCGCAATCGCCATCGTGTTCATTTTGACAGTTCATGATAGTTCTGATAATTGGCATCAGAATCAGCTAGCTGTCACATTCATACAAGAACTGTCAAAATGATCACGATGATGGCGATTGCGAGCGAGTTAGTTAATAAGCCTACTGAACTACCTACAATACTGTGAACAAAGTGTACGTAAATTTCATCGCTCACACTGCCACCGCGCACTAAACCGCGAAAAAATATACATCTTTCACTTTTACAGCCGCTCCGTTTTCAATAAAACTTCAATCGGATACCGAACGCCGCCCGAACGCTACCGAAAATTGCCGAGCGCGCCCGAGCGCCGCCGTGCGCTAGAGTGATATGTTTTGACGTGCACAATGATTCATGCTGATGTACAGTTTGTTCTAGTGTTCATAAATTAGTTTAACTAATTTAGTTGATCGAAAGCGTTGACTGATGGGTCATAAAGGTGGTTTTGTTACAAAATTATGCATTAGACTTTTTTCGAGCGCTTGTAAATTACTGTTACTGACTAGTAGAGACTTTAGTCTCTACTGTGGACTAATATAATTTAAGGCTCGGGGATCTTATGCATCCTTTTTATAAATGCATTTAATTTAAGTATTGTAGTAGCTTAATACATTTTATTTTGAAAAAATGACTTTCTGCCAAGTTTCTTGCGGCGCATTCTTCTTGGCAATGATGGTATTTCCGAATGCGCTGGTAGTTTAAAAAAAGACACGTAAAAGACACGATAAATTTTGAATTTTGAATTGAGTTACTAAAAGATGCTAAACAAAATGATATGCAAACAGCATGATAAAACGTGACTGTGAATCACGCGCATATCCTCCTTTCTGTCATACGGAAAACGAAGAGGGTAGAAAGAGACAACAAGTGCGATCGCGAGAAATAAGACCTTTGGGCTTAAAGTTACTAAATAAATTAACATACAGCTATATCACAACAATTCTTTTATAACTGTGATAATTTCAGATGGGGATATGTTATTTACAATTTTTACCGGTCTTGTTACCTTAGGCTCTGTCCACGTATGTATGTAAGTATTTACCGGTAAAAACTGGATATGCCACTGGATAAAACCACAGGGAGTTCAATAGAGATAATCACGCACGTTCCTTAGAAAACACGTCTAAACCAGTTGTAACTAGTTTGTATTGCAAAGGATATTCAACCATGGCCTGCACACCATTCTTCTTGAACACGACGATCCTCTGCACCTGCCCGTGCGGCGAGCTGATTGTGTGTATGACGTCCTGCAACAAACAAAAACAACACGATGAGACACTGTGTCAAGCCGGGAGAGTAAGACAGCCGGGGCAATTACGGGCACAAGAGGCATTTCATCTTAGTCCTCTAGCTTGGCAACGCATCTGCAATCCCTCCGGGTTTCCGGGTCTATGGGCAGTGGCGATCACTTACCATCAGGTGACCCACTTGCTCGTTTGCCTTCCTATTCATATAAAAAAAAAGCTATTCAGCGCGACAAAATGTGGCATACAAAAAATAAAACATAACAACCCCTCCCATCCCTTCCACGGTGGTCTGGGAGCAAAGAAAAAACGTAGAATGTACCAGTTGCTTCTCTTCTCGCGCTGATGGTAAAAGCCCAACGAGGGATTGGGCGAAAATCTTAGTAATCATGTTATAAGCGATGCGACTAGCAACCCATCACTATTTTGATTCCCCTTTTAACCTATACGCTCACGATCATGTTAAACGCGGCATGAGACTGGTACATTCTATGTTTGTTCTTTGCTCCCAGACCAGCATGAAAGTAATTTATAAAATATAAAATTTAGTCGGGATCCTGAATCCGGTTCCGAAAGTACCTACCGGTAAAATGACGATATTTATAGGTTCATCATTCAGTCATTTCGGTTCCAGAAAACCGGTAAAAAAAACCTGCATTAGAAACCTAAACACCGGTTCTCTAATACAGAGCTTCTTACACGTGCATGCGACGCTGCCATTTCGTGGCTTATCGGAACCTTGTAGGATACCAGTTCCTCAGCCTGGTACCGGTATTTCAAGCCCTGTTCGCAAGGGAAGTGACACACGGTTTGCTTCAATTTTCTTGAGCCCGTCCTCATTCATTACACTGAGTGCACATTATGCTGAGTGGGGCCCATTTTACACCATATCGGTACTATTCCTAAGTAGGTATTGTATTGTATTTCTTCCTGTTATAATTCTACGTGTATCGAATGTGTGTAAATAAATGTTTCTCTCTCTCTCTCTCTCTCTCTCTCTCTCATTCAAACCTCGACACTCGGTAAATAGCCTCGCGACTCCAGCACAATGCTGTCACGATGAACGCGTCTGAATATGCAACGCTAACTCCAGACTTAACGAACAGTTAACTCCCGGCAGGTTTACGCTCGGTTACGCTGTTCGGATGTAGTTAAATGTTTGACAGTGCGGTTCAGTTATATCGTGGTATATCTCAGCCGGTGTCATTCAGACATAGTGTAAACTCGGATGACGATAAACAAACAATGGTCCAAAACGTTAAACTTGGATTAGGATTTGACAGTTGTCATATCCATATTTTATTTATGAGTTTTCACCTCAGAAAGAGAAAAAAAGTGTTGAACATTTTAAGCCATACAAATGCCGGTCCAAAAATAGGCAAAAGATAAAATAGCTAAGGTAAATAATCAAGGGTTTTTTATTGTTATTTTGGATATTTTGTTGATATATATTTTAATGATCTCGTAGAGGGATCGAAACGCGTCAGTGTTTGTGAGGTGTAAGGGATAATTAAGTTTTTGGGATTTATATGTGTTCTATTGGCAGTAGTGGAGGGTGGGATTGCATGAAAAACATATATATTTCACACAGGCTTGGTTATCTTGCACGTGAGTAGCGGAGTAGCGAGGTAAATATTTTTTGTTCATGATTGTGGGCGTATAGGTAGAAAGGGGAATCGAAAAAGTGATGGGTTGCTAGCCACATCGCCTATAATTATGATTCCTAAGATTTTCGCCCATTGCCTCGATGGGCTTTTACCATCTGCGCGGGAATAGAAGCCACTGGTGCATTCTATGTTTTTTCTTTACTCCCAGACCAGCACGGAAGCACCATAGTGTTCAAATTAAGGGTCGGCTCTGTGGCAGACGGATATGGCCAACTATACCGTTAGGTTAGGTTAGGTTATTTTTTTTTATTATTAGGTATTCTACGCGAGCAGGTGTCATCAGAGCTGCAATTCCCCACTTTACCGTGCAAAAGCGAGTGCGCTGCGACTCAATTTGCTCAGATTGTACCTCGCCAGCCTCGCAACGGAGCGAATTGCTCCGAAGTCTAGACCGTGTCAAAATAGAGGCAAGTTCGCGCACAAAGATTTACCATTTTATCTTCACTTCACTATCACTACATAGTATAAAATAAAGTCGCTTTTTCTGTCCCCGTGTCCGTATGTATGCTTATATCTTCAAAACCAGTCAACGGATTTTGATGCGGTTTTTTTTAATAGATAGTGATTCAAGAGGAAGGTTTATATGTATAATACATGCATAATATACCGTGCGAAGCCGGGGCGGGTCGCTAGTTACCTATAAAAAAGTAACGTGAGTCACTGACGGACATGCACCGAATTAAGCGCTGGAGCTAGACTAGAAAATAGTATGGTATCTCTTTATTACACATAACATAACCAAAAAAAAAAAAAAAAGTTTTTAAGCTTGCTGGCCTATTCCTAGAGAATAGCGCTGAGAAGTCCACTTTCTTTCACTTACTACAAACTAATAAAAATTCGATGGAAGCACTGTAGAATGGAACATAAGTAGCTGTGAAGGTGACGGACGATATTATGAGTGAGACGACGAATATCCGATTTGAAGAATGAGACGACGTATGTAAGATGTTTGGGATTTAGTTTAGATTCAGTTAGCGGTAAGATTTGGTTGTAACACGAACTAAGGAACGAAAAATATACTTAAACGGTGACTAAATTGGCATCTTTTATTAATTTAATCCCACAGTACTACATTAATGAACTTAATGCCCTTTGCACAAAAAAACTTAGACGTGTCTAAAATCTGTCTGTCCCTACGTATGCTTAGATCTTTAAAACTATGCAACGGATTTTGATGCGGTTTTTTTAACCCTTAAAAATATCTCGCTACTCCGCTACTTACGTACCTATGTACCGTTACATGGCTTCAATTAATCATTAAAACTGTCACATATCTATTTGTTCAACTTCTCGCGCACTGGCAGATCAGTAGGCTTACTGTCTAACTCGCTCGCAATCACCATCGTGTTCATTTCGACAGTTCATGTATGAGCTGACAATTGGCATCGGAATCAGCCAGCTGTCACATTCATACAAGAACTGTCAAAATGAACACGATGGCGATTGCGAGCGAGTTAGACAATAAGCCTACAGAATACGAAACAAAAAACACACCGTACGATTTCCAATCCCCGTCGCACGAGGCACTTTTATTCAGTTAACCTGCAACGGACCAACGAAATAGCATTCGGCACCGTTCGGCTACGCTCGCCAACAGTCGGCTCCAAATTGAACGACTGCGTCGAGTGTCTCTCAAATCCTATGAGGCAAATTAGATTCTAAGTTACGGCTTTAAGGTAGGATATAGTCTGTTTGGCTGCAATTGTTTCAGAGATTGCCAGTGCAGATTATGAGCTATTTTAACAGGTGGAAGAGCTTTCGAGTGGCAACACTGGACTGTCTGCATTTTTAACCTCTCCGGTATTTTGTAGTGAATTTTGTCGTCGATGCAGTGGAACTGTTGTTGAATGAAAGGATAAGTACATCTGTATGATACACGACAATGTATGTACAGACAACAGTAAGTAAACTGATGAAAAAAAAATTTTCAAAATGACATTCGTGCATTCTTAAAAATATATACCTACATTAAAAGTTTTTTAATGCTTTTTGACGACCGGATAGCCCAGTGGTTAGAAAACCTGACTATGAAGCTTGAGGTCCCGGGTTCGATCCCCGATCGGGGCAGATATTTGTATGAAAAATACGAATGTTTGTTCTCGAGTCTTGGATGTTTAATATGTATTTAAGTATGTATTTATCTATATAAGTATGTTTATCCGTTGTCTAGTGCCCATATTACAAGCTTTGCTTAGTTTGGGGCTAGGTCTATTGGTGTCAATTGTCCCAAGATATTTTTTTTTTTTTTTTTTTAAATTAAGAACAAACTAGACAGATAAAGTGAGTCAACAATTTTTAACAATTCAACTATGAAAACTACAAAATGACTTCTACGCGGATTATTATTATTTATTACTATTACCTTAGCCTATAGGTGTGTCCCACTGCCCACTGCTGGGTAAAGGCCTCCATTTCCGCCACTCACCCCGATCGAAAGCACGCTCCTTCCACTACTTGACATGCGTCCTAGTCATCCCACCATCTTCTCCCACCTAATCTACTAGGATGCATTAAAATAATTCAAACACCCGCGCCGCAAAGACTAAACAGCCCGCATGTGGATAGGTACCAAAAGCCTCGAGAAAAATCGAGAAAATCGAGGGAGAACTAATAAAAACCCGTCGCGTACGAGATTCTAATTCCAACAAGTGGCTCGGCGGAGCCGGCACCGTACACTGGCTGCACAACTTAAGTGTACACCGGCTAGGAACGAGAATTACGGTCACGTAGATTCTACACTACCTATATCCATAGCAAACCGATAACAGAAATTGCCTTGAACTTATTTAAAAAAAACAAAAGAACTCACTCTGAACCACTTAGGTACAACCTATTTTATAACCCCCAAGTAATCGCCATCTGTTGCATGCTACGCGTAAGTTGGCGGTGACAAAATACGCTTCGCAAGCATCTACGGTATAACATACATACATAAATCACGTCTGTATAGTTTACAGTGTAGACAGAGCCTCAGGTAACAAGGCCTAAAAGTTACAAATTGAAAAAAAAAGTTTATTGCTTAAAACCGTGTACAGTAAAATTGCGATAACATTTATCATTTAAAAGTCCCCCCCCCCCCCCCCCCCAACGCATTAATAGAGTATTTATACCGTAAATAGAAACAAAATAGTTATATGAGAGAAAAAACAGTTGTTTTGTCCGCAACTGCAAAGATAGCTCTACAATTGTGCAATATGGATATCGTTGGAATCTGAGCTCAGCGCGTACAGTAGGTGTGTGTATGCGTATCACTTCACTGTAAATTGAATAAATATAACGAGAATAGTAAAATTTATATCTACTACAATTCGACCTACCCAAAAAAAAGATTTAAAAAAAAAAACCAGTAGGCTTATTATCTAACTCGCTCGCAATCGCCATCGTTTTCATTTTGACAGTTCATGTATGGGCCGACCAATTGGCATCGGAATCAGCTAGCTGTCACATTCATACAAGAACTGTCAAAGGGAACACGATGGCGATTGCGAGCGAGTTAAACAATAAGCCTACCTACTGATTGATGATAAATTACGACAAGTCACATTTTTTAATTTTGTATAATTAGGGTAGGTAGTTTATTTAGAAAATAATTATATTTTCTTAGGTTTTAAGGCCATTTAGTATTATTTTTGCACTATGTATAACAACAAAAACAAAATAATAAGAGTAGTTAGTAATAAGAATACAGCTTTAATAATAAATTTTAACAAGGAGATGTGTAAAATGTATTTTAAAACGAAGGAGTTCTTACGAAAACAGCATAAATCACCCGCACTCTACACTTTTTATTTGTCATCTAAGTACTTTACGACGGTTGGACAAGCTGGCGACCGAGTATTTAAATACTAGGTATTTCTGAGAAATTTTAAGGCGATTTTTAGAAGTAGACAATTAACCTCGTAAAGTAAACTCTATTAAACTAGACTGCGCCAATATCAGAAAGTCAAGTGCAGATAAATTCTCCAGCCTAATACATCTCACTGCTGAGTATAAACTTTTTCTCAGAATGGGCTGGGGCTGAGTTGCAAAATAAATGTCAACAAACATTGGAATTAACGGAGTACTCGGGTGTATAATTTTTTATCTTGCAACTATTAAATACTTCATTTATGTTCCGTATAGTTACAAAAAAATATGCCTCCAAGAATTTTGACACACAAATTGAGTATTTAACGACTTATAAAAAAATACTACATAGTACGCGTAACTTTTTGTACCTATTCCAGTAAATACTCGCAAGTACTCGTCGGCGCGGACAAAGAGGTAATTTATCTAAGTAATTAATGAGCCGGTTATATCTGTCGCGTTTCGCGTTTAATACGCTCTCGAGGGACAAATTATACTAATAATTAAATAGCAACGGCCCTTGAGGAGTTCGATGAAATATTCGCTGACAAAAATCTATTTTTACTCAAAAAAAGTTATACGTTCAGGCTAAATTAAGTACATTAATAATATAATAAAACTACCAAGACTGTCTGGCCTGAATTGCTGGTCATGTTTGCCGTATGCCGGATGAGTTATGGGCCAAGACAACCACTAATTGGAGTCCCACTAACTCAAAGCGCCCCGCCAGACCTAGACGGCGATGGCGGAACGAGTTGGACACCTTCTTAAGGGACTGGACACGTACCGCAGCAGACCGAGAGCAGTGGGAGCGTTGGGGGGAGGCCTTTGCTCAGGAGAGCGACACAATAGCCTCATAATAATAATAAACAAGAGTTATTGTACCTCTAGTTTCACCCGTTTCCAGAGGTCGATCAAATCGAAATTTGGCATGCACCTATACTAAAATTGGATGACAATACGAATACGAGGGCAGACAAGAAAAATAAAGTCCGCAAAAAAAACTCGTTCTGCTCACGTACAACAATAATCGTAATATGATACTTAATGCCTCATTTAATTGATTTAAAGTCACATTATTCATTAAAAACAAAGATAATGCAACATAGTAATCCCCACAAGACAAATGTTCCACCTTATCTCAGTTTCAGAACTTAGTCGATATTTTCGCCGGCACCGTCAGAGGCGCCGTGGCTTAGTTGGTTAAAGCGCCTGTCTAGTAAACAGGAGATCACGAGTTCGAATCTCGTCGGGGCCTAGAGTTGATAATCTGTTTTTGTTTTTTTTTAACGCTGTATTTTTTATGTTCAACCGTGCAACTCTACTTTCTTTTTTCAATACCAACTTACGCTCAACCGGGCTGGCAAAAAGCAAAGAAATGACGATTACCTGTAACAAAATAAAAAATATTGTTAAAACTTGCTCTTATTTTTTTTAATCACTTTGCAGAGACACTTTTTACAGACATTTTACATTGGTGGTTTAGCCAGGTAACAAGTCCTACAGTCCACGTTCAGCATGATTGTGGGCGTATAGATGGAAAGGGGAATCGAAGCAATGATGGGTTGCTAGCTACATCGCCTATATAACATGATCCTCAAGATATTCGCCCAATCCCTCGATGGGCATTTACCATCAGCGCGGGAAGAGAAGCAACTGGTACATTTGCTCCCAGACCAGTACGTCTAGCACGAAAGCGTCTAAAAGTCGCATCGCGCGCGAGTCAGATTGCCCGTCTTTTTCTTACTATTCGTTTTAGAAAGAGATGGGTAAACTATCCCGCGCGCGACGCGACTTTCGTATGCTTTCGTGCTAGGCATACAGCAGCGAGTGTACAACTTCTAATGAAATGGCCCCAATACACGAACCTTATTACATCGAGGTCGCGAGTATCGGCATCACACCCAATTAGCGTCTCCAATACACCTGCACAGCCCGCCTGATTATTAATTAATAAAGCCGCCATTATCCCGGGAGTCTTAAATTACGGTCCGGCCTACACGCAACGGATTAACATGTGAATAATTAACAAGCGTTTATGAGTAATAGGGGTAGTGTCGAGTCAATGACAGCTTGTAGAACTTCGAGCTGCGGTGCGGAGCTGGGTCGTCACGTGTTTTTTCGAAAACGAAACGGAATTGGTTTAGCAGACGCAAAAAGTGCGTGCGTGCGTGCGTGCGTGCGTGCGTGAGAGTGTGTTCCATTCAATCTCAGTGAAGTAATCGTAAAAAAAAAAAAACACCAAACATAGCGACGTTGGATTATTTTAGGTTTCGTTCGGTTCTTTTACTTTTTCTGTGTGTCTACTCTTGCTTAATACTCATGTCCTGTCAATCGTTGATAGGTTAACTGGAAGAGATCCCTTTTAGGGATAAGTTCGCCTTTGTGCATGTGTGTTGTCCTGTATTCATCTTTTTCTTGTGTTTTATGTACAATAAAGAGTTATACATACATACATACGTTGCCAGCTCAGTACTGTGAGGGAGATGGCACAATTCGAATCTCTCATTCGGGAGCATTAGGCCAGGGTGTTTGTGGCCCGGGTAGGTATTTCGGCTGCAGATTCAATCGGCATCCATTCGGCGTGCAAGTCTCTCGAGACGACGCTCGCACGGCGGCATTCGGCGGGATTTCATTACATCTAATAAGTTATACGACAGACGTGCCCATAAATAGTGGGGTAATGAGTTTTTATTTGAAATAACAAAAATAATGCAACTTATTTTGCTTATTGTACTGATTGAACGCACACTCTGGGTCACATGCGAAAAAACAAAAGTTGTCTTCCTTGTGGTCATAAAGTAAACTAATTGAGGTCATCAAGACCAAAAATTTTTTTGTTATACATACGTATAGAAGTACGCCTGGTAAGCGAAACCAAGTTATATAAGCGAAAAAAGTTCAGAGGGCCGGACGGCATTTGAACCGGCGCTACTAGGCTATATACATTTAGAAGTCGCAGTGGTTCAATTAGACCCCAAGATTAAGAGAGAATTTAAAGAGGTTACTCTCTTTTTTTTAATTGGCACTCATAGCCCAGAAGCGCGGGTTAAAATCCCGCCTGGCACTATGAAAATTACTGTCGTTTGCAACTAAAAGAAATTTGTTGTAAATTCTTATATCATAAATCATGTCTTTATCCCTTACGGGGTAGACAGAGCCTAAGGCAACAAAACCTTAAGGCCACGCTTAGCATGATTAAGGGCGTATAGCAGGAAAGGGAAATCAAAGTAGTGATGGGTTGCTAGCCGCATCACTTATAGCATGATTCCTAAGACTTTCGCCCATTCCCTCGATGGGCTTTTACCATATGCGCGGGAAGAGAAGCAACTGGTACGTTCTATGTTTTTCTTTACTCCCAGACCAGCATGGAAGGAAATGTAAATTCTTAACTGTTTCAAAACCCCAAAAAAATCCTCTCATAGCAGTCTCAAGTGGACTATGTTTCATTAATGTTACCGTACATTCTAACCAAAGTTAAGTCAACATCTGTTACTCAGACGCGTTCATCCCTTACAGGCATATAAGCAGTGCTTGTAAGCATACGTAAATATGCCCACCACGCTTCGTACCAATACGGGTTTTGTTGTCAATATGCCTACCCTCTGTCAGAACCCACTGCACGCCCTTGCTGTTACTACGGGTCCCGAAAATTATTCTCTATTTAATAGGGATCGAAAACATGTTAAAACCTCTAAAGCTATAATCCGCTAGGAACGGTCAGAGATCGGCCGGATAATCCGGTACGGACACGGCTACCGCCCGGTTGGCCGGCAGGGTACCGTGTCAGGTATATCGCCGGGTGAAATAAGGGTTCAAAAAGTTGATCGTAACCGATAGTGAACAGTAAGAAACGACTGACTCGAACAAAATCCGTTCTGCCACTGAAATTGAACAAACAATTGCAAAATGTCCGACTGGTTTAAAAAAAAGCGCTCATTTCTGATTGAAACAAATCCTACTAATATTATAAATGCGTAAGTTTGTGAGGATGTATGGATGTTTGTTACTCTTTCACGCCAGAAAGGCTGGAGAGATCCGGATGAAATTTGGAACATAGATAGATTATAGTCTGGAATAACACATTGGATGCTTTATGAGTCGTTTTCAATAAACAACGATACTTAATTGATTCCTTTGTGTTACGACCGTTTTACCTTTATTCCATTGCAATAAGGGTGAAAAAGTCGTAACAGGGGTATAGATAAACGAATTATTTTCAGACGAAGTCGCGGCTACAGTTAGTTCTAGTATATCCATCACTATCACTACATAGTATAAAACAAAGTCGCTTTCTCTGTCCCTATGTCCCTATGTATGCTTATATCTTCAAAACTACACAACGGATTTTGATGCGGTTTTTTTCAATAGATAGTGATTCAAGAGGTAGATTTTTATGTATAATTATACGCAGACGAAGTCGCGGGCAGAAGCTAGTATCAGATAAACGCTGAAAAGTTACTATGCGATATTGCACAACTCCTATCGTTTCTCAAAACCCTGTAGAGAATCCGCTTATAGCAACGACTCACGCTTGACGCCTATCTCGGCACTCCACCTGCGCTAGTTCGAAGAGCTAACACTGTGAGATTTATCACATCCTACCTGCTATAAATACCTAATTAATCTTGTTCGACTCGTTTGCTGCAGCTTTTCTAGAAGCAACTTCCTTACGTAAACTAAAGCACGAGCATGAATTACTTCCGGATAGCTAACACCGTCTTATTTCCTAATCCTGCCGCCAAGCAGCAGTTAACACTCAGGTTATAGTAAAAGCCGATGGTGAAATTCTGTCGCTCTTTTAACATGGAATTTATGCTTCTCTTTGATCCATGCATTTTACTATACGTAAATCAATTATATGTCATACGTCTGTCTGTATTAAAATCGCGAATTGCTCTAGAATCAACACAACATTCCCAGCGTCAAAATCTAGATTAACCTAAATCAAATCATACCACCTTACCGTAACAACCTCGTATCATTATTTTTGCGCTGCTCGGAATTGTGACTCTATTACGTTAACAGCAAAGTATTTTTTCAAACCACAAATCGAACGTTGAGAAGAGGTAATGAGAGTGGTCGTTATGTTATTCGAAAATGCATAACTCGCCCACGTTTAAGATGTCATTCTGCCAAATATTATAAACGCTTAAGTCTGTAGGATTAGAGTGTATTTTCAAACTATTTCTAGTTGGACAAGTGCATTATAATATCGTAGCTGATTTAAAATACATGTGTTCGCGGCACCGGTAATGCTTTAATACCGACGTGTCGCTCGATCAAACGTAAGAAAGTAATAACTCATTCTTACATCGTTTTGTTATGTACTCTGCCATCTCGTGCCAAGGTTTAATTTTGAATGACTCCTTCTTTGCAGTTGTTATTTTTATTTGTGAAGGCACAGTTTGATGTGTTTTGACACGGCGGGCACGTGTCGTGGTTAGAGGTAATTTGTTTAGTTTTTGTTATTAATTCGTTCCAAGAAAATAGAGCTTCTGACGACATTTTTATTATTTAAAAGATACGGTTAAATTTTGATTGAACTTAACGCATTTGTCAATGTGAGCACATGTTATATTAGATTTGTGGTTAAACTGTTTTTTTTATGTTACATTAAATGGAGTACTTGCGGCGCGTTTGTTTTAGTTTTTTCGCTTGTCTAATCTATGTATGTGTTTTGACAGTTTTGTAAAACGTAGGACGTTTTATTTGTTAATGTTTTGTTAGGTATACCATTATATTATCATGTTGTCTTGACAAATTGTCAAAATCACAGGCATCGCTAATCACCAGTAGTCGAGAAAAGAGTATATTTGGTATATTTGTTTGTGGTTCAATAACGTTTAGCAGCATAATTCCCGACGATAACGACAACGAAAACCAATTTCAGAGGAATTCACGGGTAACGAAGTAGATATCTTTTAAATTAAATAATAAAAAACAGATTTTAGACTATGTACTTATTAAAAAGGGGCACACGCCTGGGGCATAGTACCTTAGCACGCTCGCCGCATTTCCCCCTCTTCTCTGCCCAACATTTGAGCAAAGTATGAGCCTGCTCTGGGGTCCCCGGAGACACCGACAGGTTTGTCCAACGCTGCTTTGATGTTTTTTTTTATGCCGAACGACCACGGCCCAAAAGTTTCGACCGCAAGTCGTACAAATACATAACAATTATAATTGTTGTTAAAAAAAAGCGATTGCGAAATGGATTGTTAATAAAACGTGGGACATAAAAATTAAGATGATTTAATATTTTGCGACACGCATTTTTTTCGTTCCACTCGACGGCCCGGAAGGTGACCATCTGTGCCAGATGTCAGTTTTAATAAAACGAATGAACTGTTGCGCTTATAGAATTTTACTACACTTTTATTTATTACGTTGCATCATTTGCTACCTACGTTTTCATCTATATATACATATATAAAACTCAAAGGTGATTGACATAGTGATCTATCAACGCACAGCCCAAACCGCTGGACGGATCTGGCTGAAATTTGGCATGAAGGTAGATGTTATGACGTAGGTATCCGCTAAGAAAGGATTTTTGGAAATTCCCACGGGATAAGGAAAAAACGGGAATTATATATTCGATTCCGAGTGACGCTATCTCAGTAACTATAATAACTAGACTCTTCAAATTTGATACAGAAGTAGGTAATTACAAAACTAAGAAACTAATTTCAGGATTTTTGGAAATTCCCACGGGATAAGGAAAAAAACGGGATTTATATATTTAGTTCTAAGGGATCGAGTTTTACATGGCAATTGCTGATTCTACGCGGACGAAGTCGCGGGCATAAGCTTGTACCAAATAAATGGTGAATAACGAGTACTGCTAACGGAAAAATAAACCGGTTAAAACTACACCGTAGTGCAACCAAACTTCGCCAAGCAATCTAGGTGAGCACCTCGCACGCTGACCAGGCGAGGCGTACTTTATACAGGCCTCACTTTGCCGCTCGCAGTACTACCTCTTTACTATCTATACTATGCATTAACAATCTAAGACAGCCATGTAAGCTGAAAGTCACTGGTAAGCCAGCATGAAGACTGCACACTAGGCCGCAAAACCAAATCTTAAAGAAGACATACATACATACATACATAAATCACGTCTTTATCCCTTACGGGGTAGACAGAGCCTAAGGTGACAAGATCTAAAGACCACGTTTAGCATGATTGTGGGCGTATGGATGGAAAGGGGAATCAGAACAGTGATGGGTTGCTAGCCACATCGCCTATATAACATGATCCCTAAGATTTTCGCCCAATCCCTCGATGGGCTTTTACCATCACCGCGGGAAGAGAAGCAACTGGTACATTCTATGTTTTTTCTTTGCTCCTAGACCAGCATGGAAGAAAAAGAAACAGAAGAATCTATTAATAGGGTTTCTGAAGGTTCAGCAACGCGTGCAACCTCTCTGGTGCTACGAATGTCCCCTATGATCATGGCAGTAATTCCTTACCATAAAGCCGCATCTAGGTGATGTTTGTTAGGAGACGTTTTGGATAAAGGTCTGGTCAGGAGTACCCGAAACCGGCGAGCATGTATGAAGAGATTGATACATGCGGATGAAGCGAAAGAGGTATGTCTGGATCGTAGCAAGTGGAACAAAGTAGTCTCAGGGGTACCTATGGGAAAGATGCTTGACGGTATGTATGTGTTTTAAAATTTATTTGGGCAGCAAAAATGCTCTGTGGGCCGCATGTTTGATATACCTGATCTAAGGTATACATAACAATGCGTTGGTGGCTCTAAATCAGCAAAACAGCGGCTATCCGTTCGGGGTCGTTAAATATCTGTACCTTACCCTCCGGAGAATAAATGTACAGAAACATAATAAAACACAAAACTAACGTATGTTCACCTGCGTTTTCCTGTTCAGCTCATAAATTGTAACAAATGGCGCCGAAAGGGCCGTTCGCATGTTTTTTTTTCTTACGACAAGTAAGGAAAACCAGCAAGTGGGTCGCCTGATGGTGAGCGAGCACCGCCACCCATGAACACCCGCAACACTAGAGGATTGCGGATGCGTTGCCAGCCTAGAGGGCTAGGATAGAGTACCTACCTATTGTGCCAGTAATTACACCGGCTGTCTTACTCGCCACGCCGGAACACAGCAGTGCATGCACTGCTGCTTGGCAGTCCTACCACCCGGTTTGGTTCCTTGTAACTGTGGATGAGAGGCTACAGGAGCGCTTTACAGTAATACCTATGTATTTGTGTTGTCCTATATTCATCTATTTCTTGTGTTTTATGTACAATAATATATATAATATTATGCAAATGTGCAAAAAGGAAAGCACAAGTAATAACTACGACTTTGTTAATAGTGCCAACGAATTAAAGTATTAAATGATTGATTTATTCATGTACATTAATATGGAACTTTATTAATCAATAGCCAAGTGACATATTGGTACACGAGCACGTCAGTCATTTACCACGATAATTCATCGTGAAAGTCCGACTTTCCGAGTGTACCCGATGGCAAATCATTATTTACTACAACCATATAGAATGGTAATCATCCACCCACACGCGCATAATTTTGGCTTCACAAAATGTCGATTGATACGACAAAGATTTGACAAAAAAATTCTTAGTCCTTCTTCCCGGATCGTTGGCCTCGGCAGCAGCGACACAAACACCACATGTCATATTGTTACATGTGTGTTAAAAAGAGAAGATACTACAATTTTTCTCTCATTATATATCAGTCGACTTTCTATCCAACTACTTAAGACTAAATTTAAACTCGGCTAAAGCAGCGACGCGAACTGACGGAATGTCGCCAAAACCCAATGACTAATTATAGTTAGTCACGCGGTTATTCTTAATGCCAGACGCGTCAAGATGCGGGCAAGGTCAGTTCTGACCATGGAGATAACAAATAACAGAGAGGAAACGTCATATCATAAAACTAGCTTCTGCCCGCGACTTCATCTGCGTAGAATTATACATAAAAAGCTTCCTCTTGAATCACTCTATCTATTAAAAAAAAACCGCATCAAAATCCGTTGTGTAGTTTTGAAGATATAAGGATACATAGGGACATAGGGACAGAGAAAGCGACTTTATTTTATACTAGCCTTCCGTCCGCAGCTTCGCCGGCGGTAAATTAATTTTCCCGTAGGAAAAGGTATTTTCCCGCGGTAAAAAGTAGCCTATGTCACTCAGTGATAATGTAGCTTTCTAACGGCAAAAAAATTTTTGAAATCTGTCCAGTAGTTTCGGAGCTTATTCAATGCAAACAATCAAATTTTTCCTCTTTATAATATTATTAGTATAGATAGACTATGTAGTGATATATATATGTGATATATAGCTAGAGCGGCGTTAGCTGCACTCGGATGGTGTGGCCAGAGGTTAAGCAGGTCACTAGAGTTGGGCAAGCAGATATAGATACTTAATTTCGGTTATTATTTACTATTTACCCGCAGCTTTTCTTGCGTGAACCATGATATCTGCCAATTGAAATTACAACATTTTACTAAATTTCTGCGCGCAAATAATGAACCCAATTACAGAATGCATTAAGTATCTAAAAGGTAAACGACACAGCATATGCCTGTGTCTCACAGTGTTAAGTCTCTTAGCAAACAGACGCTGTTTTTCAACCGCCCCTACGACCATCACACTCACACTCACACACACACACACACACACACACGATTTGCGAAGATTGATTCACGAAGACCTTTGTTATTTCAGTATTTCCTATTCTATGAACTAATTCTAGACTTTCTAGAGGGATCTCTGGAATATGTGGAACTGCCAAATCAAATCCCATCCAAATCCGTCCGACAGTTTCATTGTGAAAGAGTAACAAACATACAGATCAACTCATAAACTTCCACACTTATTACATTAGTAGGATAAACACTACTAGTGTGATGTGAATAGGACCTGTGAATGGTAGATAACGCATGCTTCCGCAAGTAATCCGTGTGAATGTTTTGATAGGGCACGAGTAGACCCGGCTTTTGCTAGATTAAATTAATATCCTTATCGCCAACAGACACGGCCGAGAGCTCAAAAACTAAGTTATAAAGTTTTACAACGCCTAAGAAAACTATAAAGTATTTTACACTTTATTTTATTACCTGCTGGCTTCTGCCCGCGACTTCGTCTGCGTAGAATTATACATAAAAAACTTCCTCTTGAATCACTCTATCTATTAAAAAAACCGCATCAAAATCCGTTGTGTAGTTTTGAAGATATAAGCATACATAGGGACAGAGAAAGCGACTTTATTTTATACTATGTAGTGATAGTGATGACTAGCTGTTACCCGCTACTTCGTCCGCGCGTATATAAATTTTGTTGCAGTGTTCCCCATTTCATCATCATCTTATCTCCAGCCTATATACGTCCCACTGCTGGGCACAGGCCTCTCAGAATATCAAATAACTATTGTGTCACAAGGGAGCAAAATGACGTATTTACGGCGAGGGCGCTACATTGAATCCAGAGCGTAATGAGGGATTCAAGTGTTAACGGCCAAGATGAAAATAATTTTGCTCCCGAGTGGCTCGTACAGCTTTTCACACCGAACATTTAAAATCTTGAAAAAATCATCTAAATATAATTAAAGAGCTACCAGCAAAGAAAATGGCGTGGCTTTACAAAATATCAACTTCAAAAAATTGCATTTGCAAAAAACACTTAGATAAGCCTTGAACAGCAAAGTTGCACTGTGATCGCTCTCGACAGGGAGCAAAGTTTACTTTTCTGAATGAGAACACACACACAAATCACGTCTTTATCCCTTACGGGATAGACAGAGCCTAAGGTAACAGGTACCTACAGGCCACATTTAGCAAGATTGTGGGCGTATAGGTGGAAAATGGAGTCAAAATAGTGATGGGTTGCTAGCCTCATCGCCTATAACATGACTCCTATTATTTTCGCCGATTTTCGATATATATATATATATTTTATATATAAATAGGAAGGCAAACGAGCAAGTGGGTCACCTGATGGTAAGTGATCACCACTGCCCATAGACACCCGCAACCCCAGAGGGATTGCAGATGCGTTACCAGCCTAGAGGACTAAGATGAAATGCCTCTTGTGCCCGTAATTTCCCCGGCTGTCTTACTCTCCACACCGGAACAAAGCAGTCCAAGCACTGCTACTTAGCGGCAAGATTAGCGAGTAAGAATTAGTTTTCTGAATGAGAGGTGTGAAAAATGACTTTGTGGGATTATACTTAAAACGTTATGGGGGCTGAAGTGGCAGTGGGCCGGCCATATCTCGCGAAGAACCGACAACCGCTGGGGTAAACGTGTTCTTGAGTGGAGACCGCGACTCGGTAAACGTAGTGTAGGACGCCCTCCGGCCAGGTGGGAGGACGATCTGCGAAAGACTGCAGGCAGATGCTGGATGCGTCAAGCTAAAGACAGGGCGCTATGGCGCTCATTAGGGGAGGCCTATGTCCAGCAGTGGACTAACATAGGCTGATGATGATGATGATGATGTTATGGGGATAATTTGAGTTACGTGCAACAGTTACGGTCAAGTAGACGAGTACCCGGCTTTAGTATATCGTAGTGCAAGGAATTAGCCCGGGCCGTTTGTGCCGTTTCCCGTGCCCCGGCGGCGCTCTGTCTGTCTAGACGAGCTATTTTTATCGTTAATCGATATTGAAACGTCCGCGGCACAACCCGCACCGCCTGGCACCCGTGGCATGCTGTAAAGCATGCTTTTTAGCTCTTGGGCGATAAAACACGACAGCGACAAGGCGACGAGAATAGAGTTGGTACCTACTGGTTGTGTAATTGATATTGCGAAATAAATACAAATCGCGTGAGAGTCACTTCTTATAGTTTTGTTTTCGAGCTGATTCTACTATAGCTATAAACCGACCGCTTAAATGAGTCCTAGCCTGCGCGGCACAGGAACGCGGAGGCGACAAAGGGGGCCGAGAGAGGTGCGGGCGGCAGGCGCACTACCCGCCCGCACCGCTCTCGGTCCCCTTTGTCGTCCTACCCTGCGCCCCTGTACACGCGCGGGCGAGGACTCAATTAAGCGGTCTGTCTACAATAATTGTATCTGAATTAACGTTTTTTTTAATTACATAAGACTCCCAACACCAGAGGACTGCAGATGCTTTGACAGCCTCGATGGCTAAGAAAGACTTCTTCGGAGCCCGTCGCATATCCAATAATTAAGCTCATTTTGGCTCAACGTTCCTGATGCATTCAGTTGACAAGTCCTTCTTAACCTCATATTAATCACAAAATTAGGGTAGAGCAGTAAAAAGATGGCCACTTTCCTACCTTGTTAGGGCACCTCTATGACACTCAAGTATGTCAAGCGTGTGTCTGACCAAATTTCAAGTCTCGAGCTCAAGTGGGCGTGCATGTGCGTTGTCAGATGAAGAGCAACAAATGAAAGAAAGATTATGTAAACAGATTTATATGGCGAGTATGTATAGGTTGGAGTGAGCAAATTGCGGATGTTTTGACAAAAGGTCATGTCAAGAGTGGGTACGACGAGCAGGACTGTAAATATGAAGAGATTGATGAACTAAGAAAGAAAGAGGTCTGGTAGGATCGCAGCAAGCGGAACAATGTAGTCACTGCCTACTACTACTAATAATAGTACTTATAGGGATAAGTTCGCCTTTGTGCATATATTTAAGGTCTTTTTTTTGTGATTTGTCTCTAAAAGAAAGAAAGAAAGAAAGAAAGAAAGAAAAAATATTTATTACCACTAACAACCATAAAAAAAAAACATCAAAACACAAAAACAAAAATAAAAGGATTAAAAATTAAAGGATTTTACTTCTCTATATTTGTACAATAAAGCATTTACTTACTTACTTACTTACTAAGGAGAGGCGTGACATTATGTATGTATGTAAATATCCAATGATTACAAAACTCCATAATTTTACAAAGAACAAAAGCGCAGAAAACGTTCCATTTATTTCTACCATCGCAATCCCAGCTTCGAAACTATGAAACAATAAAACAGAATTACCAACTTTCTTTCTAATGAGATACAATCTCACTCGAGTACCATCTCGAGTCTGCGCCCGTTGCGAGTTTTATTCGAGTTGGCTGAGTTGCCATAAAAACTAACTGTTAGCTTGGTGTATACCTTATACTCTTATAATGGGTCTTTCCGTTGTTGTCGGTGGCTTGCGGTGTTCTTACCAATGACTATTGCTGTTTAATTCTCTGTTAAGTGCATCATATTCGTGTTAACTGTCAATGACGTCGGCGAGGGTTGAATACAAAGTGTCATATTTGTTCGCTGTAAAGCTTTCGGAGTTTCGATTACAATAATGTAAGAAAGAGTTGAATTTTATTCGCCGTATGTACATATGGGATGGGCAATTCCAATTTGGAGCGCTTTCATTTGGATGTTTCTGGCTCAGAATAAGCAGCATTATTACATTTTGGAAAGAAAAAAAGTGCCCTTTATTAATTCTATATCAAATGGATCATCGTTTGTCACAAAACTGACCGTTTTTTTGCTGTCACACTTTAATTTGAAAATGCTCCAACAGTCACTGGAACCACTGAATCACTTTCAATCGTTCAGTATCAAAAAGTTACACGACCCTCGATTAACGAACTAAGGCTAGGTACCTACTATCAAATGAATCAAGAATTTTACTTCTTGATTTTTTTTTGTTTACTTTTACGGTTTTACCGTTACAAATTAATATTTTAAACGACACTGAAAATTAGAACACATAGAAAAATCCGAAAAGTAAAGCTATGGCCGGGAATTGAACCCGGATCCTCGTCATTCCAGGCCATAGTTTTACTTTTCGGATTATTCAGTGTCGTTTAGATTTTTTTTTTGAACGAAGACTATTTTTTATCCCGGGAAAAATGTTGTAAGTTACTTAACTGTCAATACCTTATTTCTATACAAAATATACAAAGCGTCAAGTTAATCTCAGGCTTTTCTCGCTTATTCAAATACTAAAGCGGGGTTCACCACGTCATAAAACCAGTTCATTTTCCTCGATGTTTCAATACTCGGGTGAAATAAAAATGTTGCTATCAGCAATTTTCTTAGCAACTCTAAAGCACATTATTACACGTTAGTTACTCGCATCGCGGCCGATACATCACGCTGAGACTTTATACTAACGCCCGGCAACTTAAAAATAACTCCAAGACGATAGATCGCCGCTAGTGGCGCGGGAATTGACGCGAGAAAAATGACTTGTAACTTTTTGTTAATGCACTTAGTCAAACTTCGTGCTCAGACTGTTGTAGGGTTTCAGATTTATATTTGAATTAAAATTACTGTGTAAGGGATATATACGTGGTTTTTGTATGTATGTATGTAACTTACAAACTCCTTTTTCATACCTTCTTTATGTCACTTTAAAACTTGCTTTTGTTAACGAATAAATTACAGGTGTAATTATAACTTTTTATAAATAAGTCAGTCAACTAAACACAAGGATTTTCTGTTAGTGAAATAATAACACAAAAATTATTATTCTGTAAATTATAACAAATTTCATTTTTATTTCGCGTCTTCAGCTGTAAACAGCCCACTCAAAACGAGCGGGCTTGGCCCGTTTATCCCTCGTGGATGGGCTCTGAACAGATTGGAAATTGACAAACGTCATTAAGTTTATGGGCATTAGTTGTAAAAGAACATAAAATAAAGATAACTACAACTCCATTATCAAACTCCAATGCAAAGCGGCTAAAAGATTTTAACCAAATTTAACACTAAACCATTGCAGTTAACTTTATATTAAGATACAATCTGAAACGGGTCATCACTCTAAGAGCTACGAAGCCACAGACATACACCGATAATATTGCGTCGGAAATAAGATAGCTTTAAAACAGTGTAACCTCCCGTTTAATTGTAGCCAAGTAAAGGGAATATGTCGCGCATGACGGATTGCTCCAGAAGTCAAGTTAAAAAGCAATTTAGCGGGGCAAGCCGCGCCACAAGTCTAGCTAATCTTTAAACTAGAGACCAGATGTTTGCTTAAGGCGAGACCTAGACAAATATTGGTCTACGGACTCACGAAATTCAATTTAATAAAGACGGATTTTTTCAAGTCATTCTGAGGCTCTATATAAGGCGCTTATTGGTACGCTGCGAGTGAGAGTGAAACAGAATTTCACTCACATTAAATGAGCACCACTAGTCATTTACACCCGCAATACCAGAGGATTGCAGTAGCGTTACCGGCCTAGAGGACTAAGGTACTCTCTTACTCGCCACGCCGGAACACAGAAGCGCAAGCACTGCTGCCAGAGGCGAGGATTAGCGAGTAAGACGGAAGTAGCGATACGGACGGACCTCGTACGATGCCCTACTTATGAACTGCAGCTACTTACTTAAATACTCAGTTTACTTACTGCGGCTACGTTCTCAGCCCTAGCTCGATTTAACAAAAAAAAAAAAAACTAAAACAGGCCGCCAAGAGCTCTTACGCCTTATTTAAAAAAAAACTAGAAACAACTGGCTAAGCTATAAACAAATGCAACAACCGCAACGTGCATACAAACTTTGCGCTAACTTCCCGCTGTATCATCGGAAACCAACCAATAGCTGTTAACCTGCGTTGACCAGTTGCAGAGGAAGCGTCGGAGTTGCAAACTCCATTGGTCAGCTTTGCACGCAGAGTGTGTCCGCACCACAGATAAAATGGCTGATAGAGTACAAATTTAAGTTGAGTCGGAGTAGAAACTAGAAAGATAATGACTAGCTTGGAGAAATGTGCTTAGTTGGTTTGGTCACCTAGAGAGGATGGATGAAAGAAGGTAAACTAAACAGATTTATGTGGTGAGTGTGAATGGGTGCGTTGTGAAGGAAAGGCTAAACTGACATACATTATGTCAGATATGGAAAAGGTAAACGTCAGGATCAGGATCGTAGCAAGTGGAACAAAGTTGTCTCTGCCTAGGCTTGACGGTATATAATGTAGAAATTTCTTACAATTTTTATGAAACAAAAGCCAAGTCAGTGGCGCAGTGTTGCAGCTTGCAGCACTCTGATTAACAGGTCGCTGCATTTCATAGTGAATAAAACTTATTTAATTTTTATAAAAACAAAGTAAATATTTAGATTTTTTTTTATAAGTTAAAAATTGCTTTGTTCCATGCAGGAAGTAAAGGAAAAACAGCGAAAAATTTGTACTAGTATAGTGTCATCAATATAAATCGGATAGCCCGTATTACCACTCTATTGAGCTGTTCCTCGATGGTCCAGTTAAACGCATAATATTTAACTTCAGAATGCAACGAGGCTAACTCTCATGGACATAATGTATTCATACTTTATTTGTTGTACGTTTTCACGAATAGAGTAAATTTAAATGTACGAGTAAAACCAAAAGATATTTCGAACGTGTGAAACCACCATGAAACAAAATTAAATGACTATTTAAAATTATAAGGTACAGTGCTTCTAGTATCTTAATGTGTCTGACAGGTGCCGTGTTTCGAATAAATATGAATGAAAAGTACACTATTGGGTATGAGAGCCAGTAGTTATGCAGCTGTTGCACTTGCTCTCGATCTTAATAATATTCATGTTTATTCAGAACACCCGTCAAACACATAAAGGAACTAGAAGTACTTTAGTTTGATGTACGAACGTTTTGAGGGTACTATACATACACACACACACTCAAGACAGTTCAGATTTTAGCTGTCATTTTTAGTATGGACCTGACACCCGAAATAACCGATACCGAACCGAAATTAGCTCCTATTCTTGCCAAAGGAAACCCAAGAGCAATCAGATACGTGCTACGTCGTACGAGCTAAGAAGTTACAGCTAAGAAGAGTATTTTACGTCAGAGATTTGACAGGAGTATTCTCCTAGCAAGGTTGAAAACCGAACAGGTATCATTCCCATAAGAGTGAGTGAGACAACAAGACAAACCGGAATGGCGTTCAAGTGCTCACGGACTTTAAGTGCTATGAAAGTATCTCCTCTCGACCCATGGAAAAAATATCAAGCATCTCTTCTATGACATCTGTTCAAAAAGTAAAACTCATAAAAACACAAGTCCTTATGTTTTAATCAAAACCCGGAAGACGGATATCGAACGCGAAATTAATTTCCTTTTTTTGTCAAGTTCCCTGTTTGTCTTTCAAGTCAACTTTTAATTGGTACACATCAAACGGCGGTCGACTTTTTCTCTTTTATTCCCATAGCATTATTTATTTATCTACAAGTCTTTCCCGAACTGCGATTTGCGAGCGGTTTCGGTAACACGTACGTATCTTGTCGCGATTATAATAAAAAATTAGCTGTTACCTGCGGCTTCGCCCCCGTACCTAATACCAGTTTTTTTTAAATATTATTAAATTAAAAACCTTCTCCTAACAGTAACAAACACAACAAAAAAAGAATTAGCTAAATCGGTTCAGCCGTGACCAAGGGTAATATATAAAAATATATAAATCTTAGTTAAAATCTCTGAGCACGAGTTATTTATTTATTACTAGCTTTTTCCCGTAACCACGTCAGCGCTGAACAAGTACTTTGGGTAGCTTATTTTCATAGTATTAGAAATCCAGATTTCTTCCATGCGGGTCTGGGAGCAAAGAAAATAGCATAGAATGTACCAGTTGCTTCTCTTCCCGCGCAGATGGTAAAAGCCCATCGAGGGAATGGGCGAAGATTTTAGGAATCATGTTATAGGCGATGCGGCTAACAACCCATCACTATTTTGATTCCACTTTCCACCTATACGGCCAGTCTTGCTAAACGTGGCCTTTAGGTCTTGTTATCTCAGACTACAGTATCTTGCCGGCGTCGGCGGCGTCTTAGTCCTCGAATAATTAAAACGCCTGCAAATATTTTGTAGCAAACATTCTATTACTCATAGGGTATATCATTGTAAATTTCAATCCTATTTTGAACTCCTTAAATGATGATTTCCGTGATAAATACTATTCTATATCCTTCCCCGGGCTCATAACCATATCCATACCAAGTCTCGTGTGAATGTGTTCAGCGGTTCAAGCGTCAAGATGTAACAGACAGATGCATTTTCGCATGGATAATATGGTTCACTAAGAGCTTTGCACTAGCGAAGTCGTTAACAATTACAGCTATTCATGAATGTAGAACTACAGAGTTTCCAACATTCGGTTTGGTGAACCCAACAAAACGAAAGCTTGAAGAGTTATTATAATTTTTGAACAGCAACTCCACTCTAAATCCCCGCAGCTCTCTCTTAGTAGCTCCGTTTATTTAACTTTTGTTTAAAGTAATGCTAACCACGGTTTACCTTATATTTGCTCGTAGCATTTCAGGTAAATATTCTTAACTGAATGCCCACAAATTGATACAGAATTCGCACAGAGTTATAATTTATTGTATCCCAGGCCCTCATTTCACCAATATATGTGACAAGTGTCAATTCCAATTATAATGCGTGATCAATATGAAGGCAACCCGTGTAGATTCTTCTAGATTTTAATGTAAACAGGTTGTAGTATACACAAATCACCCTGTAAAAAGGTCACAGGCAACAAGACCTAAAGGCCTCGTCTAGCACGATTGTAGGCGTATAGGTGGAAAGAGGAATCAAAATAGCAATGGGTTAACCGCGTCGCCTATAATATAACATGATTCCAAAGAATTTCGCCCGATCCCTCGATGGGCTTTTACCGTGTGCGCGGGACGAGAAGCAACTGGTGTATTCTAATGTTTTTCCTTTGCTCCCAGACCCGCATGGAAGTAAAAATAATGAAGGAAACAACAAGGATTTCGACTACACCGGTCCTCGTTCTAATTTAAATTGCCGTCTTGACGCAAGTAGCTGGGATCTTACGCTCCGGGCGGGATGCAAAGCGCATTATTTGCAATGCAACGCTTGCACCTGCACTATTCAGTAACGCGGAGAGCTCTCTAGTCTTCCGGAGGAATAAATTATATCGTTTGTTGAATATTTGCAGTTTGTTTCAAGAACACAAATTGAAATAATGCGCTGAGGGTCTTAGGGCGTGGTTGTTTCGCGCTAAAAAAAACCAACCGGTCACCATATTTCTGTATACTTTTTTTTTTATATGAATAGGAAGGCAAACGAGCAAGTGGGTCACCTGATGGTAAGTGATCACCACTGCCCATAGACACCCGCAACCCCGGAGGGATTGCAGATGCGTTGCCAACCTAGAGGACTAAGATGAAATGCCTCTTGTGCCCGTAATTTCCCATTAAGAAATATAAATAGGTCATTTGGAAATTTGGATCGTCTATTAATGTACAAGTAGCTTCTCTTCCCGGGCAGATGGTAAAAGCCCATCAAGGGAATGGGTGAAAATCATAGGAATCATGTTATAGGCGATGCGGCTAGCAACCCATCACTATTTAGATTCCACTTTCCACCTATACGCCCAGTCTTGCTAAACGTGGCCTTCAGGTCTTGTTACCTCAGATTCTGTCTACCCCTTATTAAAGACGTGATTTGTGTATGTTTTTTTTTTAATTAATATACATATACGTAAATTTTAAAATTATGAAAAATAGAGTGACGGTAGGACCCGCTGTTCCTGTCGCTAAACAACAGAGCTTGCACTGTTGTGTTCCGGGGCGGAGAGTTAGACACAATCAGTCGAAAGTTGACAACGCATCGGCAATCCCTCTAACGTTGAGGTTGTCTATGGATAATGGTGATTACAAACCATCAGATAAGAGGTCTTTGCGTCAAGCTAAAGACAGTGCGCTATGGCGCTCATTAGGGGAGGCCTATGTCCAGCAGTGGACTAACATAGGCTGATGATGATGATGATGAGATAAGAGGCAAAGTGCCACCATTAAAAGAACAAATTTGTAGTTTCAACAGTTTTCTACACTTTGATGTCGAACTGTTACCACATGAACAAAATCAGAAAGTTAACGCGGCCAGCATTACAAAATAAAATATGAACGAAATGAGGAAGTTAATACTGTAACTTATACCCAACATAGCAGTAATTACGTGCCCAGCGGGTCCACTAATACATACAGGAACGCTCGGAACGGCCGAGCTCCATTACTGAGCCATTCAAAATTCACAAGGGCCGAGCGGAAAAATTGTATGGCGTGGCGAGTCCGAAAAATTTCGACCGGCACGGCATCCCGCAATCGCGCTTTGCATTTTTAATACGCGAACACATGAAGCTGTAGCGATTTTTCGGAAGACGATTCACTTGGATTATTAACAAAAAGAAAACGGGCGTTATTAACAGATAATAAAACATGACTAATTTATACAAAGTACCTAAACAAATTTTCACTGTTCATTTATACCGGCACGCCGGGTAGGCAGATACTACTTTGTTCTACTTGCTATGATCCTGACAATACTTCTTTCGCTTCATCCGCATTCATCGATCTCTTCATACATGCTCGTCGGTTTCGGGTACTCCTGACCAGTCATTTTTCCAAAACGTCTCCTATTTGATCTTTTGGTCTATTTGGTTTGGTATATCACTGTACCTATGTTTATCTTAATTGACTCTAGCACATTAGAGATGCCAACGGTCGTTGATAGCGTATTTTATTTTTATTTTGTCATTGTTTGAAATAATCCTTTCAACCAATAAACCGACACGTTATTTATACACCCACTAGCTCCTGCCCGCGACTTCGTCCGCGTAGAATAAGACTTAAGAACTGATGTTGATAGTACATTCTGCAATAAGCACTTACGTTGCGACTCTATGCAGTTCCGATCTTTCACATGTTTATCGGTATCCCACGCAAACTATAACGTATGTTCATCCTGCATACCAACATTAACCCTGGTTAATGTAGGATTCTAATGGTGAAAGAATTTTTCAAATCGGTCCAGTAATTTCGGTGCCTATTCAATGCAAACAAACAATCAAATCTTTCCTCTTTATAATATTATTACGTACATACATACATACATAAATCACGTCTTACGAGGTAGACGGTGCCCAAGGTAACAAGACCCAAAGACCACGTTTAGCATGATTGTCGGCGTATGGATGGGAAGGAGAATCAAAACGGTGATGGGTTAACCGCATCGCATGTAACATGATTCCTAAGAATTTGGCCCATTCCCTCGATGAAATTTTACCATCTGTGTACATTGTTTTTTTTTTCTTTACTCCCAGACCAGCATGGAGCATAATATTAGTATAGAAAAAAGAAAAACGTCATTGATAGTTTGTTATCGACACGGGCGTTTATTTCGTCAGTCCGCCCGCGCCGCGGTGAGCTGCCATCTAGGCTTGAGCGGAAGCGTTTAGTTATGTAGTGCGCTTTCCCAGCCAAGCTGCGGAGCCCCATTTGCCGCGGAGGCCTATTCGGGGCTAATGGCAACATCCGGCTCTTACAACATTAATACAGCCTTTGAGATGTTGCCGAGCGTACGCATACATGCTCGCCATATTAGGATATTGAAATATTGTGGAAATATGTGCTACTAACGAAGGTTATACGTATTCTGACTTAATCACATGACATGTAAAGTGAGTAAGTAAATGCTTTATTGTACAAACATAGAGAAGCAGACAAAAAAACATTAAATATATGCACCTTTTTTATGTTAGAGAGACCATACAAACGAACTAGTGGGTCACCTGATGTTAAATGATCACCACTGTCCAGAGACACCCGTATCGCTTTACGCGATGCCAGTGCGTTGTCGGCCCTACCTTTGAGTAGATGAGAGAAGTTTTAAACGAGGGACCGACAAAGAGCGGGTTAAAATTTCAGATAGTAAAAGCCACAATACAGCGTACATCTCTTGATAGTACACACAACAAACCAAATGCAATGCAATATAGGAAAATTTGTATGGAGAGTGGGCCAATTTTTGTGTCGCCGTGTATATTAACTGAAAATTAACAGGCAAAAGTACAATTGCTTCTCTTCCCGCGCAGATTTTAGGAATCATGTCACCGGCGATGCGGCTAGCAACCCTTCACACAATTTTGATTATCCTCTCCACCTATTCGCCCACAATTATGCTAAAAGTGGCCTTTAAGTCTTGATACCTTAGAATCAGTCAACCCAGTAAGGGATAAAGACGTGATTTGTGTATGTATGTATGTTTGTATATTCAAGTCCAAAATGGCCGCCGCGTCAGCCAAGCGTACGCTTTCACGAAGCCAATGCCGAAAATGACACTCAATTTTCGGACGCGCAAAAACAATAAAACATTCGATATTTCCAGTTGCAACATTTTAATATTGTTGCCACGAAAAGCACTCCCGAAGCTCGCAGTGCGCGCTTTCAGTTCCGCGCGAGCGAAGCGAGACGTGCCAAAGCTGCATAAGCTGCCGAGGACCAACGGTCACTTGAACAAACATTTCACTTGCACGCGCCTGGAAGTTTCCAATAAAAGCTCGCTAACATAATACATACACATTATCCCTTAGCCTAAGGTAACAAGAACTAAAGGCCACGTTTAGCATGATTGTGGGCGTATAGGTGTAAGGGGGAATCAAAATAGTGATGGGTTGCTAGCCGCATCGCCTATAAAAGTCATGATTAATTTTGATGTTTTTTCTTGTTTCTTTTCTATAAAATTGTGTATACTCTCTTATGTTTGTGTCTTGCAAAAATGAATAAAATGTCTTCCTTCTTTAAATTTTGTGACGGGAAATGCAAACTGATTCAAAAATGCTCCGATACGGTTCAAACAGCCCTTCAAAGTGTCATCGTATTTTCAAAATGTACGCAACAAGCATCGACGCTTGGTCATATGCATTTGCATAATCTGCGTATCTGATATAGTGGTCACAGTACCGTTTTATAAATAACTAGCTGTTGCCCGCAACTTCGTCTGCATAGAATTCGTTTATCGCTATCCCGCAGAAATAACGCAATCCGTTCTTAGAGGACGCCTACGTCATAGTAGCTTTATGCATGCAAAGTCTCAGCCGGATCGGTTTAAAATTGACAAAGTTTCATACAAACTTTCATCCCCTATTTTATCCCCTTGGCTTTGCTTTAGCGGATGCCTACGTCATAACATCTACCTGCATGTCAAATTTCAGCCCGATCCGTCCAGTGGTTTGGGCTGTGCGTTGATAGGTCACTATGTCAGTCAGTCACCTCTGAATCCTTACTATCCTTACTCCTTACTAATATTATAAATGCGAAAGTAACTCTGTCTGTCTGTCTGTCTGTCTGTTACCTTTTCACGCTTAAACCGCTGGGCCGATTTAGTTGAAATTTGTTATACAGATAGTTTAAGTCCCGGGAAAGGACATAGGATAGTTTTTATCCCGGAAAATTGCACAGTTCCCGCGAGATAGCACAGCCCAAACCTCTGGAATTTTTTAAATTTAAGGCGGAACAAAGTTCGCCGGGTCAGCTAGTTATATATATTTAGATTAAATAAATGAAATAACAAATTGCAGTCCAACAGTAAAGCTATTACTTGGAGCTTTGCTTCCGCCCGTTCTGTTTCGCTTCCTTTTCTCCCACAATGCAAGGGCATAAAATAAACATGCAATAACGCGCGCCGCAGTAAATCCCCTGCCCTTACCCTCGAGAGGGCAGCAATCCCGGCCAGCTAGATTTCCCTCGTAATTGTATCCAGGTTAATGCTTTTATGTATTAAATTTTGCTACGCCTCCGCCCGGCGACTTCGTTTGCTCTTATCGTTTAACTGGCTGGTACCGTGGACCTTTGAATGTGCCGGTTAACGTTGCGGGATTCTACTAAATTCCCCTGAGAGTTAACAAATTTTTTTTTTTTATAGGAATAGGAAGGCAAACGAGCAAGTGGGTCACCTGATGGTAAGTGATCACCACTACCCATAGACACCCGCAACCCCGGAGGGATTGCAGATGCGTTGCCAACCTAGAGGACTAAGATGAAATGCCTCTTGTGCCCGTAATTTCCCCGGCTGTCTTACTCTCCACACCGGAACACAGCAGTGCAAGCACTGCTACTTAGCGGCAGTATTAGCGAGTAAGATGGTGGATGGTGGTTCCGCGGAAATCGCTATAAATTGCATCGTGGTTTTTATTTCCTCTAAAGTTCCATTACCACTTGCTTGACTATAGACTTAGCGGCTAACATTCGGGATTTTGTATGCGTATATCCCGATCCTGCGGGAAAATCAGAATAAAACAGACATAAAATACATTACAATATTAGTAGATGGTCCAATTCGCCGAAGCTACGCCATTTCTCTCACGACATTGATAGATACAGCAAAACTAAGAATTAATTTGAAAACTCATCTGACTTCTTCCATGCTGTCTGGGAGCAAAGAAAACATACAATGTACTAGTTGCTTCTCTTCCCGCGCTGATGGTAAAAGCCCATTGAGGCAATGGGCGAAAATCATAGGAATCATGTTATAGGCGATGCGGCTGGCAACCCATCACTATTTTGATACCATTTTCCATCTGTACGCCCCTAATTTTGCTAATCGTGGCCTGTAGGTCTTATCACCTTGGGCTTTGTCTACCCTGTAAGAGATAATTACGTCATTTGTGTATGTATGTATATTTGTGTATGTTCTAGTGGTGAAAAAAAGTGTTTTCATAACATAACACGCAATTAGTCCACTACGCTACGCAGTACGTCCCGCATGCATTTCATCAGACGCGTTATTCGTCCAATAATGTACGTCTTTGCACCATAAGCATCTCGTATCGTATTGGGAGCGAATCTCAGGTAAATAATGAATGGGCACGTTTCAGGCTACAAGATTGTGCGGGAATAATGTACACAGAGGGACCAGGAGGTTACTCCCGTTTGCTGGCGCTAAATAAGCGATGCGATAATGTATAATCTTACCAGACGTGTTATACAAGCCAATAGTTTCGTAACAAGGCTGCACCACCTGCTCAGATCTGTTCTGTTCTCCAGTCCATTATGGTTGCCTGGAAGTGATCGCTCTGTAGCGATAAGGCCGCCTATTGTTGCCTTGTAATATTCTGTACACCTTTTTTCTGTTTTGGTTGTTATATGTGGTGTTCAATAAAGAGTTATTGTATTGTATTGTAAGGTTAATATTTGTTGTACGTCTGATACGATAAAAGGTAGAGGAAATTAACCCCCTTATTCATAAACGCTCTATAGGCTTCTGCTAACGTAGCAATCGTTTGTCCTTATCTATCACTTTGACATTTACCTTTCACAGATAAGGACAAACGATTGCTAAGTTAGCAGAAGCCTATAGAGCGTTTATGAATGAGGGGGCAAATCGTTGATCATTTAAGGAGCGATCACACCGCCGCGTATACGCAGTGACACAGAGTCTTAGGCGACACGTTTTTTCATAATATTTTGTTGCGCAAAAGCACCGTCAACAGCATCTTAGATTTATCTTGATTATTTTATCAGGCCGTAAAGGTTTTTCATCGTAATTTTTGGTCTTAAATTAAATCGCCTCTTTGAAAACCGATCCATGAATGGAAACTTTTGTCGATCACAAGTAAAAACTTCTGAAAAAACATTTGCCCTGTATGTTCTGCTATCATCAACCATCTGCTGTAACAAAGCTGCGGGATTAATTTCAAACCACAGCCTAGATAAATAATTGCTTATTTTTTTATATTAAGGTCGTATAGGTGGAAAGAGAAATCAAAATAGTGATGGGTTGGCAGCCGCATCGCCTATGATACGATTCCTAAACGTGGCCTTTAGATCTTGTTACCTTAGGCTCTGTCTACCCTGTAAGTGATAAAGACGTGATGTATGTATGTATGTATGTTATGAAACTTTAAGAAGCACTCAAACGGAGCAATATCGAATCAATCCTAAACTCTTCACGTACCTTGGGCTTCACCATACCAATCAACAACTTGAACAAAGAAAATATTCCACCGATCCACCTCCTCCGCACGCGGAGCACTCTTCAAAACAAAACACCGGCCAAGTGCGAGTCGGGCTCGCGCAACGAGAGTCCCGTACTAAATCGGCAAGTGAATAAAACATCCAGTGTTAGCAGACCCCTACTCCCAAGCAAAATGTAGACAGTATCAGATCATTTTAGTTACACGCATAGACAAACAAGCCCAAAAAAAATGGATTTTTGACTCATTTCAATAGTTGTGCTGCAGCAGGTACCTTTCATACCAAATTTCAAATTTCTAGGACAACTGGAAGTACCTACTATTTATGGAAGCACGGCATACATACACACACACAAATCACGGCTTTATCCCTTACGGGGTAGACAGAGCCTAAGGTAACAAGACTTACAGGCCACGTTTAGCAAGATTGTGAGCGTATAGGTGGAAAACGGAATCAAAACAGTGATGGGTTGCTAGCCGCATCGCCTATAACATGATTCCTAGGAATTTCGCCCGTTCCCTCGATAGACTTTTACCATCTGCGCGGGAAGAGAAGCAACTGGTACATTGTATGTTTTTTTTTTGCTCCCAGACCAGCATGGAAGTTCATGGAAGCACGGCAATTTGTACTAAAAACACCACTTTTCCAATGGCCGTATCTTTTAATAGAGCTGATTTTTTCACAGCTTCAAGGGCCGCCTGATCTAAGTATTTGGTATTAATTTCAACTCTATACGTCTACGCGTTCCTGAGAAAAAAGGGTCCCGTTTTATCCTGAGACAACGAAACCCCTAAAAACTGACCCAAACCTTGTTAAATAAAGCAGCGCACGGGCCCAGACGAAACCGCGTAACTTTGTTAAATAAACGAGTCCCCCCCCCCCGTTCCAACCCTCGCGTAGGTACCCCTAACAACCACAAGGGCAGTATGAATGTTTAACGACGGATGCGTTCAGGTGTACGTAGCTGTTGTAGGCAGGTTACAAGAGTTGTTGAATTTTTCAAGGCCCGCGAACAAGTTCGATGTACAAGAGTTTTTGATAATACACATGGAACCTATTTATCGTAAGCGTCGTAACAATTTACCTTGTTAAATAATGCGATGTTCATGACGTTTTATGTGAGAAGGTTCCTCGATGGGTCAGGAATTAAATTTATTGACTGTACCTACATTGTTACATTGGTTTTACGCCTTTGATTAAACAAGCGAACCTGGGGCCTGATTTTTGGAAAGCACATGTATGAAAATACCACTCGAAAGTGGTATAAATCTGTTTATATCTTCAAAACTACAGCTCTAATCAAATTTTTGACTAGGTCACAAGATTAATGAGAGCCCTAAGTATTTTCTAAGCTACTCGTATCTCAAATTCAGCACAATTTTTCACCACTTTCGAGTGATGTTTTCACACATGTGCTTTCCAAAAATCAGGCCCCTGTGCTTTTTATCGGAGAAAATGCAATAGTTATCTTAAAATTGACAATTAAAGTTGAACTTCTTCAGCGGCGTTGAGTACTTGGATGGGTAAAAAATGTTAAACTCGCGTCAGGTAAGACGGAAAGCGATACCAGGATTGCAGCTCCTCCTAACAGCTTATTTTGAAATGCGAATGAAGCTAGTCGCGTTTGATTTTTTTTTTTGAGTCGCGGAGGACAAGTACCAGGACATCATCACATTGTAAGAGGTCTGTCCATATAGATTTGGCCCAGTGGTATAAGGTGTGGAATAACAGAGCGTTCGCTCTGCTGACCACGGTTCAAATCTCGTGTAGATTTTTTTTAAATTTTCATTTTCATTTTGAAGTGCGTTGTGCACTTTTTTGGTGTGTAGTTTTCCGTCCTGCCGTCACTCCCGTCCGTTTTTTTTAGGGGTGTGTCAAACAGACAGTCAAACTAACTAAACCACCTGCAATATAAATAAGTAGGAAGGCTTACCACGAATTCGGTGAATACAATACCAATGTATTATCGGGATGTCGACTTACCTGAAAAAATAAGAAAAAAATATTAAACCTCCAAGAATTCCCAGGTTCACTAAATATTCTGTTATAAACTATAATTTTAACACACAAAACAGACATTATTTCATTTTACCAATACACTTCCCCTTTATGGTAGATTAAGTAATTTGATTAATATTTAACTTGAGGATACTTTAAACTATACTCACGAGCAAAAATAACGGCTCGCTTTTCATAGAACTTTGTATGCAAAGTAACCCGTTATTTTTGCTCGTCAGTGTATGTGTATTTTTTTTTTTAATTTATTGTGTTTTGTTAACATAATTTTTGAAACAGTGACTTTCATCTAGTTTTTTTTTACGGAGCATTATTTTTTGCAAACAACTTAAGATTAAAAAAATGGCACGTGAACGGATCATTTGCGGCCTCCTTAAAGAACAAAGCTTAGACTTCGCATCAGATATTTTGCCCAAAACACAACTAGTACAAGAGCCGCTTATGTCTCAACTTATAAACCACTAGCTTCTGCCCGCGACTTCGTCTGCGTAGAATTTTACATAAAAACCTTCCTCTTGAATCATTCTATCTAATAAAAAAACCCGCATCAAAATCCGTTGTGTAGTTTGAAGATATAAGCATACATAGGGACTTGGGGACAGAAACCGCGACTTTGTTTTATACTATGTAGTGATGATAAATGCAAACAGAAACCGCGTTGCAAATTATAATGTCGTCGTGCACAATGTCAAACACGAGCCTCGACACTGCTCTAATAATGCAAAACGATGTCCAGTGGTGTCGCGACACCGTGCGCAACACAGTTCCAACAAGGCCTCGACACACAGCACACAGATAAATACCAAGTCAGCATACATTGCATGAACTACCTCTTCTTCTTCTTCAGGTCTCTTCATGACGCCATGTAATGCTGTCCCGTGCCATACGCATCTTCGCGCACAATCAAGATTAGAAATTTCTAAACGACACTGAAAATTAGAAGACATAGAGAAATCCGAAATGCAAAGCTGTGGTCGGGAATCGCACCCGGTTCCTCGTCATTCCGTGACGCGTGCTATACCCCTACACTACCCATAGCAGGCGGGTAAGCCTACGATTTTTTTCTATCTGTTACTAGATGTCACGTGACAAGATTTGGCAAATATAAAACATGATTCCAATGATTTTCACCCACTCCCTCGATGTGCTTTTATCGTCTGCGCGGGAAAAGAAGAAACTGGTACATTCTATGTTTTTTCATTGCTCCGTATGGAAATACCTTAAATCCTACTGTGACATACCTTCATTTATGTTTATGTTTTACTTGTGTAGGTGGCGGGTAGTAAAATAGGTCACACATACATATGCATGGGAACAATCAACACAATAAAGTGCCTGTTAACTTTCACAACAACGAAACAAAATGAATGGGGTGCAATCCGCAGAAGAGCCGGTAAATATGGGTATAAAAAAAACAGACGGTGCGTTCGACGCCGGGCTAGGGTTGGCAAAGGTACACCCTATTTCACCATGTCAAGTAACAATTCGAAAGACACACACACACACGCTCACGCACACACACACACACACACACATACAAATCACGTCTGTATTCCTTACGGGGTAAACCCTATGGTACCAAGACCTAAAGACCAAAAAAAAATTCTATGCTAGGTGCTATGGGTTGTGTAGGGGTATAGCACGCGTCACGGAATGACGAGGATCCGGGTTCAATTCCTGGCCATAGCTTTACTTTTCGGATTTTTCTATGTGTTCTAATTTTCATTGACATTTAGAAATTTAATTTCTAACGGTTAAACCGAAAAAGTAAAACATAAAAAATCAAGAAAAAAAAATTCTTGATTCATTTGATAGTTCCTAAAGACCAAGTTCAGCGTGATCGTGGGCGTATGGATGGAAAGCGGAATCAAAACAGTGATGGATTGCTAGCCACATCGCCTATATAACATGATCCCTAAGATTATCGCCCAATCCCTCGATGGGCTTTCACCATCTGCGCGGGAAGAGAAGCAACTGGTGCATTCTACGTTTTTTCTTTGCTCTTTACTGCGTCGGTGCTGTCTGTCTGTGCTGTATCAAAAACTTCTGAACAGATTTCTGGTAGTACTCTTAACACTACATAGTATAAAACAAAGTCGCTTTCCGCTGTCTGTTTGTCTGACCCTATGAATGCTTAAATCTTCGAAACTGCGCAACGGATTTTGATGCGATTTTTTTAAATAGATATAGTGATGCAAGAGGAAGGTTTATATATGTAAAGAAGAGAGTAAATAAACCGGGTCACCTCCCGTAGAAAAATGTTTGAAAAGTGAACCGGTTTCTTTGCTCCCGAGTACAACTGGATAGGTATTGTGTTTGTATTTAATGCTGGAGGAAGTAAGAGTAAATTAGCTGTTCAAATATGTATATACCACACGAATGCAGCAGGCGGCAGGCTTACGAGATATCCCAGGGGTACGTAAAGTTAGTAATCTATCCAATTATACGAGCCCAGCAATGGGACGTATATAGGCTGGCGGTATAAATACATAAATCAGACAGAGCCTAAGGTAACAAGACCTAAACGCCACGTTTAGCATGACTGTGGGCGTGTCGGGTAAGGGGAATCTAAATAGCGATGGGTTGCCAGCCGCATCGCCTGTAACATGATTCCTAAGATTTTCACCCATTCCCTCGATGGGCTTCTACCATGTGCGCAGGAAGAGAAGCGACTGGTACATTTTATGTTTTCTCTTTACTCCCTTGTTTTTGGAATTGAAGAGTCATTCAATATGCTCACGAGCAACAATACTGCAACATCACCCATTCAAAGTTGTACGAAAAGTAATGCGGTATTTTCGTGAGTATACACTTTACTTTCGAGCAATTGTAACGGGTCGCTTTTCACGCAACTTTGTATTACAAATAGCCCGTCATTATTGCTCGTCAGTGCATAAAGCACTTTCCCCAGTTAACAATAGGTTATTCCATGTCCCGAGAAAAAGCAAAGTTTGCGCGGATAACGGACAAAGTTGCGGGCAGCACAGTACGCAATAGTTACTTTCACAGATTTGTGCGGATATCAAGTACGGCACCCCTAGTTGAACGGGTTTGCCTACGGGGATGGATGGCCGCCATTTTGATTTTTTATTCATAGGGCCAGCACCTGTCGGTCGTTCGCGCGGCATTGGAGCGGGGCATAAATAAAATAGTTTTCCGGTTCGACGTATTAGGATATAAATAGTGAAACGTGAAGTCCCTTCCATACTGGTCTGGGAGCAAAGAAAAAGCATACAAAGTAACAGTTGCTTATGTTCCCGCGCTGATGGTAAAAACCCATCGAGGGAGCGGGCATAATTCTTAGAAATCATTTTATAGGCGATGCCAGCTAGGAGCTACATAGGTATTTTGATTCCCCTATACGCCCACAATAACGCTAAACGTAGCTCTTAGGTCTTGTTACAGGCTCTGTCTACCCCATAAGGGATACAGACATGATTTGTGTGTATATAATATACGTGAAGTAAAGGTAGGTCAAACTGAAATATTTTGACTTTGTAAAGCGACCAAAAACCGCAGCGTCAACGTGGCGTTCGGCTAGCGGCAGGCTCATACACACTTGGGTTTTTTGGTTACTGTACAGTGCAACAGTTACGGTTACACCTCGCAGATGAGTACCCGGCTTAAAGTTTATGTTAAAAAGTTGTATATAAAATGAAGGACCCTTTTTTTCTTATAAAAATAAATATGCTGGTGATTCCGATTCAGAAAAACCTTAAACTACATCATTTAAAAAAAAGTATAAGATACAGTACGCGCGCGATCTGAGTGCAATCGCGTGTGAATTTGTCACAAGAGGCGCTAGTGTCGCGTGAGGTCCAACAACATTCACTTTTCACTGGTTTTGGCGGGCTTCGTGACATAAATTATAATTTCTTTCGTTTACTTTTCAAGTAATCTCCTTCGTGAAATGCTTTGAAAGCGGAATTAAGAAAAACGGCGCAAAAATAAGCGGCCCCAAAGAGCAGCTAATTCAGAGGCTTATTTGTTTACTGTTTACAAACTTATTTTTTGTCAAAAATACGCTTGTTTGCCAAGGTAACAGTTATGTTTTTAGCTATACGTATGGACCTTAGTCAACAGTGGCGCCAACTGGTGAGCAAAGAAACGACAGTCCCCATTGGGGCGCCCTTCGTCCACGGAAACCTAAAAAGTAGCGGTCATCCGATGAGTCAAAAGCTTCTTAATAATTAAGGGCCGGATCGACGGCTGAGCGATTGTCGTTACACGAACGACCAGTCTCTGAGGGGACGAGGGCGTTAATAATTTTCCTTAAGCATCATGGCGATAGGTCGACCGAGGCATTATAGATCTCGGATGTCGGCGAGTTGGGATAGGGCCGTCGGGAGATTAGGCGCTTATCGAGTTTACAAAACGACAAATAAGGATTCTTAGAATGATAAATACTTATGCACATTTGTGATTAGATCATCACCATCAACTCCAGCTGTTGCCCGCGGCTTCGCCCCCGGTTCCTATTTTATTTTTTCAAAATACTGTTTCGTACAAACCTTGCCCTGACAATAAGGAACACAAAAAAAAAATTCAATTAGGTGCACACGGTCGGCACACGGTATAGGCGATGCGGCTAGCAGCCCATCACTATTTTGATTCCCCTTTCCACATATCCGTACACAATAATGCTAAACGTGGCTTATTGCATTAAACATATTTTCTACGAGCTCGGTCTACATAGTATTAATATCCATCAGAAATGTGTTAAATTTACCTGTTATTTCCACGCAGTAGTTGTATGTTTTGTCCTAATCATTCTGTTTGCAAGCTAGAAATAAAAATACTATAATTTCTTCTTGATTCAAACCTTCCACCAGTGTTGGGCATATGTGATGTGTGTTCGAAAACTAAAAACCTACTGCAGAAAAAGACTTGACTAGGGATGACACGCTGCGTAGACAAATAAAATATAGAAGGCGTGCACAAAACTGTATGACCGACTTGTATTTCGACTGTTTGCTCATGATAGTTAAGTTTTCATCTCTTAAATCAAGTTACATACACATACATACATACAAAAACCACATCTTTATCCCATACGGGGTATCCGTAAGAAATCCCTTTGCAGAGATAAGTTCGACTCCTTTTTATTATTGTATTTTTTATTCGGTTACGCGCAATAAAGACTTATACTAACTGTGAAAAACAAAACACTGTTAAGGCTCCGCCGCAGTAGTGATAAAAAAACGGTAAAAGCCAGACTCATATATTTATAAGTAGAAAATACAACCGGCCCCCCAAAATAATAACCATAAACAACGATCGCTCCTCCCTCGGTCCGAGCGCGTCTGCTTTGCGTCGTCCAAAATAGAGGGCGCTTTAATTGTAAGCTATTTCGGTCGCTTTGAGCAGAGCTTTTTACAGCATCGTTCGAGCGCGCGATTTACACGGCGCCTCTGTTTCTTGTTGTCTGGGAGTCTTTTATCTCTTTGGGCCAATGGCCTCCTTAAAAGGTTCTACCCAAGTCACCAGCGTGAGGTATGGTGTTGGTGTCGACGTAGGCCGCCGGCGACTTAGGTTCATGTTCAGTACCAGTAAACGTATTAATTATAACCGGCGACCAAATAGCCTAGTGGTTAGTGACACTGACTATGAAGCTAGAGGTCCCGGGTTCGAATCCCGGTAGGGGCAGACAGTTGTATGATGAATATGAATTTTTGTGCCCGAGTCATGGATGTTGTATGTATTTAATTATGTATTTATCAACATTATATAAGTATGTTTATCCGTTGCCTGGTACCCATAGTACAAGCTTTGCTTAGTTTGGGGCTGGGTCAATTGGTGTAATTTGTCCCAAGACATTATTATTATTATATTAACTGCACTCTTGATTGGTTCAGTACGTACCTACAGTGAAAGACGCTGAATCGCCGTGGAACCTTTTCAATGAAAAAGTCATAATGAACACGTGCCAAAGAAATTAAGTTTCTTCAAATAAGATTAACAGAGAGAGGTTGTCGATATAAGTAGTCAGTTCCGTCGTTACTTTCAATTCAGTTTAGAAGATGCTACTCCGTTTGCCAATAAATTGTCTATCTCAAATATTTTCAGTGAAACTACGACAAAAAACAACGTTAAAAAGTACGAAACAAGTTGGAAATGATGTCATATAATATGATACTGTAGTACACAATAATCACTGTGTAAAGACACATATTCAAGCTGGAAAAGCCGTTGTCACACGTTACACTGTGTTATGGTAGATATCTATGTAACTCTTGTTTTTATATGTCTTGATTATTTTCTATATTAAATTGTGTATATTCTCTTGTATTTGCGTGTCTTGCGAAAATGAATAAATATATTCTTTCTTTCTTGTAACGTGTGACTACGGCTTTTCCAGCTTGAATATGTGCCTCTTTGTGTCATTTTTTTTAATTAACAGAGTACTTTATGCCCTCTAGAGGGCGCTACATTAGATTTAGTGACACGTCAAGTATCCTATAACCAGCGAACGACGCTTCTAACGATACCTCATTTGTCCAGTTCTAATTAGTAACTATAAGGGAATAGATCAACAATACATACACAGCCTGTCAAAATCATAACCCTCCTTTGGCTTTGCCGTAGTCGTATAATAAAAACGTAGCAACATCTAACAATCTCGGAAAACTAAATTAGAACAACCCATCCATTTCCTAGACGCAATCGTAACATGCACAGCATCAAACACAAGTACAATTTACAACGTCCCACGCGAAATTTAAAAAAAAAACGCACGCATGAATGAAAAATACTATTCCGCGCCAGCCATTTAAAACCCACTAAATCATCCGCCATGTTGTACAAATTGCTTTTTTTAACTGAAACATAAACAAAACGTCAGGCGTTAATCAAAGCCGCCATCACTCGATAGGACTACCGCGGTGTTTAAATACGGCTGGTATCATGAGAACACTATGCATTACACATACATACATATATCACGTCTTTATCCCTTACGGGGTAGACAGAGCCTAAGGTAACAATACCTTGAAGCCACGTTTAGCATGATTAAGGGCGTTTAGCTCGAAAGGGACATCAAAATAGTGATGGGTTGCTAGCCGAATCGCCTATAACATGATTCCTGAGACTCGCCTATTCCCTCGATGGCCTTTTACCATCTGCGCGGGAAGAGGAGCGACTGGTAAATTTTATGTTTTTTCTTTACTCCCAGACCAGCATGAAAGATATGCATTACACTAATATAATAAATACGCGAATGTTGTTTGTAGAACGTCCCTGGAACTACAATACAATACAATACAATATAAATACTCTTTATTGAACACCACAAATCAGTACAAAACAATACAGAAACAAAGAACAAAGTAGACAATAGGCGGTCTTATCGCTTAATAGCGATCTCTTCCAGACAACCAATACTAGAAATAAGTTGGAGACAGTTTAAGTAGGTGGCGGAAACAAATAGACAGGATAAACGCAGGGATAATAAAAACAACAATATCAACATAAATATAATACATAGCAAAATAAATAAAATAAAATAATTTATACATACATATACACATAACATAATATTTAAGATAAAATAAATGTGAGAAGCAATGAAAAATAAGAAGGCCATACAACAGAAAAGGATTTGATCAGAAGCAAAGAGAATATTATGAGGTACTAAAGACAGGGAGTGGATTAAATTAGCTCGTCGTAGGTCTACAGGATGTAAGGGAATTCCACAGACGGATAGAGGTCATAGTAAAGGAGTCATGATACGTGAATGTTGTTTGTCGAACGTCTCTGGAACTACTGAACCGAATATAAAAATCTTTTACTTGTAAAAGTCTAACCGTACGCCACTTTTTGTCCTGATAAAGTGCCAAGTTTCTGTGGTACTAGAGGCGACACCCGATACCGCTGGGGGCGGACAGTGGCCATTTTGTGAATGGCTCTGTCGCCTCTGAGATTTAGTGCTGGTTAAGATACAACAAAAAGTTGGCGTCGAGACACTCGGTCCGTGGGGCAAGGGCGCACGTGGGCTCTACAGAGATTTAAGCAAACGCCTGAGTAAGGCAACAGATGACCCTCGCCTCGCGCCGGCAGCTTTCATGCACAAAAATTCGCGATACAACGCGGGAACCCTACCTGAGAGTCCCAATTTATTGTAATTTTAAATTTTTAGCCTAAGTTTTACTTTTATTAAGTCATTTTTAAGCTAGCCTTAGTTTATATTTTACACAAAACGTCTCGATCACGTTCACTGTAACAATTATCTGCGAGGGTTAAAAATTGCTGCTAATTTGAACTTACAAAACAATACAAATAACTCTTTATTGAACACCACATATAACAACCAAAACAGAATAAAGGTATACAGAATATTACAAGGTAACAATAGGCGGCTATCGCTACAGAGCGATCTCTACCAGGCAACCATAATGGACTGGAGAACAGAACAGATCTGAGCAGGTGGCGCAAATTAGAATATAATATATACACATACACATACCTAAAAAAGCCAGCTACAAGATTCATGTACAAGACACAAATAGTTCTCGTTCAACATAGATTTAAATATGGGTAAATATATAGCTTAGTAATTGTACTAAGGATAAATTCGTCAGCATACAACGGCAACAAACTTGTCTCGTTGTATTGCCACTTCGAAGCAAACGCGTTCAAGAAGTTAGCAAGAGAAACTGACACAGGTATTAAATTGTACATTCTGTGGTACTGCCTGCACTCTGTGTCCCGTGCAGCATATTAATAACTACAATCGTACTCAACGTTTATTTTGACTGTGTCTGCAATTCGTGTTTAATTAGGTCATTAATATTCCATTAATTTATTATCATACCTACTGATTTAATCACGGCTTTATTTCACCAACGTGAATGTATGTATAACACTTTATTTTAGGTACGTAATACACACGAAATTCACATAATAAAGGTCCGGCCACACCAGTGCGCAAAAAAGTCGACGGTGCGTTTACGCAACAAAATGTATGAAGAAACGGTGAGAGAACGTGACGCATGCGACACGTCACTGCGTATACGCAGCGGTGTGGTCGCTCTTTGAACTGATGTACAAAGGCGATCTTATGCTTTAAGGAGGAGGAAGGAATCTCTACATGATGTACTTTTCTAACCAGAGTCGCTGTTAGTGGATAAATCTACTGTCGCTAAAATTCACAATTTCTAAAAAAATCTCTTCACTTCATCTCAGGCACGAAGTATTTAAAATTGTCTTCGTATCATAAGGTAGGTGCACTTTTTTATGACAATAATAACATTCAAAGGATAAAAATGTGATCATGAAACAAATCTCACGTTGAAAGCTATATTCGATTTATTATTACTGTTATAGCTGGCGCTGCTGGCTTACACTTCGAAATGCAATTTGTCAGGATGCAGCAAAGCCAATAAAGCACGTCGCAAATAAGGAGGATAAACAATTTAATGTTATATTCGATAACCGAATAAATAAAATTCGAGACTATTCGAGCAACGGGATTCGATTTTACCACGGAATTATTATAAAATTATCAGCCAAATGAGGTCCATGTTTGAGTGCCTTAATGGCTATATCGTGTGGAAAACATGTTTATTTAACTCTGAAGTGTCGATCGTTCGACAAACTGACGATAATTTTATAACTGTTTAAAGGTCCGGCCACACTAGTGCGTAAAAGACGTCGACGGTGCATTTACGCAACAAAATGTATGAAGAAACGGTGAGAGAACGTGACGCATGCGACACGTCACCGCGTATGCGCAGCGGTGTGGTCGCTCCTTTAATGTATGAACTTAAATTGCAAAAGAAAAAGGTTCTACTGTATAAAAATCTTAGCGAAATTATACACAACTAAGTAAATTAACCTTGTGAAGAATCATTGTAATATTACAAACGCGGAGTCTGTCTGTCTGCTACCTCTTCACGCTTACACTGCTGAACCGATTTAGTTGGACTTTGGTACAGAGATAGTTTCAGTCCTGGGGAAGGACATGGGATAGTTTTCATCCTGGAGAATCTCAGTGCCCGCGGGACAGCGATAAGCTAATTCTGCGCAGACGCAGTCGTTGACCAGTAAGTAATTACGTGCTTTATGGTAAAAAAAATAAAGAAACAACCACAATTGACAAAAAAGATACGATATAATGTAGCTACTGATTTCATAATTACTTGATCGAGTTTAATGTACCAGTAAAATGCCTCTACAAGGACGGGATAACTTATAAACTTTAACAGTTAAACGAACCAATCTAGCAGCCTCGTTTTAAAACGGCTTCACTTCAAAAGAGTGCATTTGAAATGATGCCTAGGGTATATAAAAAATTGCCTAAAATGATAAGAATTTCTGACCAGCCTAAATTTATAAAATGTTATTTAACTTTTTAGTCGAAAAAGCATATTACTCTACCCAAGATTATTTAGCGGAAAGGGTGTATATTTGCATGTAGAATAATATTATAACATGTAATGCAGATTAAAATCTATGTATTTGGCTATGTTTTGCAAATAAATGAATTTGAATTAGAACAAATTTTTTGGAGTTCGCACGCCGACTGTCCTCTCCATTTTGCTTCGGCCCAGCATTTCGTTTCCCACTTATCTATCATCCCTTCAAAATATTAAGTTAGCGAGAGTAAAAATGGATCAATTCTCATAGCGGATAAGTCAATCGAGCCCCCATTTATCGGAGAACCAGACGAAGGACGTTATCTCACTAACTGCGGTAATCTATACCGAATATCGAACGATTTATCTTGGCGGGTATAATTTTATGGAGCAACGTGACTGAAAAGGTAATTATTTGTACGGCGTCGCCAACTGATGCATATCAGATAGCTAATTAAATTTATAGACGCAGCTAAGTCGATAACGTTTTGGATAGGCACGCAGTATTCCAATTTAGAATTTAGTTCCATCCTTAAACCGTTTTATTATCATCTTTTTTAATAAGGTTCTCTTTAGTATCTGTCTGTCGTGTAGTATCTAATACAAACATAAATATGAAATGATGGCAAAAGTTCACTATGAAAAATATGCATCGTTATAGACTTAGCCGACACAAGAATTGATATGTATATGGGTGCCAGGTTCGGAGTAGATTATCATTAATTCAAGAATGTAATTCAATTTCATGATTTCACTTGGCTACTTTTTACCAACAAACCAAATTTTAGAAAAGTAACATAGACAAAACATAGGAAAACTAGCCAAGTCAAATATTTAAATTGAATTACATCCCATGTGAAGCAAATGAGTTTGAGCTAAATTTATGAAATTTCGTATTTTGGGCAAGCTTAGGGGTCTGAATAAATGTGGCAAATTTCATGTACGTAGGTTTAATAGGTTTCGAGTTGTGATACGGTCAAAAGTAGCTCGAAATGGTTCGTGTAAATACACACGGCAGCGTCACCAGTTCCTTTCGCTTTGAACTTGGCTCACACGCTCCTAATAATCGTTTTTTTACATAATATCGGTACCTACCAATCCAATTCGGGATTTCAAGCTTCCGAGGCTTATCCGAACGTCAAAATATAATAACATACCTGATTTAAAACGTTAACATTATGCTGATTCGTTTTTCAACCTTTCAAGTTGCAACTGTAACTACGTAATTTGTATAAGGTGGAACGTGCACGTATTTCATTCAGTACGTGTCTGTCACGCAGGTGTTTAAGCTAAAGCGGCACTCGGTTGCCCGTGTTATGAAAGAAGAGACGCTAGTTTTCTATACAATATTATTGGAACAGTGTTTATGTTGCACTTGCCTCTGCCCGTAACTTGGTATGCCGAAAATTTGTGTTAATTTAGAATACAGGGCAAAATTAGTTAACGTCACGATTCTCGATTTCGGCCCGTTGACGCCCTCTGGTGATGTCAAGTGACAACAACGCTGCTGAGCTACGCTCTTAAATTTATTGTAATAATTTCCAAATTTGTAAAAACTATGGTAAAAATTCTTGTAAATTAGTAAAATAAATACATTTTGCAAGAGGAATTAACGCATCCTTCATTGAACCGACCCAGAGATTGCCAAGCACACCCGCAACACATCCAAATACTTGAGGCTGTTTTAACTTCAGCAATACATTTATATATAGACAAATCACGTCTTTACCCCTTAAGGAATAGTAGGATCCTAGGGTAACATGCCTCAAAGGCCACGCTTAGCATGATCGTGGACGTATACATGGAAGTGATGGGTTGCTAGCCGCATCGCCTACAACATGATTCCTAAGATTGTCGCCCATTCCCTTGACGTACTGTTACCATCTGCGCGGGAAGAGAAGCAACTGGTACATTCTATGTTTTTCCTTTGCTCCCATGACCAGCATGGAAGACTGAAAATCTTACAGATATTGAGTCAAAGTAATCCAAATCCCTGCTAAAATATTCCGGAACAATTTTAAGGCACCCCGCATTTGAGAGATAGAAAGACAGACAGAGAGAGAGAGACTATTAGATTAGATACCAGCATTGGCCAGCATTAGCACGGAATGTATGACGTTGCGGATTGCAGAGCGGGCCGGTCTACGATCACGGCCGGCGCCCGGGGCCACGTTAACAACTCGACGATTTGTATTTTTCTCCCACAACGGACAGCGAGCAGGGCTGCCGCGCGATTGGAGATTCTTTTAACACACACACACACACACACACACACCGTAAATGGAGTGACGCGCTCTGTACGCCACGAAAAACAAACGACTAGCTTGATTTTTAATTACATTGCAGAAGGATTAAATTCGAGTAGATTGTTAGTCATGTATGCGAGGCATTCCATTGGCTCTCACGACTAGATGACTGGGTGAAGAGGTTCAATAAACTTTGTTGCTTCGCTGTCACAGGCGCAAGACAGCCAAGCATATGGTCGAAATTACTCTGTTTCCATATAAGACACAAAATCACACAAACCTATGTAACTATCCACGACAACATGCAAAAACGCTGACGTCTGTGATTCAGTCAAATACTGGGAATTGTTTTCACAGACTTTTATTTCACTTTCATGTTCGTGTGTCGATATAAGATGTTCAGTTCGGACTTTAATCACATCCGCAAGCACCGGATTTTTAAAAACATTCGTATAAATATATCGTATTTAGTGCAAATAAAAGAAATCTGAGTATTGCTTCAAAATTACCAGTCAAGTTAAACGTTTGACAGATTGATAAAATTCATTGCAGCTGTAATTTCGTAGTACTCTACTCGTATTACAAATTCAACACAAAAACTTCCACTTTCGCATTGGTACTTTCTAAACTTGATACGTGTCTATAGTTTCGGTTGCATTACATGGTTACTCACTAGAAACTAACACCAGCAGATTTTGCACGTATTTTTAAGAACAATACAATACAATACAATACAATAACTCTTTATTGAACACCACATATAACAACCAAAACAGAAAAAAGGTACTTTTTTTTTTTTTAAAGTAAATCCAACAACGAACGTCGCTTACTCTAGATTTAAACTTCATTCGCACAAACCTGTCCCGGGTGGTGGCGCAGTCTAATCGACGAACTCAATTTTTTTTATTTTTTTTTATTTATGAAATGGTATCAAGTGGCAGCCCTACGCTAGACTTCCACCCGATCAGAGCTGCGTCATCAATCAGAGCTCGTTCGCACTCGATTACCGGCGCCTTTGTGCCCGCTGATAAATGATAGCGGCCCATTCATCATCGACTCATTAAAAATCTTCAGCAACACCCCCCCCCCCCCCCCCCCACACTAGCCAGCTCATGTGTCCACGCAAGGACGTAGCCACGGAGGGGATCTCCCCTAGAGAATCGTAAAAATTAAGCTTTATTTTTCGTCAATGTTGACATTCAAGTGCCGCCATATTGTTAGACCTAACGATAGACGCTTCACTTCTAGTAACCCCCCTATTGATCATCGGCTGGCGATGCCCTTGTGTCCACGTAAACCACGGGAACTATTTCACCACAAAGAAAGCCTTAGCCCTGGTCGTCCTCACCCGCCACCAGCGGACAGCGGCACGCCGCCCGCAGCGGGCGAGGACGACCGCTCCTGAACATTTACGAACACAACATAGAAACTAATTAAATTTCTAAACGACACTGAAAATTAGAACACATACAAAAATCCGAAAAGCAAAGATTTAAACTTTTACAGTTTGCACGCATCTTATTATTTTAACTGAAACAACAGTAGTTACAAGCAATTCTGAGCGGGTCGCAAAACGTCCATTTAGTCTGCTCAAATCATCCGCAATAAAAAATGTCCTTGAAGCAAATTGTCATCAACAAAAAACGTCAGAAAAACAAAACGACTCACGACTGACCTAGTAAAGACAAACGTAGGAAACTCATTCTCTTTTCTTAATGAAAACCGTCTACATTTCCACACCACGCGCCGACGCATAATTCTAAACAGTGCAGCGCCAGCGCTGATCTCTGTTCCCACGCTGTCTCGAGAACAATAGCAGTCTTCAAGACATTGTGTGGTCTAAGTTAAAAGAGGCCGAAACAATATAAAATATATGAAGGAAAATGTGTCAGAAAAATGTTAAAGTCATTCTTTAGTTCAGGAGTTCCCAACCAGTGGGGCGCGCCCCACTTGGGGGGCGTAGGGTAATCCAAGGGGGGGCGCGACGAGCGGCTTAGGTATTTATTAAAATTCATAAATTTACTAATAAAGTGCAAGCACAATGTCCTCGCTAATCATTAATATAGTACCTATGTAGTTGAGTTGGGACAAGGGGGGCGTAGTATTTTAGCATAAACTTGAGGGAGGCGCATAGGGTAATAGGTTGGGAACCCCTGCTTTAGTTAGTGAAAGACCAGTATGCACAAATTCGAATATTTAATGGAGAAGTTTATGTAAAATTTTCCAAACAGAAATAGCATATACTCCAAATTCAACCACGAATCTTACTCATCCATACCGTAACCCAATTACAGCATAAACAATTTTTTTTTCAATGGCCGGTCACTAGATACTATTCAGAGACACGCGAAAGTGTGTCAGCCAAGTTCGCTGAGTTGAAAAGGCGACATTACTACTACAGGAGCACGATGACGTCTGACACGTCATTGCGCGCGCTTATGTGTCGCAGCGCGAGCCTTTCAGCTTTAGCCCTCAAACAAATCATCAACCACAGTATTGTACTGCAAGGTCCTCGCTTGCGTCTTCCAATCCAATGCAGATTGCAAGACAACCGGTAAAATTACTAATACAAAACACATGAGATAAAATGCCAAAGGGAATAAGCAAGTCGCTTATAGTTTGGGCAGCGCACAGTGCACCAAGATTCCTACTCCAGCAGGGGCGGCCATGATCCCGCCATGCCCGTAAAAAGCGCACACGCCGGCTGGATTGCAATATGCAGTGCGGAATAATTTACACAGTGCTCTGTGAGTACACTTTATGTGACGGGCGGGACATACTGACAGGTTAGAGTGCTGGGATACCGAATGTAAGCGTGTTTTAGTTAAAAATAAGTACTTAACAGAAGTTTTAGTGTCTTTTTTATATGCGACTAGAGGATTGCATAAGGCGCATCGCCTGTAACATGATTCCTAAAATTTTCGCCCATACCCTCGACGGGCTTTCGAGAAGATAAGCAACTGTTACATCCTATGATTTTTCTTTGCTCCCAGACCAGCATGGAAGAACTTTGACAGCAGACCCTCGTGAACGTTTTTCAACAGTTTTTCAAACTAAGTTCGTCGAATCAACGACCACCACTAACACCGACTGGGAAGACCAGACACTTCCGTACATACTCGGTAACAAGTTAGTCGTTAAGTCCTGGTTCCTATTTCTCCAATGCGACAATTGTCGGTGACAAGCGACAATTCGAATTGCAACGCGTGGTCAATATGAAGCCAACCGGCGTAGACTCTCGTCGAGTTTGTAATGCAAACAGAATTGTCACATGTGACCGACAATTCTCGCTTCGGTGAAATGGGCCCTGATATTTCGTGGAGCGCACCGTCGTCTCGGTACCGCGTGTTAACGTCATCGTGAACGGCTCATCCGGCTTTCAGCTGTCAACCGTTGAACTGCGCGACTTTGCCAAGGATTACGTGTTCCTTGACATCTGTTAGCATTAACCGTTAAAGCTTTTCGCGTAAAAATATTTCGTCAAAAGTTACAAAATCAAATGGTGAATCTGAGAGTACTCGTACATTTTGATTCCTCTTTCCACCTATAGGAACGCGTCTTGTTACCTTAGGCTCTGTCAAGCCCGTAAAGGATAAATACGTGATTTATGTATGTATATATACCGCTTGACAGGCTAACACCTCTGATGGCTTTTACAGCTTAACCTACATAGCTGACTAGCAAGATTGCGCGGGAGATCTACCAGTAGGTATTTTTCTTACTATTCGTTCTAGAATGAGGCTGGTAGTGTATTTCGTGCTAGCCTTTATGAGAGAGAGAGCGAGCTAGACAGGCAGCTCAGCAAGGGGACTTTTAATGACCATGCCAAATGATTCGTCTATAGAGCCGACCTAGGACTTTGATCGCTGTGTGCGAGAAATAAAACCACCAATAAGATTCCTTCATTTTCCTACCCAAGCTCCGCTAAGCTCGGCTATTGGGAGATTCTTCCTCATATACCTGCACAGCCTTATACTTCAGTTGTAAGATATGTAGCAACTGGCTTGACAGCTGTCAAATGGTATGATTTTTTTATGTGGACAGGCATAGAAAACAATGTCCATACAGCCATATAAATATTATAAAACACAAAACACTTACGTTGACGACATGAAAAACCTAATGTCTACGTAATGAGGGCTACCAATTTCCGTGTATTATGAATATTATGATTATGAACCATAAAACATTTAAAACGAATAGCAAACAAACTCTAAACAAAAACAAATCAACATCAACCTCTCAAACGTAATAATCACGATTCAATTTCGCGTGTCTGTACAAACTATGAAAATAGCAACGGAATAACAGCTTACCGTATTGCTTGTTAAGATTGAAATTGACAAGTTTGTTGATTACGAGTTGTTACAGTTAGTGATTGGCGCTAGCCGGTACGGTCGGTAAATCAGTACGGGCGACGTTTAGTGGCACGTTGGCAACAATGTCGCCCGGTATACGAGTCTGTAAGCACCGGGATTAATGCGAGATTAACTATGTCCCGGATATGCTACGGGCATTTACTTTGCATAATTTAATAAGTGAAGCGAGAACAAAAGGGCTACCATGTGCGTCAATTTCCTGCTTGTCATTGTGCGTCTCTCTTATAATTTGGTAATCAGTAAGGGACATAAGAAGCGATATAGTAATTCCAAACCTCTCGTGTAGTAACAGTATAAAGGCCCGACCACACCGCCGCGTACACGCAGTATCGTGTAGGCGTCACTTTTTCTCACTGCTTCAAACATTTTGTTGCGTAAACGCACCGTCAACGTCTTTTACGCCAAGTGTAAGAGTGCGTATGCCGTAGTGTGAATCCGACTAACAGCAAAATTGCTATAATGCTCGCCTTCGGAGAGGAGGACACTGATACCGGTGGGGGGCGGAGAGTGATCAGTCTATACGCAGTTCGTACTATTATATAAAGTGGACGGTGTGAATGACTTATACACAAAAATGGTTTTAAAACGCTCCATAAATCTATAAACAAAATAAAGTAGGAAAGGGACACAAAACATCATTAAAGGCAAAAAGCTTTTACGCTGAAGCGATCCCGGGGAAGCATTAAAGTCATACATCATTCAGCACATTGAATACATTAATTATATGATGTAAATCAACTTGTGTAATAGTACTAGCTCTCGTACGCCAGTGTTAGCAACGTATTTTTATCCGACGACCAACAAACGGAACACCATCTTAACGTTTAAAAAGCTTACAGCATTAAATCAACTGGAGAGGACGACGGACCTACGTGTACCTATACAAAAAATTTACGAAAACTTCCGACTCTAAAAAAATTCGTTGTCACAAAGAAATTAACCTAACAACAGCAAAGCGGAGCTTTTCGAACTATTTTTAAGTATCGGTGTCAAATGACTGACTTCTTGAACTCCACCCACGTGTCCCCGTAATCCTATCCGGCTTGTAGGTTTAAGCAAGCTCAATCCGTCATCGAACGAAGTACCTACGCCCTTCCTGAAAGTAAAGAAAACGCTCGCTTTCAACAATACAATCTATATCGACTGTTTTACAGTTTACCCGCTCTTTACTTTATACTCGTACTAGCCTTCGGTCCTCAGCTTCGCCCGCGGTAAATTAATTTTCCCGAAGGAAAAGCTATTTTCCCGCGGTAAAAAGTAGCCTATGTCACTCAGTGATAATGTAGCTTTCTAACGGCAAAAGAATTTTTGAAATCTGTCCAGTAGTTTCGGAGCCTATTCAATGCAAACAAACAAACAATCAAATTTTTCCTCTTTATAATATTAGTCTAGATATGTTTAGTTCTAGGGGATTCTAGCTATTCGAGCAGACGAGTAAGACCGACATCTAGAGCTGACATCAGCCAATGGCGGATTAGACGTATCCGAACAGTCTTACTTTACAAACGTTTGGTTGGATCGGATCGTACGAGAAAGTCCGACAGCGGTCGTGCATATTTCGGACAACGACGGATGAGATGTCCACAGAGCGTAATGCCGGGACTAATTGACTGCATTTTTTTTTAATTAATAACTAGCTTCTGCCCGCGACTTCGTCTGCGTAGAATTATACATAAAAACCTTCCTCTTGAATCACTCTATCTATTAAAAAAAACCGCATCAAAATCCGTTGTGTACTTTTGAAGATATAAGCATACATAGGGACATAGGGACAGAGAAAGCGACTTTATTTTACTATGTAGTGATAGTGATAAAAATCTTAAGGAACTAGATTGATTTAAATTTAGTTTAACTATAAATAATTATTCTAAAATTAGATTATAAAATAAACTCCTCCACAAAACTAGAACTAACCGACGCCAGCACTTGTCATTCCCCTATCCAATGGTGTAGATACAAGAAAGTGGAACAACGTTTACCGCGAAATATATATACAAGGATGTTATCTCCGTTGTTATAAAAAGAGCAATAAGCAAAGGGAGCATGTTTCCGTTATGAACCGCAATAACAATAGAGAAGGTTGGACCACAGGAACTGGCAATAATTGAACTTGTAGGCTAAGGAGACGATAGAATGGAAATTTATCCGAGTTAAGATAGTGTAAGGATCATAACTATTACAGCGATTACTTATTTTTCTACCACTAATCACAATAGGCAAAAGATTAAGTATGGCTCACGTGACCTTGATAAAGAAAGATTCTGGAGACGTCCGTCCGCTGCAAGCGCCACGATGTCAATGCCAGGCCAGGCGATGACTGTGTGTGCGCTCGCCTACCCTACCGCTAGCTAGGTAGCCAGGTACGGATGGTGACAGTGACAGTTAAAGGTGGGCGCCAGACGGATAGCGCTTACAATAGTCTATGCAGCTAACTATCATCACTATCACTATCACTACATAGTATAAAACAAAGTCGCTTTCTCTGTCCCTATGTCCCTATGTATGCTTATATCTTCAAAAAACTACACAACGGATTTTGATGCGGTTTTTTTAATAGATAAAGTGATTCAAGAGGACGGTTTTTATGTATAATTCTACGCAGACGAAGTCGCGGGCAGAAGCTAGTTTTTAATATAGTAACTCTAACTGTAACAAAAAAAATAAGAACACAATAGTTACAGAGAGTACAAAGGCAAACTTTCCCTAAACAGGTATATCTAAGCTATTATTGTATTCGGATTGTGATTTCGTATACTGAACAATGAGGGTATTAGTTTTTAATTGTGTAATTCCAGTCCAGATTAACGAAGAGCGGCGTACAAGCGGCAGAAAACCGCGACGTAAACTGAACCGATACACGGGAAAAGCCGAGCTGCAACTTTAATTAGAAAAACTGTAGGTATTGCATAGTATTTGTCCTTAGCTTTTATTTATTCACGGTACATTGGCTGACTTTCCGATGGATAGATTGACTTTTACATGTGCACTAAATCGGTCAAAAACGGATATATACAGCCGTCAAAAAATATCCATCTGCAAGAATGTTAATAATAAAAACGTCGTTATATCATTTACGGCACGTCCTGTCTTTGCATTGTAACTCTATGGCATATAAAGCAATATGGCGGGCCGAGTTTGCCACCAAAATATATTTATACAAAATTAAGACATTACTTTTTATATTTCGCCGCGAATGAAGCGAAATGCTGTAATCAAAAACGATGGACACCGGCGTCGGCGTTAACAAGGCGATTCTTGCGCTGTTACATTGTTTTCTTTACTAGACCACCCTCTATAAACGAAGGTGTGTAATCATCATCATCATTTCAGCTGGAAGACGTGCACTGCCACTGTTTAATGTTTTATTTATTTAATGAAAAGAGAAGAAATAATAATTTATTTATTTACACATATTCTATAAATTACACATAGAAATATACATTAGAAAGTAATAACAAATAAAAATGGAAGACTCATAAATTAATTAAATATGAAAAAATGGTCAAGACAGTCTGTCAGTCGGAGTGTGGTAGGGCAGCACCATCATCAAAGCCAAACAGCTTCACTGCTGGCTTCCACTTCTGACCGGTGCCTCTTTATTTAGATATTTAATAAGCTAACAATTTTATTTTCTTTAATTAAAAAAAAAATACTCAGATTAATATTGATATGAAAGAGTAGCTAATAAAATACTGATTCATTTGAAACATGTTTTCGTCCACCCAATGTCATTAATGTGTTTATTTTTAAATCCATTTTTTTTCTATGACCAATATTGTGCAATAAGAAAGCACAAAGTCCATACAAACAATTCACTTACAAATAAGTAGTCATTTAAACTGATGATATCAATACTTGCGTGCTGATACAAAATAATAGAAAGAGCAGAATAAATAAATAAATAACACGAGACACGGACGGGTACTAGACAACGAATAAAGTACTATTTTTACACATACACACGGTAATAGTGTCGTACAGACACATCATTCAAACAGATGACGCTTGACGACAAAAATTCGCATAGTAACAAGGTCACGTGACAGCAGAGCTAGTAACAGGTAGCAACATTCGAAGACTACCCACCTGCTATGGGATGGTGTAGCGGTATAGCACGCGTCACGGAATGACGAGGATCCGGTTTAGATTCCCGGCCATAGCTTTACTTTTCGGATGGGGTGCGAGTCGGGTTACCTTCACGTGCGGTCAAGAGCTGCGGTTCCTTTTTGGATCCGTCCGGGGGGAAGAGCAGTGCTTGATCTGGTGCACCCTGGGCAGCGGCTAATGATTTCCTGGCAGTTTCTGAGGGATATCATTGACCGTTGGCTAATAGCCCGACATGGGGGAGGGGGGTCTTTGAACATTACCGTACAACGTTGCCGACATTTTGTCACAAGATTTTTTAATCATATTTTTGTTACTTTGACATTGGCGAAGTTGTCGTCGCTATAACGACTTGAAACGCCACAAATAAGAAGAAGAACAAGAAGATACTTTTCGGATTTTATTTACTATGTGTTCTAATTTTCAGTGACAGTTAGAAATTTAGATTATTCGCTGCCGATGTTACGGCATCAGTTACTAATATATATCTTTTATACAGCCTATAACTATTAACTAAACACCGGCATTAAACATAATGACAACACGATAAACCGGAGTTGGCGCTGCGCATGTCAGCAGTAAAAGCGGTCCGTTAACCGCGACGTTTCGGCGAAACGCAACGCGGCGCGTTCTGGTTTGATTGTTTCATTTGGACATTAATTGTATAACTGGCTGTTACCCGCCTCGCCTATAGTGCGTCCCAATCCATTTTAACGCTTTCGTAAACAAACAAGTCCCGCCCAAGTTCATGTAAAATTTAAACATAATAATCTATACTTATAATAACGCTGAAGAGGGTCGAAAGTCTGTACATGGAAGACAATAAAAAAAAATGACTTAGAATCGATAACAGAACACGTTCCAAAAGTTTTTAGAATTTTCGTAGGTATGTTAGTCTGCATATTTGCGAGCGCATCACGTGAGCGATAAACATGGCAAATGCTAATTCTATAAGGACGAAGTCGCGGGCAGAAGCTAGTCATAGTATATCTAAGGCTTTGTCTGTGATGTGATGTGATGATATTTGTGGCAACGCCCTGTTAGTATCTACACTGCACCCGTGCGAAGCCGGGGCGCGGTGCTAGTATTATGATTCAAAGAGGGTTAGAAACAACAAAACCGGATTTTGCATAAGTCCGAATTATCTTTGCTCTCCGTGTAATCCAATGAAATAGAACAAAAACAACCAGCAACGACGTTATCTTACAGATGGAAGCTACAGAAAAACTTCGCGAAACAGATGCCCACCAAAATGTTACCCATTTAGAAAAATTCACGGAAAAATCGTAATCAAATAACAGTGAAAATATCGCATCGGCGTATTGCAAAGGGATAATACAAATTTACATATGCCGGTGGTCAAAAATAGAATCAACATCCACAGATACATTTGTTCCAAGAAGTCATAGACAGACAGCGCCAATGTCAGCAGCAAAGATTAACTTTGCTAAAAACCAAATCATTTACTTTCCAAAGCTCGTATCTCTATTCATTCGTGTAAAAGAATAACGCACCGTATACAGCACGAAATAAGATGCCATTTTCAGAATCACGCAGAATCGTTTCGGGTACTCGTGAAAGAAACTCGTCCGGGGATGTATTCTCGAATCGTACGATAATTAGACACGCCCATCATCTGTAAGCGAGGCGACGGGGGTTGATTAATTGTTCCTTTTTTTGTGACGAAGCAAAATTCTGCAACACTTTTAAAAATTCCCCCAGCGCCTTTTTTTAACTGCATTGCATACTCGTAGGTACAGTCAAAGAATTTAATTTCCAACCCACCTAAGATTCAATATCGAGTGAACCATCACCATAAGAGCTAGCTGGAGCATAACGGTGACCACATCCCCAATTCCGAAATTCTGAAACGGACCATCCTTGTGGATGTCGGAACTAGGATAACACAGCTGAAGTGGCGACAGGCGGGGCACTTGGCAAGACGAAACGACGACAGATGGTCGAAGGCGGTCACAGAGTGGTGGCCAAGATTGAGTCGAAGGTCAGTGGGCAGACCACCATCCCGTTGGTCAAATGACATCTGTCATTCGGCTGGAAAACTGTGGATGAGACTGGAACAGGTCCGGGCAAAGTGGCGTGAAAATGAAGATATGTTTATAAACAACTTGTCTTTTCAAGTTCAATTTAATTCGCTTTTTACAGAAATTTGTAATTGTAGTTTTATTATAGCAAGATTCAACATAAATTCAAATCATCCAATTTCATTAAAATACCATCGAGTTTTATTAAACTTTTGTTATAAAACAAACTACGTCAATTTTGTTGAAAGAGCTTCACAGCTCGTTTCAATTATTGCGAGCTTTGGCGTGATAAAGCTCGTCATAAACATGCGATTGCTAGTCCCGGGGCCGGCGACGCGACGCTTTAAGTTACGTGGGCACACACAGTACACAGTTGCCGGACAGTGCGAAAGGCTATGAAGCAACATTTTGATTTGTCTAATTTTCAGCCGTAATTGGTAACAATAAGAAATCTATAAGATAGAAAGATGTCATCAAAAGGTACAGCTGGTGCTAATTGGATGCAATCAATCTGGCAACTGACAACTGGTCATTGGACATTTAAAAAAAATCCTCAATAGAACTACTGGTGTCATTATTACAACATAACGAATTTTTTTTACATTCTTTCGTGCTTTGAAATCCTAATGCTAGACTAACTTCTAATTCAATAAATACGACACTATAAATTATTAAATACTTTTTAATGATAATAGTTTTTTGGTATTAAATAAATAAATAAATGAATGAATGAATTGAATTGAATTGAATTGAATTGAAGTGAACTAATAAACGCAACTGTAATCTTATTACCTAACTCGCTCGCAATCACCATCGTGTTCATTTTGACAGTTCATGTATGGGCTGACAATTAGCATCGGAATCAGCTAGCTGTCACATTCATACAAGAACTGTCAAAATTATCATGATGGCGATTGCGAGCGAGTTAGGTAATAAGCCTACTTACTGTTCATTCTAAGTTTACTACAATCGCTTGCATTTGAACCAAGTCCGTGTGCACGTTCAATTAACCCCAGCTAGATTACAGCGTTACATTACGAACGGACGTCTCGCATTTCGTTAGCAGTGATGCCTCTGTTCTAATGCAAGCTGTAACTTTAGATGAGAACTCTGTGTAATCCGAGCGGGTGAAATCCAACATACATTTTTTTTTACCAATCTTGTTTTATTTGAAATCGAAAAATAAAAAAATAAGTTCTTAATGAATTCTCGAAACTTATACTCCGTAGCTGACTTAGAAAGTATTTTTAAATTACGCACTATGACATCAATTGCCATAGTTTCAAAGCTCACGACAACGCCACAAGCCCGCAGCTAGAACACTATTATTTTAATTAAACGCGCCACGCCTAGAACTCAATTAAAACTTTTAAACGTTTTTAACCTCAAAATCTACGCGGCTAACCATCACGAACCTCCTAATGACCATTTTATAATTAACATAGAAAATTAAATCCTCACAACAAAGCATCAAATAGCCCTCCGCAGAAACATAACTCGCATAATGAGGAAATACCAAAGACAAAAGACATAAATCGTCAGAAGGAATAAATTCGCCGAACTAAGTTAGATCAAGCCTTTCATTATTATCTATGAGTACAGAGCAAAGTGGACCCTCCAAGTTGCGAGCAAGATTGCGTTCTGCGTGCAAACGCCCTGTAGTGGGGATTTAATTAAAATCTCGCTGAAGATAGAAAACAGGGCTGCTGTCCATTGTAGGACGGTATTGTAATCTGATATGGCTAATTGACGGACCGTCAGCGGGTTCTGCTAAAGAAATTAACTGCTAATAATACTTCAGTTAAGTTTATTCAAATGAAATACTTTAGAACAAGTAAAGGTCACGTTATGCTTGTTTAGTAGAAATCATTTGCTCAGAAAACACGACTTTATACAAAAGCTACATAGATAGACACTCACACAAATCACGACAGAGCCTAAGTTAACAAGACCTAAAGGCCACGTTTAGCATGATTGTGGGCGTATAGGTGGAAAGTGAAATCAAAGTAGAGATGGGTTGCTAGCTGTATCGCTTATAAGATGATTGGTAAGATTTTAGCCCATTCCCACGATGGGCTTTTACCAAATGTGCGGGAAGAGAAGCAACTGGTACATTCTATGTTTTTTCTTTACTCGCAGACCAGCGATGGAAAATGCTATGAGTTTATAAGTAATAGAATGTTTTGTCTCGTTTTTAATTTCAATAACTAAATTGCACACACGTTTCAACAAAACGAAGGCCAACGTAAAAATTATAAATTAAATACCTTCAACTACTCTTTATTACATTTTCCAGCGGCATAAAATATGGCCCTCATTATGTATGCAATATAGGTAATTTTCTAAAGAGAATGGACAAAATTCCATGCCGCTGATATATAATTAACGGTCTTTATGAAGAAAAATTAAATTAAAAAGCGAATAGCTTAGGTACACTGTCATACTTCAAAGTTATGAAAATCCACCGTGCCGCCTCACAGCGGAGACGCGCACCGTGGAATGCTTATCTTCATTTAAGTTTACTTTCATATTAATTTATGAAACAGTCTCGACTGTACGCCCGTTCCAATATTGCGGGCCCCGACCGAGTTGCTAACACACTTACGAACTGTTACGCTCTGTGTACTGCGGAGACTTACCTGTGGGAAGAAAAAGTTTAGTTATTAATTTAATTATTTATCCAATATCTAATCAATGGAAAAGATTGAAATAGGACTAGCTCGAATAGTGAGCCAAGTCCCTCCACGCCACCTATATGTATGTACTAGCTGTTGCCGCGCTATCGCTAACCCGTGGGAACTATATTCCGGGATAAAAACTAACCTATGCCCTTTCTCGGGAGTGCAACTATCACTATACTTAATTTCAATAAAATCAGTTTAGCCGTTTTGCCATGAAAGAGCAACAAACATCCAAACTTACGAACTTACAAACTTTCGCCTTTAAGATAAGATGTTAGACGTAGACGTTAGAATCCTACATTATCCGCCTATTGTCTACTTTGTTCTTTGTTTCTCTATTGTTTTGTACTGATCTGTGGTGTTCAATAAAGAGTATTTGTAATGTATTGTATTATCCTTGATGTATAAAAATATCGTAAATAAAATACATATTTATTTAGTATAATTTATTAATGCATTATTGTTACTTAATCGTATCGATCCAGCATTCATCACGTGTGTGTTTGTCTGTTACTTCTTCACGGATTTGGATACAATTTGGAACACAGACAGCTGGTACACTAGACTCAAACATAGGCTACTTTTTATCCCGAAAAATTGCATAGTTCCCGCGGGATAGCGATAAAGATCTCAAAGATCGTAGCTGCCTAGAGTCTCAACATGAATAATTCATGCAGAATATATCATCAACATCAGTTTCTGAAGTCTATTTCTACGCGGACGAAGTCGCGGGCAGAAGCTAGTTATCAAATATATCACCCACCCACCTTAATTGTTTGTGGCATTTGAACAGATGTTTTTGACGTTTTGGTAACTTACATATATAGACCCTGGTCTGTCTACCCCGTAGAGGATAAAACGTGATTTATGTATGTATGCACTGTATGCACGTTACCGCCAACACAACCAACCCCTGATAAACATACAAGTTTTAAAACCTTCCCAAACCTTGGGTCTGAACAAACTTGACCCCGACCTAAAAGTCGGCCATAGCGAAAGAAACTAACACAGATTACTTGACAAGGGTACCAACCATTGTCCCTTCTAAAGACGGGTACGTACAGCCTTAGCAAAAAACCTTATCCAAAGCTTCGATACTTACCCAACGTTGGCAACCCTATGTCTCTTCCACGTGGACTCGAACTTGAATTCTTAAGTTTAATGGCGCAAAGATAAATTTACAATGTCTCGCAATGCAAACATAGACCGTTTCAGTGTTGAGTCGTCGTTAGGTTATTACTTCGGTGGGATCAGATTGTCGATATTAGTGCTTCTTGGTACACCAGGTAAATAGTGATTTAGGGCTTGGGCGTAATTTGTTGTGGCTATCGGAATTTGATGGTTAAAAAACGGATGGTAAATCGTCGAAGCTGGAATCACGATAGTATTCAACGTTTCTCTATATCAAATACTTCAAATAGTACATCGAGGGAATGGGCATAGGAATCCTATACGCCCACAATCATGTTAAACTGTGTGTGTGAAAGAGAATCGATGTGTATGTACGTATGTGAAACAAATGCAATTGACAAACACTGAGATACGTGCACAAAGGCGGACTTATCCCTTGGTATGATTTTTTCGGAATAAAAATGTTTTCATCACACACAATTTTGTACGTACACTCAAACCATTTGACTCCTGTCACCTCGTAGGACTTCCTCCGGTAAGAGTCGAAATTAATATCCTTGTAATGTCATTGTGACATTAATTGCCGCAAGATTCAAGTGGGTTACATATATCAAGTCTTTATCCCTTACGGGGTAGACAGAGCCTAAGGTAAGGCCACGTTTAGCATGAGTAAGGGGGTATAGATGGAATGGGAAATCAAAATAATGTTGGGTTGTCAGCCGCATCGCCTATAACATGATTCCTAAAACTTTCGCCCATTCCCTCGATAGGCTTTAACCATCTGCGCGGGACGAGAAGCAACTAACTAGTAAATTGAATGTTTTCTCTTTACTCCCAGACCAGCATGGAAGTGCGTTAATATTAGTTAAAAAATAGTTTAAATGAACTCACTACTAAAGTAGCCATAATTTTTAACTCTCTAGACACACAAAATAGTAAAGCTACTACGCTACACTTTTCTTAAATTCTCGAGGATAAATCTCTCTCGCAAAACAACAAATGATGCAAGACCAAGAATGCACAGCAAAGTCCGAAGATTAAAGCCATAATTCCAACGTTGAATAAATAAGGCTTCGACCAGACCTGACGGACTTTAATAAGGCAAGCTAATCCGGTTCAGTATCTTTCTGTAGTTTTACCCCCTTATTCATAAACGCTCTATAGGCTTATAAGTTAGCAGAAACCTATAGTATTTATGAATATGGGGTTAAGGCATGTACAAAGAAGCATTTTCAACATGAAACTACCGTGAGACTTAATCATAATTACACATAAACGGACAACTCACGTATAAAAAGTCGAGTGATGCTCGACATGTTTCGGACTATTTCGTAGTCCTTCCTCTCGGAGCGCTCGCCCCGGCGGCAGCGAAACGAACACACCAAATACAAACGAAATAGTCCGAAACATGTCGAGCATCACTCGACTTTTTATACGTGAGTTATCCGTTTATGTGTAATTAACAAAGAAGCACTTTTAAAAACAGCTACCTCTCGAAGTGAGAGTACGAAGTCCATGCCTTGTTACAAAAATGAAAGCAGTGTGAGATCATTTTATATTGGTCACTTACATAGACAGACAGACATAAAAATATTCTGTTTTCAGCATTTTTTGTTATAGCGGCAACAAAAATACATCATCTGTGAAAATTTCAACTGTCTAGCTATCACGGTTCATGCGATACAGCCTGGTGACAAACGGACAGACGGAGAGACAGACTGACGGACGGTCAGCGAAATAATAGGGTCCCGGTACGGAAGCCTAAAAAAACATGTCACAACCTGACGTCCAACTATAGCACAGTTAATAAATACCTACTATAGTATTACTCTACTGTAATAATAGGCCTACTGCCCAATCAATTTGAAAACGATTAAAACGTATCGCAAACGCAGACGAAACGCAACGCGCGACTGTTATTGCTCGGCGTTTAATTACTGCACAGCTATAAATCTTGCCGTATCAATGCGGAGGGCTGCCAGGTTTCAATACAAACAAATATTGGGTTCGAAACGTAACTAATTGAATCAGGCGTCACTTTTATGATATCCTCGTCAATGAAAAACAGTTATTCGGATGAACAAAACAATTTTTACCTTGCTACTCCGCTACTCACGTGCAATAACCAAGCCTGTGCTTCCCTTTGCTTCACTACTGCCAATAAAACACATATAAATCCCACAAACTTAATTATCCCTTACACCACACAAACACTGACGCGTTTCGATCCCTATACGGGATCATTGTCAAAGTTTAATGAGCACAACTGTTACACATGCAGAACCAAATGTCGTAACACAGGTTTGGTTATCTTGCACGTGAGTAGCGGAGTAGAAAGTTAAAAATTTATTTTTCATTGAAACGGACCTCCGCAAAGTAACGCCTGTTTCAATAAAATATTAAAAAAGTTATCTGGATATAAGGTATAACCGTTTTTGTAGTACGCATGTTATAGTCCTCTGCGTCATTCAACACTAGATCCAATGTATGTATGTACACGATCGGTGTATGATCACGTATTTGTTCCTTACGGGGTGTTTGCTTTTAATTTAAATACACCTAAGCTGCGCTCCATCTCGCACAGGATGCGCTCTCGCTCTCTCTCTCCAAATGGCGCTGAGATGAGGGACTCGCCCTTAATCTGTTATTTTAACAAACCGCTCAATTATACAAAAAAAAAAGGAAAATAAAGTGTCACCAGTGCAAAATCGGCCTTTCAATTAACATAAGAACCAAACACGGGGTAGCGAAGCCCAGGGTCCCAACTTGTATAGGATAAATAAACAAATAGTTCTCTGACTGTAATATACGTTACCATATGTAAACAAACTACAGTACACTGTTGACTATTAAGCTATTCAAGCAAAATCGTTTAGAGCAGGAGTCATATCACAATAAACGAGTACTATGTGAGCCAACCCTAAGCAAGGGTTGTCTATCGAAGCAAAACCGCTGACCGTGACACTGTCCCGGCATCGGTTCCCGATTCACGATTAAAGCTGACGAGATTTATTCACAGTTTCTGATACTTACACAGTATCTGACCACCACATCGATTGTTATAATAAGTTGGTGTCTCTACTTTCACAGCCGTACGTACATCTTATGTAAATACACCAAGTCAGAAGCCAATCTGTAGGCTTATTACCTAACTCGCTCGCAATCGCCATCGTGTTAATTTTGACAGTTCATGTATGGGCTGACAATTGGCGTCGGAATCAGCTAGCTGTCACATTCAGATCAGATCACTAAAAGTGAGTTAGATCAACAATTTTTAAAGACAAACAATTACGCCAAACACTTTCGCTGCCCCACATTACTTTGCTATGCGCTACACTCGAAACATTTTTCCGCATTGTAGCAAAAACTGCCAACGAACAGAGAACCAGCCTGTCGGGTCCTCGTGGAGCCGAATGCTCCAAAGCAGAAGCTGAAGTTTAAAACACATAATCATGTGGAAGACTCAGAACGCCCGCGCCACAATGAACGACATCTAGCTAGTGAGAGGCTTGCCAATGCTGCGTCTTCCAACTCCTAGTCTTCCCCGTTTATCTGTTCTACGAGCGTCATGGCATGCCCATCTTACCAATAACTAAGTGCGGTACAGTGATGTCGTGAGCGTTTTTCCTCGCGTCGGCGGCAGCGTGGATGCGAAATTAAATCTCGCGGTTACCATTATAACCTCGAACGCTCATTATGGCGTAATGAATTACAGCCAGCGGTTGCGCTATTAGAATTTGATGGCTTTCAAAATGAGTTGACTTTGTGTTTTTTTTGAGTTATTATTCTCTGTTATTATGAAGCCTAAGTTCGTTATTAATGAAAAGGTAATTGCAAGATATTACAATTGAAATTGATGAAACTTTGCTGTCCCCGCAAAATAGTCGGATCGTGCTAAATAGTTGCCCTTGTATTGAATATTTCGATTTATGCAATTAACACACAGAGGGTGGTGGCCAAGACTGGGTCGAAGGTCGGTGGGCAGACCATCAGCCCGTTGGTCAGATGACACCTGTCATTCGGCTGGAAAACTGTGGATGAAACTGGCACAGGACCGGGCAAAGTGGCGTGAAAATGAAGAGGTCTGTAGCTGTGGGAGGATGTGGTCTGATTAGCAATGCAATTAACATACGTGCCCTCTGTTTTATGATTATTAATAATTAATTTTAATAATGTCTTGTTCTAAATGCAATAATGATCCGCGACTGCATACCTTTGTGTCAAGCGACACCATAATGCGTGCATTAGCGCTTGCACCGAGCTAAGCTGTCATGCGGCCAATTGGAATTTACAACATGGCGTCGAGACGCGTTGTCGGAAGTTATTGAATTTGCTTAAGTCATAAGTCATTTATTCGTCGCTTTCATGTGTACATCATGTGTGTTTCATGCTTTCAGACATGTTGCTATTGTTTAGAAGCTTTAGAAATTAACTTGTTAGCTCAACTAACATAACATAACATAATCAGGTCTATGTACGTCCCACTGTTAGCTCAGAATGAGAGTGCTTTAGCTCCCACGCAGGCACGGTGCAGATTTAGAACTTCACACACGCCATTGAATTGCTTGAACACAAATAAATACGTGTTTAATTTGTATCTAATGCATTGGTTTTTAGCTAGCGGTACTTTATCATCGATATTATCATGTTACTCGTATCATTATGAGGAGAGTCTTGTGCCCAGCTAATACTGGACCAAGTTATCCTTTTTATATATAGTAGGTTTCCTTCTTTGCTAACTATAAAACAAAAATAACGGGTCGCTTTTGATACAAATTTGTATGAAGAGTGACTCGATATTTTTACTCGTCAGTGCATTTGTTTAGCTCTAACACAAAAAGATCAGCGCCGCGATTGGCTCTTGTTTGTCCAATCGCGCGTCAGGATTTGAATTGAATATCGAACATTTCAATTTCAAATTCGCAATCGTCGTGCGATGCTATGATCGTTCTATAAGTTCTATTGTCAGTTTAAACGTAAGATATGTTGGATGTACCTGGCTCCTCGGCTGTCAAATGCTAATATCGAATCAGATTATGTAACTTATGCCGATATTCTTTGGTCATTTGTACCAATATTCTTTAGTCAGTTTCCATCCCTCAGGCTGATTTGAATATGGAATAAGGTAGTCATTGATGGATGTAATGGGACCGTGTCACGGCATTGCTTCTTCTAAGAAATTTCGTCTCTATGTCGGTCTACTTTTAGGTTGATTTTGCTACTTTCGTTTAAGGAAGATCTGAGCTGTAGAACGTAATCAATCGATATTAATAAAAAAGACAACGCGAGGACGGCAATGGCTATAGTAAAATAGACTAATGGAAATTTATTTAGGCTCGGGCTTGACGTATCGTCTTTTGTGCTAAAGGTCGTCGGTTCGAGCCCGGGCTCGCTTCTCAGAGTATCATTGCGATTGTGGAGAGATGAGAGTTATTGTATTTATTTGTCATGAGCTTCAGTTTAATTATGTAAACTTAATCTGTACATATCTGCGCGGCAATTCAATGGTTTGTTTGTGAAGTTTTCTCTGCCCGGTAGGTAGTGGGATGCAAATAGGCTGGAGATGTGGCATCCTAACTCTTGTAATGTGACTTTGTTTATTGGTTTATTTGTCACTCTTTCACTCGTAAACTACTCAACCTTTGTGATAAAATTTGAAAGATTTCATCCAGAAAAATTGTAATGTTTCCAATGTGTTGTGGTAGCGGCTAGTTTTAATGAATACTTTACCACTCTGTTCTGCAGTCAGCCAAAGTAGGTAGTTGGGGGAGGCCTATGTCCAGCAGTGGACGTTTTTTGGCTGACATGATGATGATGACGACGCAAAGTAGCCAAATAATTCATTGTTACAGTAGAAATAAGCTCGTGTTGCTAACTTTTTGGCTTTTTGGTGTCACGAACTATCTGACGCTGACTGTACCTACGTAAAAATATTTTGACTTCAATTGAAATGTCCATTTTGACGGCAGCACGATATTGCCGTGGCTGCAGGCGGAGCAGCGCGTGACGTCACGCCCGATCTTATTGCACTCGCGCAGCGGGCGGACACCCTGCACTAGACACGTCCTACCACTAGGTACCTACTACATACCTGTGGCCAGTTTACTTACAATGTTACAAGTCTACGTGGTTGATTGCACTGATTCGAACATTTTTTTTAGTCGTGTTCGTTATTGCCAGGACTAAGATTTGTGGAACAATATTTTGAAAAAAAAAACGGCTTAGTGCAAGTCGGGAGGCGGCACTGAGACCGTACAAATCCGCCACGTGAGTGTAAGCGTTAGTCTTAAGCAAAATGTACGCAATGTGAGATCATATTATACTGGTTACTTATATAGACAGACATAAAAATATTCCGCTTTTCGTATTTGTCGTTGCAACAGAAATCATGTGTGAAAATTTCAACTGTCTTACTACAGACTGACAGAAGAATAGTGGAGTCTTTGTAATAGGGTCTGGACCGTTTCGGTACGGAAGACTACAAAAGAAAAAAAAACGTGACGGGGGTAAAGCCGCGGGCAAGTGCTTATTATAAATATAACCAATCACATTTCGCAATAACTGCTCTCAGCCATCCAATCGCGGCCGGTGATTTACATGCAATACCGTCGTACGCGAATCCCGATTGCATTAAATTTAAATGCACCGGGGTTAAGCGGACCGTGCGATTCCATTGCGGCTGCATTGTACGGCCGCGCGCTGCAACATGCCACAATACCCTGACAGTGATAGACGATGCGATATTAAGCGTTTGTGCAAATTAATTCAGGATGGACGTTTAAGAAGTTCCCGTTGGTGTGATCGATGTGTTTGCCGATGAACTAGTCGCTGACACAGCTCGAAGAATATGTTGAAGTATAAGAGAAGTATTTCACGTAGGTACCGTACACCTAACTGGCTTTAGGACGGGGATCTAGTTACATTGATGCATAATCTTAAAACTCAATTTAGTTTTACGCTCAGCTCAGCCACTGTCAAGCTCAAATCAGGGTGGGATACTAGTCCTACTAATATTATAAGCGCGAAAGTTTGTAAGTATGGATGGATCATCTTTCACGAAAAAAATAATGAATGGGTTTGGATAAAATTTGGAACGAAGATAGCTGATACCCTAGATTAACACATCGGCTATTTTTTATCCCGGAAAATTGCGTGATTCCTGCGTAATAGCGATAAAGGAATTCTATGCAGACGATGTTGCGGAAAACAGCTAGTACAATATAAATATTCTTTATAAGACACCATAAATGAGTAAGAGTTTATAAAAATAATAAAAAAGACAAGGCAGAGAATCTAACCACGACAAATTGTTTTCTATCGACCAAGTTTTTCCACCTCGACATTGGAAAAATCATTAACAGTTTCAATTGATATTTTTTTTTTACTAGCGTTAATTGTTTTGTGCGAGCGGACTTTTAGTGTATTAAAGTCGTCTGTTCTTGATAAGAAAGCCTGTTCAAACACCTCTTAGACAGAAAAATGGATAAAGCAAAGTACCAACGTCTCACGGTGACAAAATAAAGAATAAAGTTGTGAAAAAATGCGAATAACACGAGATAAGCAAGTGGCTTTTTTCACTCCACCTTTCATCTTGGAGCTAAGAGAATATTTTTTAAAAGGCTCCCGTAAAATAGATTAACTCTCTGAGAGTACTTTATACCGCGGTCAGGGGGGGAGGTAAGCGGGGAAAAGTGTTCGGTCGCGAGAGCTTCGATGTGGACAAAGGGCGGCAAGCTTTTCAATCTCTGTATCTTCATCAGCGAAAATTATGGACCATGTAGGTATTAACTAATTTTTCTACCAGTTGATCTTCATTAGAGTTTAATTTCTCTTTACTCCTTTTTTAAATTAGTGTAAAATAGTATAAAATAAAGTCGCTTTCTCTGTCCCTATGTCACTATGTATGCTTATATATCTTCAAAACTACACAACGGATTTTGATGCGGTCTTTTTTAATAGATAGAGTGATTCAAGAGGAAGGTTTTTATATATAATTCTACACAGACGAAGTCGCGGGCAGAAGCTAGTCGTTTTATAAACCCATTTACATACCCCCCCAGTTTGATTTACTTTATACAAATTTTTACTTTATATAAATGTATGTAGACTCTATTTGTGGTAATAAAATTCTATTCTATTCTATTCTATTCTATTCTATTTGCAAAAAAAAAACGGGCACCCAAATAGTTTCATGCTCACACACGCACATAAATCACGTCGGTTCATGAGACCTCTGCCGTGATTTTTTAAAAGGCAGTCTTCTGACAATGCACCGAACGAGTAAAATATAAAGCAAAATATAGGTTATGAGATTAAACAGACACCCCTCCGCCGAAAATAAAAAAACGTAAATCTTATTCTCTTAAACGAATGAATTATAATAAAAAAACCTAAAAAAAGACTGCTATTGCGTTTCTCTCAAAAATTAATTTTGTCAGAAGACTGCCTTTTAAAAAATCACGGCAGACCTGTTGACAGACAGACGGACCGGAGTCTTAGTGATCCCTATTTTACCCACGGAACCCTAAGAACCCATTTTAAAACCTTCAGCCCGTTAATCACTCAAGCGACAGTAACCGAGGGCTACTTAGCGAAGTCGCGGCACACATTGCCGGGACTCGAACCCGCATCAGGCTAAGTATCGCCCTAACTCAGTGCCAAATCGCAGATCAGGATACCGCAATAAGGGCCGCGGTCGCAAAACTGTAGAAGCATCGAATAAATAAACCGGATTACTGAGTATGCTGCGACTAAATAATTGGACACGTAAATACTAGGGTAGTATTTAATACTCGTTATTGCCGTGAAAAGAGGCATGGAATAAGAATATTCGGAAAATAAATACTGAATGAAAAAATCTGTGTACACAAAAAAAACTACAGAATTATTTTTCCTTTCGATTAACAAAGGATATGAATTAGAGCGTTAATAATGTAATCTACGCTTGTATTTCAATTATCCTACTAATATTATAAATGCGAATGTAAGTATGTTTGTTACGCTTTCACGCGAAAACTACTCAACCGATCATCATGAAATTTTGTACACATGTTCTTGGAGGTAAAATATTTCTTATGTCGTCACTCTGACGTTATTTATAAAGTTATAAAGCTAGTAAATCATGTTTTCACTATTTTCAAAGGATTTTTAACGGACTTGATTTAAAAATCTGTTCTAGGTCGAATTACCTCTTAGCGGTAACAACATTATCTTATAAGGTTATTATTAAAAATATATATAATTCAGTACTTCAAAGACCTACACATAGTATTTTTACTTAGTATTTATACTTATTCACGCAGCTCGTGTAACTCCATCTAAAATACCGAAACGGTTCTCAAACTAGCGAATTAAGCCCGAAACCGTGCGGTTTGCGGAATTATACCTAATGGACATTATGCTCACTACTTAGAACGCTTTAATCTCAATCTAAAACTAATCAAAATTTATCTCTACACGCTCACATTAAAACACAATTTAGAACGCAGTAAAACCAAAACTTAGCATCTTACAAATTCGCGATGCGACGTCGGATACTTGATTTCATAATCTGTACAAATGTTTGTTCAGAGTGTGTATGTTTAGTATAAGTTTTTCATCACAAATTACATCTCTTTTTTAGGTATAGGTGTGCACGTGTCTATTTATATCTCCATTTATTATAAATGTGTGTGTTCATATGTATAATATATTATGTATTTCAGTACTTAGTTTATTAATATATATTCTAAATTGCACCACCTGCTCAGATCGGTTCTGTTCTCCAGTCCATTATGGTTGCCTGGTAGAGATCGCTATGTAGCGATAAGGCCGCCTATTGTTACCTTGTAATATTCTGTATACCTTTTTTCTGTTTTGGTTGTTTTATGAGGTGTTCAATAAAGAGTTATTGTATTGTATTGTATTGTACATCTCTACTGCTTTCGCGTTTAAGTGTAAAAAACTCACGTATAAAAGTCGAGTGATGCTCGACATGTTTCGGACTAGTTCGGTAGTCCTTCGTGTAATAATGATTGAGTCTCACGGTAGTTTCATGTTGAAGGGCGAAGTTCTTTCGAAGATATGACAAACGCTAACTCGTTACAGTCGTCTTTTACTATGGTCCATTCAGGATAGAATTTGACAGCACGAATAATGGTTCTTTATAGTACAATTTTTTTAATGTCATTTAATAAGTAAAATTTCTGAGTTTGAGTCTACCTAACCGAGAGCGATGTAAAATATTAAAATATTATCACCTAACCTAATATCACTACATAGTATAAAACAATCGCTTTCTCTGTCCCTATGTCCCATGTTCATATGTCCCTATGTATGCTTATATCTTCAAAACTACACAACGGATTTTGATGCGGTTTTTTTTAATAGATAGAGTGATTCAAGAGGAAGGTTTTTATGTATAATTCTACGCAGACGAAGTCGCGGGCAGAAGCTTAGTCAAATATAAAAAGAAAATACTTCTAATTTTCAGTGTCTTTTAGAAATTTAATTTCTAACGGATAAAACCGTAAAAATAAATACATCAAAAAAATCAAGCTGTGAAATTCATGATTTATTTGATAGTAACTATCTTTTGACTGTAACATTTTGTAACAATGAATAAATAACCTTCACAGCAGAATTCTCCACCTGTACCTACCAACTAAATGAGCATAACGAAACATATTTTTCTCAAACGCCATTACGTCATCTGGGCCGTTAATAGAACTTCTAAAAAGGCTTTTAATTGCGAGACCCCGTCGCCCGAAGCCGCCAACTTTAATACCCTTTCGACTTTATTTTTATTCGTCCCATTCAAAGTGGGCTGAATTGTGAAAGCTGCAACCGAGTTAGGTCAGTTGCCGTTGGAAGTTAATGTTGGATTTAACTTGTTTTATTCTTGGTAGACTTTTTTGTGTCGTTGTAACCGAGGATAAAAATAAGCTATAGTTATAAATGCGCTATTGTGGTCGACAGCGCATTTTTTGCGTTACGACACTGTTGTTGTTGTTGTTGTTGTTGTTCTCCTATGGTACGTCTCCATCCGTTCCTATCCTGTGCACACAGCGTAAGCTTGACGGCAGTATTGGCGTAAGTAAGACGGTGGCCATCCAGCTATCACAAGATTTTTGAATACCGTATTTATTACTTTGACATTAGCGAAATCATCGCATCGATCAATGGGGCCATATTAAAAACGAAAGAAGAAGAAACAAACGAGATTCTTCACGTCAGTCAATACTTCCCCGGCTTTGGATCGATTTCAAAGATTCTATGGGTCTCACACAATTCTTCAAGTTATGATATTAAACCATACACATTGACAACTCCAATCCGGCACAGGTACCGGTTACAAGACGGTCACGAAACAGAACGGACCGACGACGCGCGGAGGCGTTCGGGGGAAATTGCGGAATCGATCCACGGACGTATCGACAATACGCGTCCGCTTTGATGAATTGGACGCCGCTCCGTAGCTAGGTGTTGCGCTGGAGCGAGCGACCGAGCGAACGAACGTTCGCTAGAAAACATAAAGCTCGTGGCGAACGCCGCGAATGGGCACTTAACAAGCTCGCGTGCTCCAACATCTTCGTTTACCATCAGAAGTGATCGTGGAAAAAAACTAATAGGGGTTTAGAAATTCGAAAGGAGTTTTCATACTATTTTTCACGATATAAAGTCTGCAAAATAATGGTCAGTCAAATTCATCACCATCATCATCATAATAACAGTCAGAAAACGTCCCCTGAACACAGGCTCAATCCTCGGATCCCCCAACGGTAGGTTTTGTGATATATTCCTAGGATTTTTGCCCCTTCCCTTGATGGGCTTTTATCATCTACACGGGAAAAGAAGCAACTGGTAGACTCTAAGTTTTTTTTATATGCTTCCAGATCAGCATTATTAAGGTACCTACTTAACTTGGGGAGCCTATACATCCCTTTTATAAATGTATTATAAAGTTAAGTAAAATTTAAGTATTGTTGTAAACTTATTTTATTCTGAAAAAAAAAACTTTCTGTCATGTTTCTTGCGCCGCATTCTTCTTGGCAATGGTCTTTCCGAATGCGCTGGTACGTAGTTTTACAAAAAGACGCGTTTAAGAGAGCCCATGGCGACCTATTTGTAATTTTTTTTTAACATTTTTAAATTTGAATTTCTTGCATTGAAGGGAAGAAGTGTTATAACCATTAAAAACACGCAATCCGTGCAGCCAAGTTATTTCCACGCCTAATTTGAATGAGCGATTAATCATGAAAGCCCAGTTGGCGTCAGAACATAAGTTGGAAACAATCCGCGATTGCGAAGTTGCGTCTCGTAAATTCATTACAAGCTTGGGCAATAGCCAAAGACCCCTGAAACGGAGTTGGCTCTGATTAAAAATGAAAATAAATCGGATCAAGTTAATTGCCTGATGGCATTGGCTGATTGAAGTTCCAAACAAAACAATTGATAATGCATTTTTAAATACCTATATATTTATTTACCTAATACAATTTCCCACGGGAATTTCACACTTTCTCAGGACTTTTAATTTTCTATTAGCGAAAGATTTATTAGAATAGATTGAGTAGTTCCTGGCTTTAGAATTATTATTATACATAATACCATAGAAACAATCAAACTAGCTTAACTCTTCACACCCACACAACAAACGTTTTTTTTTCTTAAGAGTCTCAAGTCACCCTCCAATCAATGAAGCTATTAAAGACGTCATTTTGAAACTCAAGTAATCTTCACTACATAGTATAAAACAAAGTCGCTCCCTCTGTCCCTATGTCCCTATGTATGCTTATATCTTCAAAACTACACAACGGATTTTGATGCGGTTTCTTTTAATAGATATAGTGATACAAGAGGAAGGTTTTTATGTATAATTCTACGCAAACGAAGTCGCGGGCAGAAGCTAGTTTTACACAAAACTAGCCTTCCGTCCGCAGCTTCGCCCGCGATAAATTAATTTTCCCGTAGGAAAAGGTATTTTCCCGCGGTACAAAGTAGCATATGTAACTCGGTGATAATGTAGCTTTCTAACGGCAAAAGAATTTTTGAAATCGGTCCAGTAGTTTCGGAGCCTATTCAATTCAAACAAACAAACAAACAATCAAATTTTTCCCCTTTATAATATTAGTATAGATAGTATAGATAATCGCAACGACGGGTAATGGAAACCGAATTGCGAGCAAGATAAAATAGGTGAGAAAGATGGGATGAAGAGTGTACTCCCCTAGGCTTTGTCCAGGTACGAGAAAACGTAGCATCGCTCATACTACTTATAACAATTTATTTATTTAACCGTTTGTTTATCCTTATCCACGTCCTTTGGAATCGCTACCACAATTTTATCCACTAATCCTGCCGCAAAGCAGCAGTGATAGTACGACAGCCGACGAAACTACTGTCCCACGAAATATTCTATCTTAGCTCTCCATGGGCAATATAGTGATTACTTACCATCAGGTATAGCTGTACATACATACGGAGACTACTTTGTTTCACTTGCTACGATCCTGACATAACTTTTTCGCTTCATCCACATTCATCAATCTCTTCGTACACGCTCGTCAGTTTAGGCCACTCTTGACCTGACCTTTTGTCGAAACGCCCCCGATTTGGTCACGGAACGTCCGCCTAGGCCTTCCTCTCCCACAGAAAATTGTAGCCACACAGTAAATAAAACCGTTTCTACAATTATCTGGAGACACACTTAAACAGCTTTGCCGGGATACCTGGCGTGTTCCGCGCCACTTAAATATCTTCGGGCACTCAGCACTCTGGGTGCTACGAGCGCTCTTTGATCGCGCCCATTGGAGGCCACTCGAGGGCGGATCCACGGCGAGTGGGACAGACGGTTTGACGGCTCTCAAAATGAGATTGAGATATAAAAAAACCTTAAAAAAAAAGTACACTTCGACGAGCTCCAAAGATTCTCGCGATTGAACCTCATTCGCGATTGACGAGATGACACTTTTGCGTACGATATTTCAGATTAAAGTGGAACGATAATTTGTTTGACATCTTAGAGCGGCGTCGTTTTGAAAATTGTCCAGCGGAAAATGTTTTTGCTTCTGAAAACTACGAGTGCTTTCTTAAAAATAAAAAAACTCAAGTAAAACTTCAAGTATCTTCGGCCCTATAGTTTTTTCTTGAAGCGATTGTTCCCTTTGTTCCATCTACATTACGCTAATATTTGGAGCATGAAAATTGTATGTAAATTACAATATGTAAGATCGCTTCGCAAGAATTATCACAAGAAGGCAGACACACGGGCAGCAGCATAGTCAACTTAATTACCCAAATTAACTCTACATCAATTAATTATTTAAATCGCGTCTTGTAGTATTAATGAGAGAGGCTTCAACAAGGCGATCTTAACGTTTAATTAGAAGATAGCATTCACAGGATAACTAGGCATTAGCATAAACCGCGTTCACCAGGAAGCTAACCGGACGAGTTAAATCAGTGCGCGTGTGCGTAAAGCTGTCTATCTGTTTGTGTGACAGCTAGGAAACATAAATCCGCCCGTGCGCGGCCGCCCTAAGGAAGCCATTGTGGCTGCTCCGATTAATCTTGGTCGTGTGCGGCAGACCTTAAGGATAGATTGTTCTTGATTTATTTCCGGATTCGGATTGGCGCTTGCTAATACAAACATTGTTTATATTAAGTTTCAGTTCAGGGAAACAATTCGTAATATACCTTAAGTTCACATGAAATTAGCTTGAATTGAGCCCAAGGTTTGGGCTAGGCGTTGATGAGTAAGTCAATTAGGATTCCTCTTTACATACTATGTATAGATAAATAAATTACTCGCATAATATACTCAGCAATAAGACAAATACATGTTTTAAAGAGCAACAAGACGCGATCCGGAGAACGAAACTACTTATATACATACGTAAATAAATCACGTCTCCATCCCTTACGGGGTAAACATACGTTAAAATAACAAAAAGCCACGTTTAGCATGATTGTGGGCGTGTAGGCCGAATGAAATCTAACTAAATAGGTAATGCTATTTTCAGAGACTCAAAACTAAACAACCATTCTTTACAACCCTCATTATTTCCTGTCCGTTCTCGCATCCTGTATTTCATTCCTTATCCACTACAAAGGATTTCTTGCTCGTTCTACTGCTCATCAGGATAAATAGCGATAGGGAACGAGACGACTGTGGTGAGCAGCGAAGCAAGAGATCTAGACTGAACCATTCCAGCTGACCGCATCCTTGGTTGCCAGCCGATTGGAACAGCCCATGTTCACATTCAAAGGAATAACCAGCCTACACGTGGCTCGATAAAGAAATATGCAGCCTAGAGCGAGTTGCAAAGCTAAGAAACAATAAATTTGTACACACACACTTTCGTCATAACGTGTATATTGGTGATCGATTTCACGGTGTGTTAAGCAATTGCTAAAGTGGATACAATAAACAGGTAATATTTCAGGTGATTGATGTATGTATTTTAGTATTTTCATCCGTTGAAATGATCCCCATAACACATACCTTTGTTTAGTATTGTACCATGATATTTTTTAATTTATTTATTAGCTTTTGAGCACGGACAGTCGGCGAGTAAAAATACCGGCACAAGCTATTTGTTAAATTTGAAACTTGTCCGCCTTGATGACGATCAATGAAGGCGACAAGGTCCGGTCAGAGTCAACAATAGATTTAAACGTTAGTCAGGTTTCGCTGGCAAAACTAATAACAGGTCGACAGTCTATTGTCACGACCGAAGATCAACCTCTTCTCATCAAACAACCAACCACAATAAAACTCAGCGATCTAATTACCCATGTAATGAACAAACCGCCCCCCCCCCTCCCTGGCCACGCCCCGATCCCCCAAATTAACATCAAACGGCGCAAAACAATCGCAGCGACGTTACATAATTAATTATAATGGTTTCCTACGAAACAAAAACGAGGGGAAATCATAAAAGCTGCCGGCGAAAGACAGTCGAGGTAAGCACTTGCCATTGTACGTAAGTAGGTCGTAAGGTAACTTTAAAGAGGGAGGTTGAATAACTTGAAACGACCTCTCAGAAAAACCATCAGTGACACCGGGCAACCGCTTCACTAATTCAATCCCAAATCAACTCGCTTAAAGATACATTAAGAATATTCTCAAACACGGCGATTGCTGGAGTAATTCTTCATTTAAAATTCCCTTTAACTTCTTAGTGGCTGTAAAAAGCCACTCCCCCCACTCTACCACCTTTCTCGGCACAAAACGTCTCCCATTTCCTTGCATTAAAACTCTTACAAAGGCATCATTTTCATGCAAATGTCCCAAAGTTGCTTTTAAAATTTTCTAGCTGTAAAACGTTCTTGCGTGGTTAATGTGAGCACAGCCGTATTCTATATGCAGTTAATGTGTAGCTGCCTGAAAACTAGGAGTGACATGGGCAGCGAAAAAAAGCTAGCACGCATGTGAGATGTGTGCGACTGGCTTTACGAGCGAATTACTTGCACATACCCACAGGTATGTGTATTTTCGGCTGCGTACTTAAGTTAAGTGTCCTTAGGTTACCTTCCAAGTTTGTTTGCACCCATAATATACCGTCAGCTAAAGAGATAAAAACCGACGGTCCTGCAAAACATAAATGACATCTATTTGTTTACTTTTATTCACCAATCGTAATGAAACAAACTCTAGCCAATGTATTTAAATTTTATTTAATGACACAAGATAATAGTAGAGACACAATTAACCATTTACGTACCTAACAAAATTATCTTGAGTTATGGACATTGACACCTCTTAAACAATAATAAAATAATAAGCAACATAACAGGCTCTCGCAGATAGTCGAGGAAAATAAATAAATGCAGTTATGATATGATAGATTACAATAATTACCTATTACACACATAAGTAACATAACAACTTTATCCAAAATCAACTACTTCACTTGAAAGTAGGTATTATTTGATAAAATTAAGGACAACAAGACAATTTCAAAAGTACTTGTAATGGCATTTGACTGAGGCATCAACATTTACAAATAATCATCATAGTTTTTAAGGCTAATTTAAATAAAACAAAAATAACCACACTTCCAGATTCCATCTCATCATTAAGCTGAGCTTAAAGTACAGAAAACAAAAACACAACTCAGAGTCACCAATTTCTACGAACAACACTAATATACCGAGGCCGCACTATCCACAACCAAGTTAGCAGAGTTCAGATTCGGAAACACTTTGCTCGCTGCAAGCACAATCATCTTCGCTATTTCATCTGGCTCAATAATCTGATTACTTGGCACGCACTCGGCTAGCTCATCCAAAAGAGATTTAACATCCACATTGAGATTAGCATAAAAATTAGTTCTCGTGTACCCAGGTTGCACAGAATTCATTTTAACACCCTCAGGAGCCAATTCCACGGCACTTGAAGCTGTGAACCTCGACAATGCATCAACTATCATAGAACAAGATACACAGCCTGGACGCGTTCTAATCGGAGCACCCATTACGATGACGATGTTGCCTTTTGTTTTCACTAAATAAGGCAAACACAGTCTGGTGAGCTGATACGGCACCCTCAGATTCAATAGGAACATGTCATCAAAAGTATCCATGTTAGTGTCGAATAACGAAGACATCGCTAAGAAGCCAGCACAGTTCACTAGAACGTCGATCTGCCCGTACTTTTCCACTGTTCTCTTCACTAGCTCTTCACAACTATTTGGAGCTCTCAGATCATACACAAGGCACAGAGGCTCATAACCTCTGAATGCCGCGCACACTTTTGCCACTTCTCGTAATCTCGCTTCATTTCTTCCTACTAAACTCAGAAAGGCTCCGCTTGCTGCGAATAGGCAACTCGCTGAGGCACCGATACCTGAACTAGCTCCAGTGACAATCACCACTCTGCCAGTGAAATCCATCTGTTTGTTTTAAATTATATCACGCGACCGCTACAAACTGCGTTTGTGCTTCAAATGTGCTATCAGTACAATATATTGTTTCTTTTTTCTTCAACGCTTATCTATTTCATATTCGTAGTTGTGCAATGATGATAACATTATTATAATAAAATGCCGATTTTTTTATCGTGACTAAACATCAGAAAATCGTAAATTTATCACATTTCCTTCAACCAGTAGAAAGATTAAAGCACCTTATCGTTGTTCGTAAAAGACGACTCCAACCTTATTTGGCGCTTCGTTGTGTGAAAGAAGGACGGGGAATCTATTTCCTTATCACAGCACAGAAGTGACGATGCAAATTGTGCGACCAACTAAACCTGTAGGCAAGGATGTATCTGAAATGTCACTTGCCGACTTTATTCATTAGCTTTGAATGTGTTTGACTTTAGCATTATTTTTTGTTTACTCTTAAATCGCACGAAGTCAGAACCGCTAGCAACACGTATTTATTATTGCGTCATTATTCTACGTGCCAACATTAATATTAATATTCATTCGAATCCCGTAAGATTGCAACCATATTCATGAGAATCTTTTAACGGACATTCCAACTTGCACCATTGCAATAAAGCCCAAGTTTCCGAAGCCAACGGTTGCAATTTCAATGGCTGTAAACAATGGTTGTTCGTTTTTCATCAACACATTCACGCTGTTTTGTCCATTTTTTTTTTAGTTTTCAGTTCTTTTCAATTTCACTGAAATGTATAACAGTGGAAACCGTTTTGATCTGTTAAAAGCGAGTCATTGTTTTAAACAATTTAACTTGATTGTGAAATTTGTTTCATAAGAGACAGGCAAGTGAAAAGAGTCCTATAACCTGTCCGTAGCTTTAGGCTCCCTATACGTAACGGACTAATATACAGTGCATAGATGCTCCACGGACATTTGCATTGAAGTAAGCGTTTACCGTCAAATCAAGACAAAAATGAAAAATAAAACTGTACTCGCTAAATATGTTTATTTCTTGTACTATGATAAAACGCATTTATCAGTTACAATACGATCAAATGGGAACAGTTACGCTAAAGATAAGAACAAAAAATAAAGATAATGAAAACGGAACCGAAACCTCAAAACATCAGCTGGTACAACTGAATAGTTAAATGGAAATAATTGAGATCTGTAGCAGTAAAAGGGAACGATGATCCTATCCTAACGAAAGCAATTGAACTAAGATAAAATTATTTACAAACTTTTATCACTTCCACGTATGACGACGCAACTTTACAAGCAACCGATGCTGCACCATCAACAACAATACTAGCAGCGTTCAAATTGGGCAGTGTGCCGCTAGCAATAAACACTATAGTCTGAGCAATCTCTTCGGGTTCTATAACTTTTTTATTTGGCAAAAAATCGGACATCATTTCAAGTGTTTCGTCAACGTCAACGTTCAGATTGGCCAAGTAGTTGGTTCTAGTGTATCCTGGTCGCACGGCGTTCATCTTAACACCCTTGGCCGCAAGTTCAACAGCGCTTGATATGGTGAAAGTTTCCATAGCATCAGCGAGCATGGCCAGCGCCACAAGCCCAGGGCGCACTCGCAAGGGAGCTCTAAACACATTAACAACATGGCCCTTGCTCTTAACCAGATGAGATATACATTTCTGCGTCAGAGCGTACGGAGCGCGAACATTCAACGCGAATAATTCGTCGAAATTATCCATGGTAAAGTCGAACATTGATGTTGGTGCGATTCCTCCCGCACAATTAATCAACACATCAATCCTTCCGAAGATTTCGACTGTCTTTGCTGCGATTATTGCGCAGCTATTTTTTTCTGTAAGATCTAAGAGAAGGCACAACGGTAGTTTGCCCGAGTATGCCGCGCACTCTTTAGAGACCGCCAACAGTCTTTCTTCATTTCTTCCTACGATAGTCAAGGATGCTCCATGAGCAGCGAACATTCTGGCCGTGGCTGCTCCAATCCCTGAGCTGGCCCCCGTCACGATCACAAGTTTTCCGTTGAAATCCATTTACCATATAAAATTCCAGTCGCTACGACTGTCTGTTATCACGCTAGGCTCAAGACTGCGTTATTATTTACTAAATTTCAAGATAAGGCTTATGATATCGCTCCTAAATTGCTTATATATTGCTCAACAAAACTATACCTACTCAGAGTTCATTTTAAACATAAAATGCCAAATCATGCTGTGTGGTAAAAATAAAAAAAAACATTGTGAAAAAATTATACTAAATCTACCATGCCTAATTGAAATCTGCTTACATTATTACTCTAAGCGAACATTTCACGCACTATACAACAAAAATAACTTACAAAGTATCAAATAACACTTCTAAAATTATTATAAAAAGACCATAATTCGTTTTTAGAGACACTTCACGCCACAGATCCCCCGCCGTCAACCACTAAACTAGCCGCGTTAAGATTAGGAAACATATCACTGGCAGCTAGCAAAATCATCCTGGCTATTTCCTCTGGCTCTATTATTTTCCTATTAGGGACCAGCTGAGCCAAAACCTCAAGAGTATCGTCCACTTCTTCATCATTTACGTTAATATTTTCCAAGAACCTCGTTCTCGTGTGGCCTGGTCGAACCGCGTTCATTTTGACTCCTTCGGGAGCCAGTTCAACCGCACTAGATTTAGTGAATCTCTCCAGAGCGTCAGAAATCATGCCTAGCGCTAGAAAGCCCGGCCTAACCCTCATAGGAGAGCCGTACACGTTGACGACATGTCCCTTAGACTTAACTAGATGAGGTAAACATTTTTGAGTCAATTCGTAGGGCACACGTAGATTAATAGCGAACAGTTCATCAAAACCATCCATCGTAGTATCGAACAGCGATGTTATTCCTATTTTTCCCGCACAGTTCACTAACACGTCTATCTTTCCAAACGTTTCCACTGTTTTCGTTGCTATTATTTGGCAGCTGTGGTGCGCCACTAAGTCGAGTAATAGCCATAGTGGTTTCCTTCCCTGAGCCTGTTCGCATGCCTTGGCGACCTCCAGGAGCCTCGTTTCGTTCCTTCCGATGAGAGTCAGCGTGGCGCCATGTGCCGCGAAAAGTTTCGCTGTCACAGCACCGATGCCAGAGCTCGCGCCTGTCAAAACAACGACTTTTCCCGTGAAATCCATCAATTCACTAAGTAAGTACAACGGTTATCATTTAACGCGCACGTCCGTCGCCAATCGTGTGACAGCAAACACTGATACTAACATTTATTTACACTTATCTTGCGGCCACCGTATCTATAATTTGATAGTTACATCACTGCTTTTAATAATAATAGCACAGTATTAAACACAAAAACCTGATTCAAGGTCATCAACTCTAAATATAACATAATAGACACGTCCAAACATCAGACCCTCATCAAATAGTTAGATTGTATCTGTTTTTGTTTTGCATAACAACATAACATGTGATTGGACAGCGAAGCGCAGGAAACCTCCAAAATATTATCAAGGTCAAGAGATGTTTACTAGTCAACGTTGATTACATAAGTGCCATCAAACCGAAAAGTTAAATAAAAATTGCATGTGACGATTAGTTACAGTTAAACACACGTTTCAAAACGTGTTTTCCTTATGTAAGCTTCATATGTAAATAACAATGTGTCATCTTTAAAAATAGCAGTTCGTTATTATGCAGAGATGAAAAGCATAATTTCGACTAATAATTACTACCAACTCCCGATACAATCACGAAAAAAAAATACATTTCAAAATTGAGACATAGAACCGTCAACGATTAAATTAGCAGAATTCAAATTAGGTAAAGTGTCACTGGCCGCAAACAATATCATTTTCGCTATCTCTTCAGGTTCAATAATAGTTCTGTTGGGAAGCGTCTTCGCTATTAGAGCATAGGTGTCATCCATTGTTTCTTCGTCGAAGTTAATGTTGGAGAAGTAGTTAGTTCTCGTAATTCCCGGCCTCACCGCGTTCATACGTACTCCTTCGGTGGCTAGTTCTATTGCACTGGCTTTTGTGAATCTTTCCAATGCGTCCCTGATCATAGCGGCGGGCATAAGGCCGGGTCGCGTCCTCATAGGCGCACTGAACACATTCACGATATTGCCTTTGGTTTTGATTAAGTAACGTAAACATTGCTGCGTCAGATTGTAAGGTACTCGTAAATTCAAAGCGACTAATTCATCAAAGATGACCATGGAATTGTCAAAGAGCGATGTGAAGCACAGTTTCCCCGCGCAGTTGATCAAGACGTCGATTCTGCCGAACGTTTCCATTGTTTTTCTTACGATTTCTTCGCAACTGTTCGGTGCTGTCAAATCTAAGAGTAGACATAGCGGTTTGTTGCCTCTGGCTTCTTCGCAAGCTTTTGCTGTGGCTAGTAGTCTTGGTTCGTTCCTACCTATGATTGTAAGTAGGGCACCGTGTGTGGCAAATAGTTTAGCGGCGGCAGCACCAATACCAGAGCTGGCGCCAGTCGTTATGACGACTTTACCGGTAAAATCTAAGTTCATGGCGCGACTGCCGCAGTACACACCTCGCGGATGACTGTCCGTCCGTCGACTAAGTCAAGTACATTAAGTTGTATTTTCCTCTCCGAGCGTCAACACCGACCGGTTTGCCAATTACATGTCCGATGCGTTAACGATCGAGCGGCGCATGTTCTGCCGAGTCACGGCCATTAACCGATTACCTTATTAGTCCCATAACATTCACCTGTGTGATGATACCAACCAATCATACCAAAATATGATTGTCAATTTTATTGACGTCATTCGATTTAAATGCAAACATTTTCGCATCTAAAACGATCACGTCTGGTTTATTTTACGAAATCATGAGGCAATTATTGGTAGCATCCGGCTTATTAAAACTAATCCCTGACGGGTATGATTCACCTACAATGATAACGCATTATGTATCAAAAACTTCACAGCACCACATTAAATTTGGTGTTCGAAACTTCACCACTTGGTGACATATTTCAGTGCACGTAAAACTTCCAAAGTTTCCTTTATCACATTGGCGAAAGCATCCGAGCATTTTCAAACTACGTTTAACCTTATCTTGCCTTAAGACAGTAAGTTTCCAGAAACAATAAACAAAAACGCATCGTCAGACGATCACACATTTCATATCATCATAATGCAATATCTCAGCTAGACCTATGTTCGCACCTCGGCAAATATTCTTCCGCAATCTAATATTTTCTGCAGTCGCCCGTGTCAAAGCATCCTATCTCGTATTTTCAGCATAGCGAACTGCAATAAATCAGGATTTATACGAAACAGAATAGTCCGATGACAGCTCTTCCACAATTTATTGACAGATTTATTCCCGATTCCTCCTTTTCGGTTTGCCCCTATTATGTTTTATTAAATTATGTCCCGGCGGATGAATTGGAGAGAACGGAGAGGAGGAAAATTAAGTGTCACGGCTGTTTGTTGAAGGGATCCGATTTTTGGACAGAGTAAATATTGTGACCCCAGAGATGGCGGTTGAAAAACGTTAGGTGAGAGAAACCGCAGCTGGGTTCAAATCAAAATAATAAAAAAAAAACCTTTTTCGCTTACGATATACACGGTGAACTAAGTTGGTGTTGCGGGTGTCCTTGGGTGATGGTGCTTATTTACTATCAGATGACACACTTGCTCATTTGCTACCCTGTTACATAAAAAAAAATTAATCTAATTGGTCTCGAATGCAGGCCTGAAAAAAAATTAAGCCCATGTATATAACTTTTAAGGCGATCTATTCTAAAATTATTAAAAAAAACAGATTATTTTTGATATAAAAAAGTTCTCTTCACAATCTACAATTCTTTAAAATGCACAATAAGTAGTTAAGTAAGTACATGTTCTCTACTTTGAAAAGCAAAATAACGCAAAAGACGGATACATATAAAGGTGCGGGATCACTGATTACACTGATAACGAAAAAAAAAACATCACGCATCCAATGATAAAAATACATAATTACACACTGATAATAAAGATATAGTAAATACCATAAAATGTTACTACGATAAAACGAATAGTCAGTAAGTATCTGTTTTATTCGCCAACATTAAGTATAACAATAACATCACGATCCCCCATGACGTGAACCTCGTGAAGGCCGAGAAGGACAAAGTCAGCAAGTACTTGGCTCACGAGGTTACCGCCATGTGGCCTGTTGATTCGACGATCACTGTCCCGATAGTCGTTTCGGCGAACGGTCTTATAGCGAAGAGCCTTGGCCATCGCACCTTAAAAGGCTCTCGCTAGGTGGTTGGTTCAAGGGCCAGATACAGAAGGCGGTACTCCTGGACACGGCTTGGATAATCAGGAGGTTCCCCGCTCTGTCGCCCTGACCACCGGTAGCTTAGGCCTCGCCTCGCTGCCGGCGGCACCCTAGATTAGGTTTGTTTTTATATTTTGTATTAATATTGTTTTATTACTTTTTATATGAATATTGTAGGGACCTACCTTAAGATAAAAGAAATATACAGATAAATAATTATAATATTGTTAAATAACACTTTCGATTAGTTCGATAGTGGTTGTTACCAAAGCCGTTGTTCCCTGTGTGACAAGTCTAGACAAACAATTTAAGAACCACAAGTCGTCTTCGATACTGCGCTGCGTTCGTCCCAAAACCACAGATAAATAACTTAATAATATATATAAAACCTAGTCGCTTAGATGTTTAAAACTACGCATCGGATTTTGATGCGTTTTTTAAAAATAGATAGAGTGATTCAAGAGGAAGGTTTACATAGGTATAATTCTACGCAGACGAAGCCGCAGGGAGAACCTAGTTTTAGATACAAGCTTTTCGGCTGACTGCACTCGCATTATCATCCGTCTATATATTATGTGCACCAAATTTCAAGTCAATCATTTCTGTCTTAATAATGATTTGATTTCTTAACATTGTTTTCAGATTGAAAGAAACATCTGGCATCGTTACATATCACACACAACAACTGTCTGATAAGCGGTAAGCACCTTGAAATACGATAACTCCGACACGGATTGATAGCGCTAATAACACAACATAACACCAGTGTATCAACCAACATTGACACAAACGAACGTGTTCCGATTAAAAACACCCGAATAAGGCTAAAACAACAACAAATGAAGATCATATAGAAGAAGAAAGAGACGAACGTTGTTGCTGACGCAGCTGCTGATGTAATGACCGCTGATTCGATTCAAGCTGAAGATAAAAACGTAATGGATTACGATTTCACAAACAAAGTCGTCATTGTAACTGGCGCGAGTTCAGGGATCGGTGCAGAGAGTGCTAAGCTGTTCGCTGAGCACGGCGCCCTGCTCTGCCTAGTCGGTCGCAACGAAGAGAAGCTGATGCAAACAGCCAACGAGTGTCAAGCGAAAAAGGGATTGGTGCCACTGTGCTTGTTACTAGACTTGATCCGACCGGGAAGCTGCGAGATAGTCATAGGAAAAACGGTTCAAATTTACGGAAAGATCGACGTTTTGCTGAACTGTGCCGGTCAGTTAAAAATATCGTCGATATTTGACGAATGCATGGAAACTTTCGACGAGTTAATGATGCTACACATACGTGTGCCTTACCAGTTGACGCAACTAGCGTTACCGCACTTGATAAAAACAAAGGGAAACGTGGTAAACGTCGGGCTGTCGACGGTGAAGCGATATCGCCCTGGCTTCTTGCCCTACGTCATATCAAAATCAGCTCTGGAGAAGTTCACAGAATACGCCGCCCCAGAGCTCGCGACAGAGGGAGTGAGAATAAACACAGTGAACCCAGGTATGACAAGGACGAATATACTCAAGAACTTCAATATTGAAGACTCTATGTTGCCACTGGTTTTTAAGAACATAGCGGAGCAGATGCCGAACGGGACGACTATAGACCCGAAAGAGATAGCGACCCTGATATGTTTGACGGCGAGTGACGTGTTTGAAAATTTGAACGGTTCCAATTTAACCATAGACGGCGGCGCAAGCATGGCATAGCTAGAAATAGTAACTATAATAATGAATCTACGAATATGAATAGCTACACTAGTGAGGAAGTTCTGAAATCATGCTTGCAGGGTAGGTTGGACTTTAAGACTGACGTGGTCGATAAAAAAAATCGACTTTTTTTTATTTGAAAGATGTTGTTACTGTTGTTTTTGATATTAAAAAATGTGTATATAAAACGTTTTTTCTCTCCGACCCTTGCAAATGGCACGGCTGATTGTCATAAGATTTGGTGAGAAATCTTAAACAATGGTACAGTCCGTGAGTTTTTACAATGCCATTCGGGATCGTCTCGCTGTCTCTCTCACTCAGTCGATTCAAGTATCTAACCCTTATGAGTGAGTGAGACTGCAAGCCAAACCTCACGGATGGTATAGATTTGATTACATATCTTTAACGAAGTGCAACTGTAAACCGAGTTCAAGATTTCAAACCGAATTCGTTTCTGATGCTCGTTTAAAGCATTAAACTTCTTTTTTTTTAAATATGACCGCATCGATTTCGCCAATGTCAAAGTAATAACTACAGTATTCAAAAATCTTGTGACAATAATGTCGGCAACGTTGTACGGTAGAACACGGTCAAAAGACCCCTCCCTGTCGGCTCTTAGCCAACGGATAACGATATCCCGCAGAATCTGCCAGGCAATCATTAACCGATGCCCACGGTGCACCGGACCAAGCACTGCTCTTCCCCTCGGACGGATCCAAAAACGAACCTCAGCTCTTGATCACTCGTGGAGATAAACTCTATGCTGTTGTTCCAATGACAAATTCTAGCTTACAATCGAAGATGGATTCTCTTCAAGCGGTATCTATAGTTAAAACAAAACCTCATCGCCGCAGGTAACTTCAAAGTCGACCGCTCGCAAAATGCTCCATTTGTCAGTCAGTGAGGGAAGCAATAATTCTGCGGCGTCACTCGGACGTTTTTGATTTACGAGCGCTCTGTGTCGCTGCCGGCTCGTGTGTTAATACCTTTACCTTAGTTAATATGCAGATGGAGTTTTAACAGTTGAATCAGTACTTTTTCAGCGTGATCGTTTCACAGAGTCGACAGTCAGTGAATATGGCTTACCTGTAACAAAGATAAAAATATTTTTACATCATCATCATCACTACATAGTATAAAATAAAGTCGCTTTCTCTGTCCCCATGTCCCTATGTCCCTATGTATGCTTATAACTTCAAAACTACGCAACGGATTTTGATGCGGTTCTTTTAATAGATAAAGTGATTCAAGAGGAAGGTTTTTATGTATAATTCTACGCAGACGAAGTCGCGGGCAGAAGCTAGTAAATACATAAATCACATCTTTATCTCTAGGTGGCCACGTTCAGCACGATTGTGAGCGTATAGATGGAATGGGGAATCAAAATAGTGATGGGTTGCTAGCCGCATCGCCTATAACATGGTTCCTAAGATTTTCGCCCATTCCCTCGATGGGCTTTTACCATCTGCGCGGGTAGGGCGGAGAAGCAACTGGCACATTCTATGTCTTTTCTTCACTCCCAGGCCAGCATGGAAGAAGTAATTTTAATACAAATAAATTCAGTCATATTTTCTTCACAATCTCCGTTAATATTATTCAAAACAACACATAAGTATTAAACATTGTGAGGTATCATGAGATTGTTATGTACTTACACCAGTACAATACCAAAAGGTTTATGTGTAGGTAATAAACAGAGATATAGATTAGGGATGATAAAAGTAATATTTTTTTTAGTTCAATACAAATTATCTATAAGGCGGCACCCTAAACTTATGATAAATTACTAAAACAAAACCAAAAATATAACGCTTCTAGATCTTTTTATTATTCACTAGCTGCTGCCCGCAACTTTGTCTACATAGAATTCGATCGCTATTGCAGGAATTACGCAATTTTCCGTAATAAAAAGTAGCCTATGCGTTATTCCAGACTATAATCTATCCATGTTCCAAATTACATCCAGATCTGTCCAGCCGTTCTAGCGTGAAAGAGTAACAAACATGCATCCATCCATACTTACAAACTTTCGCGTTTATAATATTAGTAGTATATCACCATTGTTCCATTGCAACTGCAAGTTGTAGTTTAGAGCATAATTCGCGCATGCATGCCGAAAGTTGCATAATTACTGTTTATTATGCATGTCTATAATCTATTATCGTTGCGCAGTGCTGCCAAAACCGACACGGAAACAATAGTCGGTTTATTTGGTCGCGACGCGCTGCCAACCCACCGGACCGGAATGTTCGCCTGATCATTGGCCATCACAAAACCGGAGCAACAATCCGGCGCGCTGATTGGTTAAAATTTAACTAAGCAGCAGTGTAATAGGTGAAATTTGTTCTCCTTTCAATGGAATAGGGTAAATGAGCGCCTGGGTCACTTGCGAAAAATGAGAACTACCAACCCTGGGCATAGGCAATACCGGAGAATAGCAAATGTATTGCTAGCCTAGAGGGCTTAAGTTACCTTACTCTTCTTTTTTTTATGTCAAAGTAATAAATACAGTATCCGAAAATCTTATGACAAAAATGTCGACGGTAGAACACAGTCAAAAGACACCCTGTCGGGCTTTTCAGTTTTTAACCAACGGATAATGATATCACTCGGAGACCGCCAGGAAATCATTAACCGATGCCCAGGGTGCACCGGACCAAGCACTGCTCTTCCCCTCGGACGGATCCGAAAACGAACCGCGGTTCTTGATCACACGCGGAGGTCACCCGACTCGCACGCCTACATTTTACTTGTTTTGCTTTCGATTCTCTTTCGTCTCAAAAGGGTTATTAGTAACAGCTTCAATAGAACGTAAGTGTCGATCACTCTCTAGAGTGCTAAGATATCTTGAATGCTAGCAATTTTCGGCTGTAATCCCCACACTGGACAAATACTTGAGCTATATTATCAATGGCTTCGTTTCTATACATTGAAATTATAATGTAATCCCCCGTATTCCTTGTCCTTGCATCACAGAAGGAACCCTAATACATTCTAGGTACAGTCGCCAATCAGACCCATCTGAACTGTTTCGGTGGTCTGAACACGGACTTATGTCATTGACAATACGATCGTGTTCAGATATTGCACAGACAAGAGTTTAGGCTGGTTGTGGATGAGCCAGTCAGTCATGTTTATAAACAAGATGTTACAAGCACGATCTCAATACGTATAACAAAGCGCACGAGCCTCGTTGAGGAAACCCGTGCCCCGGATCAGGGCCTAATTGGATTTGTAATTACACGACGGCATGGCAACAGTTCCGATAACCTTTCCCCGGATATAAAATTACGTGTAAGATTCTCAATTATGTACAATTACTTGTTCTATTCATATTACGTGGACGTTGTAGTGTACTTGTGATTGTTTGTTGAATGCTGCGGAATTTTACTAATTTGATCCACAAGAAAGTCTTTTATATGTTGGATTTGCAGAAAGTCATTCATTTAGATAATGACTAGCTGTTGCCCGCGACTCCGTCCGCGCAAAATTCGCTTATCGCCATCCCGCGGGAACTATGCTGTTTTCCTGAACTATCTTTGCTGTAAACCTCACGGAGCCCAAGACCTTTCCAACGAATGCAAAACCGTGGAAATCGGTTCGTGCGTTCTGGAGTTATAGCGTCAGGAAGGAAAACCCGACTTATTTTTATATAGTAGATATGCCTAACCAACTCTAAAGTTGAGGATGCATCGGAAAGTCAACAAACCCACAGGTCTACAAGTTAACAGCCACATTAAAACATAATCTCGTAATTAACTCATCTCAACAATAACGTAAGTTACGCCTCGTTTATTTACGGTCATGATAACTGACGCCCTGTCCGCGGCTTGGCACAGTCGTAATCTTAAAATACAACGCAAAAGGAGACAATAGTACGGCTGACTCACGAACGCAATGGGCGGGGCAGCCATCGTCACATGTGTCTGATCTCATGTGGTAACGCGTGGAGGAATGAGACCAGCTGAGATTTGATGTGGCATCGCTAAAAACCAACCAGGCGCGAGTAGGACCCGATCATAAAGTGTCCCGTGTGCAGCTATAACAGCCAGCTCCAATTTTTTTTAAGAATTATGAAATAAAAACTTGTAGGGGCAATCATTTTTGGAACTGTTATTTTATTTTATTTTAAATGCCAGAAAATTACTCCCACTAGGCGCACTGTCCTAAAATTTGGTAATTATGTCACTACAATAATCAAGCACCATAATAAGCAAGAAAGCTTGTGTAAACATCTTGTTATTTCCTGTTATAGCAACCACAAGAATAAATACAAACGCACACCAAACCAAAACAGTCACACCACAACTCTTGACCGACGTATCTCATGACCGAGCTGATCTTATTCACCATCTCCTTCCACCTTTATCCAATTCCATATGACAGAAAGAAACGGCAAATGCCATCGTGACAATCATCCAGAGACAATTAAGCAATATGGCCTCTGTACAGTCAGGATAACTTCGAGCACACGACTATAATTCACCACGCTCTAATCCACACGTCACATTTACATCGGCTATCAAGCCATCATCGCACAGACACGCCAGTAGACAGATACCCACTCAGCAGCCAAAACTGCAAAGCATAAATTCGTCCAACAAAACGCCGCCATATATTCTTTGTATACTGCTAATTTAACCAGTCATCCGGCTATGATTGGTGACAAGCATTAGACTAATTTTAACCAAAGCCTAGGCTCGCACGGCATGCGGCACGCTGAGATTTAAACGGATGATCTGCTAGTCTGCTATAATGGTCTACATTGTAATTGTCTTGTGTATGAGACTGCGTTTATAGATTGACAGACATATAGCGTGGCTAATTACGAATCGCCAGCAGAAGAAATGAACAGTTCCATATCACGTAAGCATACTTTTACCATGTACGGCGTGCAGTGAGAAGTCGTCAAGGTAGGCAGCGCATATAAATTGTGATGCGTCGCTTTCCCGCTACCTACTGCTGCTTGCTCCAGCGACTATTTTCACTGTCTGCACCATGCGCCACTGTTTACCATCCCTTTGGCCGAGATCGCGAACGGCATTTACTCCAGTAGGAAGATGTCACAATAGAAGGATCTCACTCTAGGCTGCTCTTAAAATCCAATTATAGTCACCTAGGTGAGGCTAGGGTCCGTACACTCCTATCCTGGCACACCTATTTAGTTCCTCAATATGTATCTCTTTTTACGTGTTTTCTTTTGTTTAGCTGTTCCATACGTGGATCAAATTTACTGATGCAAGCTCAAGGATTGGCTAGAGGCATTTAACTTTCAGCTGTCTGTCTAACCCTAAACTACGCAACGGATTTTGATGCGGTTATAATAGATAGAGTGATTCAAGGGGAAGGTTCATATGTATAATACATGCATCAAATTGGAGAGAAACACAGATTACACCCGTGCGAAGCCGGGGCGGGTCACCAGTACATACATAAATCACGTCTTTAACTCTTACAGGGTAGACAAAGCCTAAGGTAACAAGGCCAGGTTTAGCATGATTGGGGGCGTATATGTGAAAAAGGAATCACAATAGTGATGGGATTGCTAGCAGCGTCGCCTAAGATTTCACCCTTTTTTTCCGGTGGGAAAACGCTTTGCGCACACTCCCACGCCGTGGAGCCGGCATGGGAGTTATGTGGGACTCTCCTTCCCCACTGCCCCCTTTCTTAGCGAAAGGTGAGGCCTACCCACTAAAAACCCACGGGTGTATCCTCACCGCCATTGGAGGGCGCCACGGGAGCATGACGGTGGCACCGTGAACTAAGATTTTACCCAAACTTTAACCTCCAAATATTCCACACAGCGGCACATCCATTCCATAGCCCCAATTCCGTCGAAGTTACCGAAACGACTGGTAGTAAAACTTAACGACGATCACTAATCATAAGCGTCGCGGATGCCCCGTAGCGCAATTAAGATACAGAGAGAGATCCGCCGTGTCTGGATCACAGCAGTCGATTTGGCGGTTTTGTGACAGTCGCCCGCTGAAAATTAATTATATACGGCTGCGAATGTGATGGCTGGAGAGATTGGAATCTTGGCGGAACGTGTAACCTATATATACATAACATAAATCACGTCTTTATCCTTTACGGGGTAGACAGAGTCTAAGGTAACAAAACCAGTTTCAAAAAAACGTGTATCCTTTCTCCAACAAGATTAGTTACCTTAATTTCCCATACAACTTTTTCGTGTCAGTTTTGTGACGCCCCATATAAATCGTATGAAAATACGATTCTTTACAAAAATAAATAGTGCTAATAATTCTGATTCAGAAAAACCCAAAATGTCATCATTTTGGAAAAAAAGTTAAGGGTACATGTTTTTTTTGAAAACGCCCAATAGTATAGTCGAATTACGGAAAAGTATGGAAGTAATTCGTGTAGTCGTGTTTTTTTGTGGAATCGTTAGAGGGCACGACTAGATGGTTTCCCTCGGTTTGCACCTTTCTATCATGTACGGAACACTTTAAAATATTAGGTATAAACTTCAAATGCCGTTATTTTGGAGTATGATAAAAGGTATTAGGCGCAAGTTTAGCCACGTGAAGGGGCCCCTTTGGTACATAATGTATGTTAATTAAAAAGGTGTACGATGTATAGAATCTTGGTAAAATATTTTTTTCTGATTGCGGCTCGAGGATAATTCAGACGGTTGGTGCAAACTTAGATTAAGCTTTTCAAAGTATTATAAACACCCAGGTAACTTTGCACCCCCGTGCAAAGTATGGAACATGTTTTTTTTCACTCTTTTGTAGATTGTACTTCGGGGGAAATTAAGATAGTCGTGAAAATTTATAAATAACACATATTTAAAAGATACTACATTCGCACTCAATAAAAAAAAGAAAATTTTAACCGGAAGTTTGGTAAACATAGTTCTATCTAAACGCAAGGAATAGCAGCGAACGCTAGGTAGCGGGTAGTATTACAGAACCGCATGTTCCGTGTAGAAATGTCAATTTTTTATGGGGTGCGAATGTAAATCAAACCAAGTTAAGACGATTGTGACGATTTTTATTAATTCCAAAATTTCCCCCGAAGTACAAAGACAGTAAAACATAGAAAACTACTTTCCGGGTGTCGCACCCTGGTGCAAATTTGGTATTGTGTTTTGATATATATTCTCATCATTTCCTCAATTTGCACCGCGTTCTGTATTTTTCCCGGGGCCGCAATGCCAAAAAGTATATTTTTAGTTATATGATTTTTTTTTGTATGTTCCGTAGCTTGAATTGAGCTAAATAACGGGTGCAAATATAGATTAAGATGTAATAAAACGTATGGCAAATTGCACAGACTACACCTATTTTTTCTTCTTAGTTATTACTATTACACCATTTTCAACCAATTCCACCCCTTTCCGGGGGGGTGAATATATCAAGTGATGTATTAAATTCCATTTCTAACCCATACAAATCAAAAACAATTGTTTTTATCAGTTCTTAGAATTATTTCCTGACTTAAGGGAAATTTCACGTATTTTCCCTCCACTACAAAGACCACATTTAGCATTATTGAGTGATGGGTTGCTTTGCTAGCCACACCGCCTACAACATGATTCCTAAGATTTTTATTTATTATTTATAATGTATGTGGAATGGAAATAAGTATTGCTTAAGAAATAGCTTCTCCTGATCACGTCTTTTCACAGCAGATATTTTTTACATACATAACATACCTACAGCAATCACATCTTTATCCCTTGCGTGGTAGACACGGCCTAAGGTAATAAGACCTTTGGTGTTTTATACATTGATATTTAATTTCAAAAAAAATCTTTAGACACTAAGGTACTGAAGCTGTTAGCTAAAAGTTTCTTAAACGGAGTTATAAGCTCGCTATGAGTCGCTTAAATACCTACAAACTTAAATATCCGAAATGTTTTCTCTTTATTTTCTCAATTAAACTTTTACCTCCCACGTAAGAGTACGTCAAAGCAATTCTCACAATACAAGATCGCTAACTACACAGTTCATACAAGTATACATAGATACTTAAACTGTTAAGTAAACTCAGCAATGGCACAGGCACTAAGAAACCGAAGCGTACAAACCGACAGGCGGGTAGTTGGCGAAAAGTTTAAATTTCCGTTCGCTCACTCGCGCGTCGATAACGAACGCCGAGGAAATTGAATCAATTCTGTATTTAAACAGCGACATCGATATAGATCGATTGGCATTTATTAATAGGTCATATTGTAAGCTTCAACTTTTAGTAAAATACATACATACATAAATCACGTCTTTATCCCTTACATGGTAGACGGAACCTTAAGGCCACGTTTAGCATGATTAAGGGCGTATAATAGGTGCAAAGGGAAATAAAAATAGTGATGGGTTGCAAGCCGCATCGCCTGTAACATGATTCCTAAGACTTTCGCCCATTCAATCGATGGGATTAAACCATCTGCGCGTAATTATTAAAATATAATTACGATAATGCAGACATTGGCTATCTGCTAGCTGATTGGAAAATCACAGAACGATCTGTGAAAAGAAACATGCAGTCCATGAACTCCTTTGAACGACCTAACTAATTATGTTGTCTGTTCGATACTTAAAAGATCGATTGGATAAGGATCGAAACCAGTATGATTATTACCTAACTCGCTCGCAATCGCCATCGTGTTCATTTTGACAGTTCATGTATGGCCTGACAATTGGCATCGGAATCAGCTAGCTGTCACATTCATACAAGAACTGTCAAAATGAACACGATGGCGATTGCGAGTGAGTTAGGTAGGTAATAAGCCTACTGAACCTCAAGCTTCGCAGTCAGGTTCCAACCACAAGACTCTCCGATCGTCACATTGCCGGTACACAAGCCCACCAATCGGCCCGAAATCACTGACATACCGTCATCTTAAACGCGGACACTTCAGCTTGCTCCAAATAGTCGCCGTCAATAACTGCGTACAATCGTACATCAACAGATGTTATTGTCAGCTAAATCCTTGTTTATGGATACAGAGGAATTCGGTATGACACCAACTGTCAGTTTAGTAGGAATAGGTTAGTTTCTTTGGTATTTTACACTATAGTTAGGTACACGATTGGCGGAAAGTTTTGTTGAAAGACCGTTGAAAAACTAGTGTTTTCTGTTCTAAATAAACTCATTTGTAAAAATAAAACGGGCATCCAAAACTTGTCATGCCACGAAGAATTGCAACAGTTGTTTCAGCCACACTCTGTATTAATTGTTTGTAACTTTTATTAAATAAAGGACAAAGTCCACTGAAGTTACCTTAATTTTAAGTAATTTCCTAAAAATCAAAGGGAAGCAAAAGTACCGTTTTTGCAAAGCAGTTTAAGACAATGAGATTTTAAAAGCTGAACGCAGATCGCTTGCAAGTTATATGTAGTTTAATAATAATATCATTCATAATTATTACTTCTTTGAAATTGCAGTAGAGTTACCGAGTATGCGTCGCATTGGCTGAACAGCCGTGAATAAACTACTGTTAAAAAACCATTTTTAAATTAAACTTTTTGCTGACTGTAAGCACCTACGTACATAATAAATACGTAGACCGCTTCAAGTCTAATCGACTTGCAAGTTGACCCCAAAATAAAAAATATTCCCAAATCAGCCGTAGCGCAAAATAATTCCCACATTTTGTATAACAACACCCGGCCAAAGTCCACAAAACATTTCATCAAAGTAAATAATTGCAAATAAACAGCACGAAGCTCGAATCAATTTCATAACTCAGCCGATAAACAAAGATCAAAGTTGCCAGCGAAATTGCTTTCAAAACATCGAAACATTAGCAATACGAGTCACAAATCAAGCATAAGTTGACATTAAATTTGAATAATATTAGAAAATCGAGCACTAAATTCAATCGGTATACAAACCAATCCACCGAGATCTCTCGTTCGAGCCACACGCAACAAAACTTCCTACAAATCAAAGGTCATCTTGTACCGGTCGGTAAGGCTGGCTACACTCCAACAGTGACAGGCCCGTTGAGCGTGTCATTGAATACAGGGACGTAGTGTTTTCGTAATAAAGTTGTAAATCAATCGCCGCGTGTCAAGCGGGAAGAGTTATTGGATTTTGATAGCTGTGCCGCGTTGGTATTCATGCTGGCGAGCGGGATGCGAGAAAAGGGTTGCTACCAGGGTTACCAGATGGCTGGGATTCTTTACACAGTAAAATAAAACCAATTGGCACTCTGTGCATGTCGGTTACAGTCCGTGAGCTGCAGTATTGCTGTCTCTCTCACTTGGCCGATTCAAGCATCAAACCCATAAGAGTGAGTGAGACACCAAGACAAACGTGAATGGCAATACTACGTGCACTCGCGTCCGTGTGACTTGTCTCTTCATGCAAAGAACCTATCCTTCTTCGCTACACCATACAAGACATCATCGCTATTCAAACTAAACGAATTTATTTTCAAAGCTACACCGAGCACATCCAGTACGCGCGTCGGGGTATGAGGTGGGGTGCGGCGGGCAGGGCGAGGTGTGTCGACAGCGGGGGGGCCGTACCTCACACCCGTACTGTACTCACATTGCGCGCGCGCGCGTACTATACGTACGAACGACGAACGAAGATACGTACGAAGTTTATTGCGTTCCGAGGAAATAAAAATTGTCATATGCATAATATAAAAAAAATAAACATAATAAGCATGCAACTCCGTCAAAATATCGGGAGTTCGTTCAATGTAATCGCGGTCTATTATATCCCGTTGATGATATAAGTAATATGTCTAACAATAAGAACAATACAATACAAATACTCTTTATTGAACACCACAAATCAGTACAAAACAATGCAGAAACATAGCTTTCATTTTGGAAAGAACCTTTCCAAAATGTCATAAAGTTGATTTCTTTTAACTATACTAATCTGTATTAATATTGTAAAGAGGTTTGTGACGTTGTAGGGGTAATCTCTGGATCTACTGAACCGATTTTTGAAATGTTTTTCATCAATAGAAAGCCAAATTATTTTTGCGTGTTTAATTCTCCACGGACGAGTCGTAGGCTACAACTAGTATTTTTTTATAAAACGATACAAATAAAAACGTACAGACAGTTGCTTTCTCGTCCCTCGGGATACCGCGCAAAATATGTTAATATCTTGTCCGAGTGAAAAATATCTTTCAGCTCGGAGTCCTGCCCATTTGAATAACAATGGCTAAAGATATTATTTATAGGAAATCGAAAAGGACAAGCAACAGCTGAAAGGGAAATACATATTTAACCGTATTTTTTATTCGGAGACACGTTCACCAAATAAAATAAGGCTTACTGTAACATTTTGTTTCCGGATGTCGTACTGGTTTGTTTAATAACAGATTTTATTTCACCCTTTTCATGACGTTCGACGCGCCATTTTGTTTGCCAGGGGAAGGGTGGGGCGCGACGCTTCAATTTGTTGTTATTGTAAACAAAATAGTAATTAAATTTAATTGTTTCCGAAACTTTGTTCTATAACTCCGTTATTTTCAAATTATAGTCAACATAGGCGCTGGAGAACGGCTGGTGAGGACGAGGCAGACTAAGGAGATGGCGAGGCTAGTCGAACTCGTACACACATGCATAAATAGGCGCGTGAACATACGTTATAGCGCTTACGAATACAAATTGACAAACACTGAGATACATGCACAAAGGCGGACTACTTTTGTAGTAGTATAAGCGCATTTTTAGTATATGGAGGAGTATACTAGTCCACTGTTGGACATAGACCTCTAGGCTACTCACATCCAGCTCTTGCCAGCCACTTTGCGAAGATCATCGCTGCACTATGTCTTAGAGCTACCTGCACTAGGCATGCCGATCCGATTACTCACACATACAACCGGTCATTTAGGTACTTAAGTTTTCGACATTCTCTCTCTGTCTCTCTTCTTCTTAGCCTTTCTCCACCAAGTTCTTGGTGCCGGCCTCCTTCAACCGCTTCCATTCCGATCTATTTTGGACTCTCAAGTCCAGTCGCTGCCCGCTACACTTTTAATGTCGTCTTTCCATCTCATATGCGGTCTACCAACTGGTCTTTTACATTCCCATGGCCTCCAATCCAGAACAGCTCTGCACCACGAATCAATTTTTCTGCTTCGCCATCCTTCTGCTGATGTCGGCGACCCTGCCAGTGAAGAGAACCTGCTGCTATTGGTTAGATATTTTTTTCACCTACACCTCGACAAACCCAGTTACACAGAACACTACCCTAAAGTACCTAAGTATAACGTATTATTATTGGGCTCGTAACGTACGGAACTACATCCATATTGCAGTATCGATTCGAATCTATTCCTGTACGTTTCTACCTCTCTTGAATAATCATTGTATTGTGATTCACGTGAACAGTTTAAATCGGAATATCGCTTGGGTTTGGATTTCCCGACTACGTTACATCGAAACGCAATATGGAACGGAATAATTCAGAAAATTGGAATATGAACTGAGTTATCTGGAACTTAACTTCAAATACTATAAATAGCAAAATGGGACGGTACAAAAAGCTAAAACGATTAAAATTCTTGTAACAAAATCCATTGTAAAATAACGTTTTTTGCTGATTGTACTTGCAAAAAATCATGCAAGATGTAATTAATTACAGACGATTATTTAAATTTTGAAAACCTTCTATCCACTCAAAGGCTGACTAAAACACATTCCTTAAAGCGATTCGCCTTTGCATATTATGTACTTACTACTCGTATCTAACGTTCGTCAGTTGTTTTTATTCATTTATTTTGTTCGTATTCATTTACGAGCACATAGCTCCATACAAAACTAGAAGAAAAGCCAACTCAGCATATAAATGACCAGAAGCAATTATCTAATAACAAAACGTTCGTATTGTCCATCAGAGGCGCGGCGTAATTACGTACGTCGTCCACCGCGTCAGTCCGTCTGTCAGTCAAATAGGGAATTAACCAACTCAATATTCGAAGGTACGCCAGATCAAGGCTCGACTCTAATTGTTGTACCGAATGACATCCCAGATACCGCATACATTAGGGAATAATCAAAAGTTATATCGGTGAAGAAATACGGAAAATATAAGTTTGAAACTGCTAATTAATTAGTCAGAGAATAGAAAGAGAGATCCGATATGATATGTGACAACACCGATATCAAAAATCCATATTAAAATTCCGTTCTTCTAGAAATAGATAGAGACGAATCTTTAATAGCGTATGTATCGGTTATTTTCATAATTATTCGAAAAAATCTTAATATTGTTTATTACATAAATTAGCTTATAATGAAAGCCATTAAAAAAAACCATGAGTTCCCTTTTGCCACTTCTTACAATATTACAATCAAAAATTTAAAAAGTTTTATCTCTTTATCTAAATGGTTGTAGAGTAGAGATTAAAGACACATACATACATTTTTAGGCGTGTAATGTAATATTCATATGCAATAAAAACACCATACGTTATGTATGTTGAATCATCAGCACCATAAACAATCCAAATGTAAAAGAGCGTAAAAAAAACTCGTGCAAATAAAACGTTCACAAAGCGCCTAAAACCCGTGCAAATGCGTGCAAAAAAACAGACACGCGCATAGTAGCGATTTCAAAATGACAATGATGACACAAATACGGTTACACCGGCGGCCGCGTGAAATGGTGCACACATAAATATCGCACCGAGAGTGCTTTATCTTTATTCCGCGAAGACACAAATCAAGGATAAACATAGAATTTATGGGGGTAACGTATGGCGTTATTGTTGGGTGTAAATAAAGAAAGAGGTAAGTCGTGTTACGACTGTTTTTTTCTTACAACATACATACGTAAACGTGGCCTTTAGATCTTGTTACCTTAGGCTCTATCTACCCCGTGAATTAAGTATGTATGTATGTATACATACCGCCACGCCTGTTTCCTATAGGGGTGGACAGAGACTACTTCGTTTCACTCGCTATGATCCTGACATAACTCTTTCGCTTCATCCACATGAACTCATTATTCAATTATCACGAAATATCTGAGCAGTCCTGTACAGATTTTTCATCGTAATTTTGGAATCAAAATTAATTCACCCCTTTCCTTCCTTTCATCCCATCGACCAATCTATAAGAATTATATTTCAACAAACTGCGTTTATTAATTTAAATTACAAAACTTGCAACAGCGGCTACGAGCGCGTGCACACCCATCCACGCAAGTCCCTCTTTCTTTCTCCCTCTCACATTACTACATCTTTCACACACAACCTTGTATTCCAATTCACGCTTCCATTCTTACATCTATGTGAATATGTGAAACCAACCATTTGCTTCAGCAGCATTCCAGATTAATTTAAAGAAACGTTGGAAGCGCAAAGATAAGTTAAAAGCCAACACGAACGAATAGAAAGAAACATTTCAGTCGAAAAGAAAACAAAACGTTCCTTTGTTCACGACCACGTCTAACCATACGTCGGCTGGTTCAAATTCAACTTGTGCCCTGGTTATCGGCCAGCAGTGTACAAAACAAGAGCTGTGACGCCGCACACTGGCAAGCTTATCTGCTCCACTCCATTAGGTCGATTGGTACACTTTTGTTTGCAACGCATTGCACCGGCTCGAATTGTGGTAGTTAGGGATGGGCAAAAAAATGCATCGATATTACGATAAAGGTGCGTGATAGCTATTGAGTGGACTGTATGAATGAAAGGCTAAAATGTAAGTAGAAACACGGGTTTAATCACTATAGTTCGCAATAACAGGACAAGGACAGGATCAGTACCACTTGACAACTGACATTGAAACATAAAAAACAAGATATAGAGCAATAACGTGACAAAAGGATTATAAAAAAGGCCACACTGCAGCCAGTCGCCAACAGTGCGATTACCTAAAGTACAGTCAAGTGTAATAATATGTATTTAGAGTCTAAATTTTAGACAAAGATTCAAAAATAAGTACCATACGGTCTTACACCGGCGTAATAAGGTCGTGGGACATATTTTTGAGAAGTTCCTATAAATACTTATTTTTGCACTTGACCGTACCTAGGAGTAGTGCATTGGAGTAAATTCAGAAGGGGAACAATTCCAGAATCTGGCAACGCTTAGTGGATATCCACGAGTTTCGAAACTCCCCCCACTTCGAATTTACCCCAATGCATCTTGTAAGTATTTATTTATATTAAAACAGTCAAAATAATAGCGATGGTTTATTAAAATATTAATCAAACCTCTTAAAACTTAACGATTTTGATACAAATTTGATAATCAAAAATGTTTTTTTTATACGACAAGGCAGGGAAACGAGCAAGTCGGTCACCTGATGGTAAGCGAGCACCATCACCATACTGAATGTCGATGTAGGTATCGTATCAGAAGCACAAAACAATCTATCTATCTACAGCTATTGTCCGTCCACTGCTGGACGTAGGCCTCCTTCATATTGCGCCAACTTTCGCGATCCTGGGCTTCCCTCATCCAGCCACTGCCAGCTGTCCTCCTAAGGTCATCTGTCCAACGCGTCGCAGGGCGTCCCACACTACGCTTTCCCAAGCGTGACAAAACAATGACAGAAAAAAAAGCGAATGGCGATTATTACTCCACCGACGAGCTCTCAAATTTACGATAATGATGATCATTACATCGATATTTTTTAGCCAAACCTAGCGGTGCATTGTTTTCCATGGCAATAAGAAACAGCAGAAAATACGTTCTTGAAAAAGAAACCTCTACCAACGCTTTAGAACTAGTTCTTTGCGCTGCTAGGTTTAGTTTAGCTTGAGGTTTTAATTGAATGAAAAGTTTAACCGCGCACATAACGGCTGAATTTCGTCCCAGAGTTGGACGCCAGACGCCAGAAGGCGGTTCTGGGAAACACGGTGCTTCACAGCCGAAACAATGGACGGTATCGTCGCTACTCTACCAACTCTCTCTCTCTCTCTCTCTCTCTCTATTCTATTCTATTCTATTATTTCTATTCTACTGTTTCTAAGGTTCCGTATGGCGAAAGATAAAGCGGACGCGTCTTAAGATCACTCCTTTTGATTTAAGTTTGTCACAGGGAATTTTCACCGAATGTAGTGAAATTTACATACATTTTGTTGAAAATGAAAATGAAAATGAAAATATATTTATTGCAATATCCAACAAGTCATAATAAGAGTGTTAGAGACCTCCTAGTAGGTATATGAATATACCTGTGACAAGTTTGTTGTGTTGAAACATGGTTTAATTCATTTAGAAGTAGGAAAAAAATGGGTCTGTTATGAATTTTTTCATTAGTATATTATTAAAATTAGTAGTTACAAATTGAATGCCAAAACAGATGAATAATTGAATATGAATTCCAACTAATTCCCGAATTTACTAAGTAGAAATAACTACATAGTATAAAACAAAGTCGCTTTCCGCTGTCTGTCCCTATGTATGCTTAGATGTTTAAAACTACACAGGATTTTGATGCGGTTTTTTTAAATAAGAGTGATTCAAGAGGAAGGTTTATAATGTATAATTCTACGCAGACGAAGTCGCGGGAAGAAGCTAGTATTATATAAAAGACGAAACTGAAAATAATTTTAAGAAGTTAATAATAATAACCTTAATATTAAATCTTTTAAACTGGCGGCTTATTTAAACAGCATAACGGTGGCAAAGTAGCATGCGGTATAACAGAGAGTTGAGCAAAAATCTCTCGGACGCTTAACACCAAAAATATCAAATAATCAATAGCCCTCACCCCCGAATCCATTAAAAAAAACTTTTCAAATAAACTCGAAATTTAATGACACAAAAGGCGTTTTAAAAATTCCTTACCCAATAATCGTTCCAATTCCTAAGAAACAAAGCTTTTTTTAAACAATGGAAACTCGAGAAATTCAACCATCGTTACCAAAGGGTACTTTATTTTATGAAACTTTGTTTTTAAATATGGTAAAATAGGTTATTTAAAAGCTTTACAATTTGACCGCTTAATGTTAGCTCAAAACATTTCACACGCCTCAAATACATACATACATAAATCACGCCTTTATACCTTACGGGGTAGACAGAGCCTAAGGTAACAAGACCTAAAGACCACGTTTAGCATGATTGTGGGAGTATAGATGGAAAGGGGAATCAAAACAGTGATGGGTTGCTAGCCACATCGCCTATATAACATGATCCCTAAGATTTTCGCCCAATCCCTCGACGAGCTTTTACTATCTGCACGGGAAGAGAAGCAACTGGTACATTCTATGTTTTTTCTTTGCTCCCAGACCAGTATGGAAGGAGCGCCTCAAATGGCTGAATATATTAAGAGACTGTAACCTGCTTACAATATCATCTACGTAGACCATATGTTCTTGTGCATAAATGATTGATTGATTGATTGACTTGACTCAGTGGTCGTCGACTTATGAGTCACAGGTTCGATTTCCAAGTGTTACGACTGAAATGACATTGATTGACATTTACGACCGGATAGCCTACTTAATCCTAGTGAGCAGAAAATCTGATTGATTACGAACCCCGAGGGTTCTATCTAACCCCGGTCGGGGCAGATCACAAATGTATGATGAGTAAGTACCTATGTATAAATAAATGTTTCATAATATACATTTAGGTAAGGATTTACATTTGTTATCGACGTTTACTTATTACTGTACCTATTTAATGATTAAATCTGTTCCGATTCTGTGCCACATGTCTCAGAAGCTTTCGAATCTCGAACTTACCTGAAACAAAACGAGAAAACAATTTAGAAATTTAAAACATAGCATCAAACTTAATATAACGCTAACACAACTAGATAGGTCCTAAGCAGTACTCAATAAAATACGTACAGAAAGAAAGAATAAAATACCAAATATCTACAACATGGATAGTCAAAGTCAATGCTTCTTGACCGTATAATTTTTGAGCAAAGTCCTGTTTTGTAGGAGGACTTAAAATACAACGTAGGTACAGTCCGCGCGCGAGCTGAGCAACTGCGGGCTGGGGAAGGGGGGGGGGGGGGGGAGGGTTCAGATGAACGCCGGGCCTGCTCGTCGCTTCATACCCCTCACTCGCCCATTCCAATTGCTGGGTTTGACCCTAGACCGCGCTTATAGATCTTGTTAAGTTTCAACGCTGCTATTCGCGGATATAACTATCGATACTTAAAGTTCCTGAGAGCTCGCGTTCATACTGCAACCAATCCCTACTAATATCATAAATGCGAAAGTAACTCTGTCCGTCTGTCTATCTGTTACGCTTTCACGCTTAAACCACCGATTCAGTTAGAAGAAGGACACAGAATAGTTTTAATCACGGAAAACAGCATGGTTCTCGAGGGATAGCGACAAGCGAATTCTGCGCAGACGAAGTCGCGGGCAACGGCTAGTTTGTAAATATACTCGGGAGCAAAAAATCAGGTCACCTTTGCTTTGATACAACTTTCGTTGAAGTTGAAGTTGAAGTGAGTCGGTTTTTGTGCTTCCGAGTATAGTTTACCAGACGCAGCAGTTAGATCTCTTGAGATGCTTTAACAGGCATATTTATCGGAGCATAACTGTTATAACGAGAGTGGAAAAGCATGCAAACAAGATTGAAGAATAGCGACAAGTTCATTGTTACTCACTACACAGGTAAGTTACTGAGTTAACTCTGTAAGAATTACGAAGCAAGATGTTAACTTGTTCTCTTTATGGTTCTGTACCAAAAGAGTAAAAATGGGACCCTATTACTATGACGCCATTGTCTGTCTGTCTGTCAGGCTCTATCTCAATAATTGTGTTACCTTAGGTTCTGTCTACCCCGTAAGGGATGAAGACGTGATTTGTAAGAGTGAGTGAGTGAGTGAGACATTTCGATAGAAAATAGCAGTGCGACTTAGAAATAATTAATGCACGTCTGCCTTCTTTGTCTATACTTCTATACTAACACTAGAAAAAGGAATCTACTGAAGCGATTTTGTAAATGCTTTTACCAACAGAAATACATTATTTGTGAGTGTCATAGGCTATTTACTGCCCGGACGAAGCCGCGGGCATCAACTAGTCGTATTAAAAAAAATTTGGGAGCTAAAATTGTTTAAATGCGCTGTCGATATTATTGCCGTTAATCTATAAAGTTAATCAAATTTGGCGCACCAACATGAGACTTTTCGATAACGGTCAGTGTGTGCGTCTACTTCGATAACGCCACGTAATATAATTATATCCGCGAGGCGTGATAAAGACTAATAGTGCGGAAAGCACTAGTCACCGTGAGACCGCCGACTAAAAATAACCATAGCGTAATTTATCAGGTTTTATGTCAGTCTGTACGTACGTCACTTACGACACGGGCTCGTGAACGTCAACAGTGTACACTTAAAGGTTGAAACCGGGACAAAAATTAGCCATTTTCCCTTACGGGGTAGACAGAATAAGAACAGAGCAGAACAAGACCAAAAGGCCACGTTTAGCAAGATTGTGGGCGTACAGGTGGAAAGGGGAACTAACCGCATCGCTTATAGCATGACTCCTACGATTTGCGCCAATTCCCTTGATGAGCTTTTACCATCTGCGCGAGAAGAGATGCAACTGGTACATTCTATGTTTTGTCTTTGCTCCCAGACCAGCACGGAAGCTACACTGCAAACTGCAACAAACTGGTGTGACACATCAAATAGCACAAATGTTGGCACAGTTTAAACAGAGCAGTTAGTATCATTTTGATAAAATCCTATTTGTTTACAAAGCCTCTCAGAATTTCTCCAGAATACTTTAGCCAGTGGGGTAGTTCAACCGAACAGCCCGACCGGAATAAAAAGGCTATAAATTTTCTAGAACAATTTTACCACGTTGTATAAGTACTATAAAAGGCTAAACATACCAGCGTCAGTATAAAGTAAAAAAAAACGGCATCTCATTCTCAAACAACAAATTAAACCGACTTTATCTTGAAACTAAAACTGAAATTAACGATAAAGTCCGTTTTTCACACCGCGTTTACTGGATAAGGGGGTTGTTAACGCCGTACAAACAGGCCATAATTAATTCAAAGCACGGAGCTCGCTTGTTCCTTAATAAATCAAGCTTATTTTAATACCTTCCAGTTATCTACGAAGACAACTTGAAAACTTTTAACACCCACCCTCGCGAGCATTTTTATCATAAATACTACCACGAAATCAGTTTTCTCGAAGTTGATTTCTCAACTTCAGTCCAAGAAACGATAAGAAAAAAGAAACAAATGAAATCCCTCTCACACGAGTATCCAAATTGTGACCGTAAATTTTTCGTAATATTTTACGAAAATTTGCACATCAACATATCTTTAAGAAAAATACAAAAGGTCAACCAAATCCCAATGTAATTGTGGAGGATAGACTCCTTTTTACTACCAAAATGTATTTTATAGCTGGCACTTGTAAACCTTGTGACACCAGCATCTCATTGTTTATAACTGATTCAGTTCCTTACGAACCACGGCAGGAGGTGCTGCTGCCACGAGGTCACTCATCTTTATGTAGTTCTATTCCTATACTTATTAAAACCAGTTCATCATCATAAGCCGCTTTCATTTATAATATACAGTCGACTAGTTCGCCACAATATTACTTATGAGTGTAGACTGTAGAAACTAATAAATAAACAATTTAAATTATAGTAAAAATTCAACACGCAGCGCTGACCAGAGCAATGACACGACTATCTTTTGTTTTTGTTTTCTTTTAGCGCTGCGTGCAATTAACTTTGTTTGTGGCCAGTGCCAAAATATAATAGCTTTATAAAAAGGTGGCTGCCTAAATAGGTGCGTCGCCTACAATGAGTCATGCTAATAAGGACAGATACAGATCTCTCACTCTGATACCAACAATTTAGCTCACATCTTTCTAAGGTCAGTGAAGATTACAAAAAAAGAACAAAGCCCTACGAAACACAAGACACGGATAAAACCCATCAAACGGTCGACAAATAACCAAGGGAACGGTGGCCATTGCGTTAAACAAACAGAGAAACCCATTTGGTGGCACTACACACGAACCGGGACACATATAGTTGGTGTTGTTATTTCAGGACGTAGAAAGTATTTTTATTGGGCCTTTTTGGGTATTTACTAACTTTAAGAATAGCCTGTTTCATGGGTTAATACGCAGATTGATCAATAGGTCTTCCAATTTCTTATTGATCATGGAACAGATCGGTAAAAATTTGCCGTAACAAAATCTTCAAAGCATCTCCATACAAAATAAATTGAACGCTATCTCGTGATGGTTAATATATATGTGAATTTAATTGGTTTAAACAAAACATTATTATATAAATAAGTAACGCCTGGAATCGCAGCCATAACAAAAACAGATATTGTTATCAAACACGCTCACACACGCGCATTCTTATCAAAACACATTCGCGTATCTCAGCCAGTGTTGCTTCGACCGCGATCGAATCATGGACTTCACCGGCAAAGTGGTCATAGTTACCGGAGCCAGCTCAGGCATCGGAGCCGCGTCAGCTGTGCTCTTCGCAAAGCAGGGTGCCACACTGACACTGGTTGGAACAAACCAGGAAAGACTAGCCAGCATCAAAGCATCTTGCGAAGCGGCGAAAGGAAACCCCATGCTAGCGCTACGCTTAGACCTGACAGAACCAAACAGCTGCGAGACAGTCGTATCAAAAACACTAGAAACCTTCGGCCGGATAAACGTACTAGTAAATTGCGCGGGGAAAATGCTGATCAGTTCTTTGCTGGACGAAAATATAGACGTTTACGACGAAATAATGAACCTGAACCTTCGAGTGCCTTACAAGCTGACCCATCTTTGCGTACCACACTTGGCGAAAACCAAAGGTAACATCGTGAATATCATAGGAGCCATGTTCACGCGAGTTCGTCACGGGTTTCTGCCTTATGCTATAGCAAAGGCTGGTTTGGACAGGTTCACGAAATCAGCGGCTATTGAACTAGCGACAGAAGGAATAAGAGTCAACTCTGTCCAGCCTGGGCTGACAAGGACGAACATACTGTCGAACCTGGCGATAGAGAGGGACACCGCGAACATGATGTTGGACTTCGTAGCGAGGGACATGCCGGCGAGGAAGGCGATAGAAGCGGAAGAAGTGGCTAAGATGGTGGTGTTTGTGGCCAGTGACATGTGTCCTAATTTGAACGGGGCGGGCATGGGCATCCATGGTGCCATGGCGTTAAGTTAAAATGAACACAAAAATCTACGGAATGAGACCGCAATTGCCTCTTAAAGATATTTGAACTCAGTTGCGTGAACACTCATCCGCAATCTCAGTTCCACAAAAGAAATTTTTCTTCAGTGTAGATACCGGTGATCAGGATGCATGGAAACTGCGTCGCATTATCAGTAGCTCATCAAGGGTAGTCGTGATCTACATCCCATAGACATCGCATCTAGTGTAATTGTGACGTGAATTATTTCAAACTATTATTGCAACAAGGACAATACTCTATTTTGTTATGTTGGTAAAAAAACATGTTTTAAGAATGGTGTTTTTCCTTTTTTTTTCTTCACTCCATGAGCATCATCATAACTCAGCCATTACGAAAAATGAAAAAAAAAGAGACTCGCAGTCTACAGCTCAGAGAGCCGATATATACTAGCATATATATATATATTCCGTGGCCGTGTACAGTACGTAATCGAACGGCTTAATTCCGGGACTGAGTGCCCGCCCGGTGATTAACAACCCCTTTCCAGTGAACTACCTGTATATAGCTACTGAGCTACTAACTGTACAGTTACATTGGCAGTTGAAGTGCAATGGACAAGTGTGTTCAGAATTAGGAGGGAGTCATGTCTGCACAAGGACGATAGTTGACGACCGGATGGCCTAGTGGTAAGAGAACGTGGCTATGAAGCTTGAGGTCCCGGATTCGATTTCCGGTCGGGGTTGATATCTGTATGAAAAATACGAAAGTTTGTTCTCGAGTCTTGGACGTTTAATATGTATTTATCCATATAAGTATATTTATCCGCTGTCTAGTTAGTACCCATATTAGCTTTGCTTAGTTTGGGACCAGGTCAATTGGTGTCAATTGTGCCAAGATATTTATTTATTTATCTATCAACTCTTGAGTGACCCGTTCAACTAAACGGCAACAAAGCTGTAACTTCTGTACCATCAACACGGTTGCACCTATTTTAATGGAACTTTTGTGATGTGGGTTTCTACGGACAGCTGTCTTCATCACACAATTATACAGATATAAATGGTGAATTCGACTGGAATTCCGAACGCGTTTCACAACATGGCGGTGATGTATTTACTGGTTTCCGTGTCTTCGACAAAAAAACTATAAACAACCCAATGTTTTAAAAGCACGCATAAGCGAACGTTATCCCTTGGAAACATCTAATGCTTATCGATAAAAGTATCATGTTAAAACATTCCCAATCATCTTCCAGTTTCATAACAACATAAATTTAATCATCGTATTAGATAACAAAGAGCAACGTTCGCAGAAAATATTTTCCGCGTTACAATTTCCTTTTCACCTCAATATCAACTCTTTACAAATACGATCAAGATTCAAATCGATTCGACTGCAGCGAAGCGACGTGTTCTGTTACTCGCGATTGGTTTTTATGATGATGGGATCAAGGTTGGTTTTAGCTGGAGCGCGGTAATAGAGAAGGGTAAATCGGTTTATAATGAAACAGCACGAGCTGCACGTGGGAAGAGTGAAAGTTTTGCGGAAAAACCCGCGGGTTCCGTGGCACGGCACAAGCGACAAGCTAAAATACTCTTATCATCATATCAACCGTAGGACGTCCACTGTTGGACACAGGCCACCCCCATAGACCTCCACTTGCCTCGGTTCGACGCGGCTTGCATCCACCGTGAACCCGCGACTTGAACCAGTGCATCCGTCCGCCTCGTTGGTGGACGTCCTACGCTGCGCTTGCTGATCCGCGGTCTCCACTCGAGCAAATTTCGGCTCCAACGGCATCTCTTCTACGTGCTATATGGCCTGCTCATTGCCACTTCAACAAGCCAAAACAACAAGATAGACAAGTTAAGTAACTCGTTGAAAAAAAAAACGACGAGAACAATCAAGGTTTTCAGGCGGTAGGACCGCTGCAACCATCTTACGTGTTAATTGCTACGAGGTATTTTATCTTAGCGTTATCAGGTTACGGATGTCAGTGGGTAGTGATTACGTATCTATCCAATAGAGAATAATCTCGTATAGAGATCGAAACGCGTCAGTGTTTTGCGAGGTGTTGGGGATTGCATGCATACATATATATTTCGCACAGGCTTGGTCGTCCAAGATAGCCAATCCTGCTGCTCCGCTGAGAAGCAAGGTATATTTTTCGTTCATTGAAATGGACCTTCAACAAAAAAGGGTGTAAGTTAATCAAGTTGTAAAATTTACAACTATGATGCCAGTAAAATAGTACCTACCAGTGGCAGACTACCTATAAAGGTCCCGGCCACACCAGTGCGTATAACGTCGACGGTGCGTTTACGCAACGGTGAGAGAACGATACGTATACTCAGCGGTGTAATCGCTCCTTAACTCTTCTGCCGCGCGGCCCACTGGTAGTAATATGAAAAGCCTCTCTCTCAACACTTGCACCACACCGAGCAATTACGGTGCGGTGTGAATGTGTTCATTTTTTCATCGGCACATATTACGCTCTCGTTTCACTGCAAGCGCATTGTCGGCGTCAACCAATGGATTCGATTCTTTGTTCTTCGTAACAGTAGATGTGAATGGAAGATGGAATAATATGATATTACCACGCTGGGCATAAAATGTACCAGTTGCTTCTCTTCCCGCAATGGTAAAAGCCCTTCGAGGGAATAGGCGAACATCTTAGGATTCATGTTATACACGATGCGGCTAGCAACCCACCACTATTTTGATTTCTCTTTCCACTTATATGCCCACAATCACGTAGTACGAGAGGCTGTCGTAAGCTCGTAAGTATAACCAAAAGAGTACTTTCACCAATAAATATAACACAGTATGAAAACTAGCACAAAAGTAAAAACTTTAGAAGGATGTCTTTTCCTCTCTAACATTCAAGTTAATAAGTATTAATAACTTAAATAACAAACCTTTCAACTCCTTAATCACTAGAGTATTAATGTAATATCATTTCTGCTAACAAGAAAAAAATAAACATTTTCTCCCGTCAAAGGCAACTTCCCCTAATCATTATCTCCCCAGTCGCCCGCGGGCGAAACTGGCTCAAACCGGATATTTTCGGTTTTGTGCGGATCGAGGAAGCCGGGGCAAGTTTACTTCGAATTGAAACTGACTGCTGCAAGTTCGGCAAAGCTACACATTTAGTCGAGTACCTAGTCATGTTGTACTATAAGCTATATACGTCTGTTATGTGTTCTGAACTAGCATTTACCCGTGAATACGTCTGCGCAAAATCAAAATTAGAGCTGATAAAACATGATTCCTTTTTTTACCCATTTCAAAGCAACTTTTACATTACACATAGAACTTATGTAGAAGTTACCTTTTTATGACAAGTAAAGGAAATCAAAAGTTATTCGAGTTGATTATTTAATCGCAATTAGGTCCACCAAAATTCATTATTTTAACTCGAAAGTTCCTTTTTTTCAACTAATCCAAATTCAAAAAAACAACTCACTATAAAGCCCGTCTCCACCGAGCATAACCTACCAACCCCAACATCCATATTTCTTGGCCTTTAAAAAATTCATACTTACAGGGTTTTTCCCGGGCATATCACGAACGCCCCGAGGCGGCCGGGGCGATAGCGGAACCGACCGTTTAACGACACGTCCGATATTGATTTATTGGCTACTACCCTTTGTGGCTATCCACGCACAAATAAACTTCAAGATAAATACCTACAGTAGGTATAGTCGATGAAAGTGCTTTCCCATTTTTTGTGACAGTTCTTACATCAGAAACAAAACGATACAGTTGACAGGCATATGGACTTGAGTTAATATATTCTTTGACGTTTTAAGCAGTACAAATGACAGTGAAGAGTAGGTAGGCCACTTAGTTCAACTATAACCAGCGCTGGCTGCAAGGCCAGCATTATGCTGAGATGGGACCATTTCGTGATGTATGTCCTTATGTTTTTTACCTCTTTTTTTTGTTTTTTGTAACTATTATCTATGTCACGAATAAATGTTTTCTTTCTTTCTTTCTTTCTTTCTTTATAACTTCTAAATATCTTTGAAATATTGTATCAATAACGTCAGTTATGGTTAAAGATATCATTACAGTAACTCGGTGCAACTTAAGCTTGAGTTTTAGGGCCTGTCTCACTCGCCACTCTCAGTTAAGTGCCAGTTTCCGTCTCTATCTGTTACTACGAAACAGACAGAGAGGTCATCACAGTCTGTAATATTCACAGATAACTGACACTTAAGATAACCAGAACTTAACAGAGAGCGGTGAAATACAATTCCGGAAACTATGAAAAACGCATCACGTTTAAATGACATGCAAAGAAAATAAAAATCTAAAGCCAATCTAAGTAAACTAAACAAACAATTAAGTGGTTTTTTTCTAATCCTAGCCGAAGCTATAGCCAGAAAATTCGTCTCTGAAGACTTAGTTTATTGCTGTACCATGGGAGTTACACGATTTTCCATGACTTCCAAGTTTCAATATGACTGGATTGTAAATGTTCAAAAATATATATATTTTTTTTTTTACTTATGCGGTTTGTTTTCGGCCGGCCGTTGCCATAGCGCCACGAAGGATGCTCATCGATAGCAGATTTTGACGTTTAATAAACCTATATTTGACATATTGGTGGTCGGCAACATATAGCAAGATGCATAGGTATAGTATATAAGTAAAACGGCTTCGACAAAGTTACATTTAAAAAAAATTGGTACGTTTTTAAGTTTAAAGTATCAAAAAGTGACGTGTGGGGAAGCGATGGACGAAATGAGATAAGTTTTCATCACTTGGAGCTGAAGCTGATAGTGGAGGATTGCCATAAGTGTCAAAATCCTACTATGACATCACATCAAATCACACTAATTATAAAAGCGAAAGTTTATGAGTGTGTGTGTAAGTTTGTTGCTTCTTCACACTGAAACGACTGGACGGATTTGGATAAAATTTGGAACGGAGACAGCTGGTACCCTAGATTGAAACATAGGCTACTTTTTATCCCGGAAAAATTGCATAGTTCCTGCGGGATAGCGATAAACATGTCAAAGGTCGTGGCTGCCTATAGATTACAACGTACATGATTATTGCAGAATATATTCTACGCAGACAAAGTCGCGGGCAGAAGCTAGTGGGATATATATTTTACACACACGAGTCACCTGATGGAAACAGATCACCGTTGCCCATGGATACAAGTAACATAGGAGGATTACCAATTGATCTATTCTAGACTCAAATCAAAACAAATCATTTTCGTTTATTGACAAACAATGGATAGACGTAAACATTCCATAAATAAAAAAATACGCTCTAACAAAATCATGTTTACAAATTACTCGTTTATAAAAACAACTTTGTTCCATTCAGAATATTAAATACCTACAGTATTTTACTTCCAAGCTGGTCTGGGAGCAAAGAAAAAACATAGAATGTACCAGTTGCTTCTCTTCCCGCGCAGACGGTAAAAGCCCATCAAAGGAATGGGTTAAAATCATAGGAATCATGTTACATGCGATGCGGCTAGAGACCCATCACTATTGTGATTCCAGTTTCCACCTATACGCCCACGGTCTTGCTAAACTTGGCCCGGTAGGTCTTGTTACCTTAGGCCCTGTCTACCCCGTAAGGGACGTAAGACGTGATTTATGTGTGTGTGTGTACAATATTTCAAATCCTACAATAAAACTTTTTTTCAACGAAACTAAAGGCATTTTAAATTACGTTTATTAAGTTTCCATCACGGTCTCAGTGGCACCTTATTAACTTGTCTAATCAGAAATTCTATTTAAAAACTAAGAATAGGAAAATAATCGCTTCACGATATGAGTTCGCACACATTGTCGTATACGCACACTAAAAGAAAACTTAGGCTATCAACGCTTATATGCTTTTTATGGGCGCGTGTGCGAGGGAGGCAACAATAACGTCAAATCCAGACTACGACGTCATGGGGTGTGTATGTGGGGACATAAATATAAACACACACATAAATATTTTTAAATCAGCCGTAGATGCCGTCCGTTGTATCTATTGGACTAAAATTTCCGCAATCCTTAACATCACCATCTTACACGCTTATTGCCACCTAGCAGCAGTGCTTGTGCTGCCGAGTTCCAGCGTAGAGTAAGCCAGTCGGCGAAATTACGGTATTCCATCCTAGCCCACAAGCCTGGTATTGCATCTGCTCGCTTACCACCAGTACGTCTAGCACGAAAGCGTACAAAAGTCGCGTCGCGCGCGAGATAGATTGCCTGTCTTTTTCTTACTATTCGTTCTAGACAGAGAGGGCTAATCTATCTCGCGCGCGACGCGACTTTCGTATGCTTCCGTGCAAGGCATACAGGCGACCCTAGAAGGCACTGGAGAAAGTTTTCCAACGTCAGCCACAACTTTCGTCCATCATTTCAACAACATATACCATCCAATCAAGGGAACTGGAGGTGTATGGGGGAGGCCTATGTCCAAACAGTGTACGTCCTATGCCTCATATGATGATGATGATGATTCCAATAAACAGTTCAACAACAACAGTGTAGATTTTAAACCGTGTTAAATAAAATCGTATTACAAAACTTCCTTCAATGCACCCCGTTTACCTCGGACTTGCAAAAACATCAACGGAAATATTAATACCAATTACCAGACTTTTCGCGCTCTCGCGGGATTCCAGAGCCAACTTTACAGTTCAAAAGTGGATTGCGAAATTGAAATTAATTGGTGCACACGTTTTAGTGGCCCGCTGTGCACGGTGCACTTAGGGCTGTCAGTTATGCGTCTTTCATACCTTTCGCCATGGGCGTACCCAGGTTCTGGGCCAGGGGGGGGCTAATCAGATTTTTTATAAGCTAGGTGCTTAAAAAAAATTAAATTAAAATAGATAAAATGCGTTTATTAATATTTATGTACAATAAAAGTACTAGATAAGATACATAATTAGTAGGGACGTCAACATTATCCAACATTATCCATTATGCAGCTGCCCCCCCCCCTGCCCCACCCTGCGTACGCCCATGCCTTTCGCATTTATGAAAGTAATAGAGATGTTTAACTATAGATAATATGAATATGACTAGCATAAAGCGCATGGACTGGAACGAACAAATTGGGCAATTAGCGCCTGATTCGCAGTCATTAGACTTAGTCGCTTAGACCGACTGTTACACAGACAACAGGCGTTCGTGATTGTTGAATTTTGCGATGTTAGACGTTATCAATGTCATCACAAATGGTGTAGCACTTGCAATTAACGATGGCGATTGAGCTTTATTGGTGCTAACACATATCTGCATACGTGTCAAAGTGCGTTTGAGAGCGAAAGCATAAATTTCCTTTAGCAACATATTTATTTTCTTCTTTATATCCTCCTATACGTGTCCAAGATGAATAATGCCAGAAACACAAAATGTTCAGAATTGTTTGTTCAGTTTTCTTAGGCTAACACCCGTGGTACCACTGTTATAAAAATGACGAATACACTCCACCATAAAGATCGATGAAAGGTATTCTGTTTTCCTTTCAGAATTTTGTAAATACCTAACGAACCTAACCTAATTTTATTACGTGTAGTGAGGATTTCTTGCTTTTGTGGCCTTTGGCGTTGCTGACATTTTGCGTTTCTGGCTTTTCGTCTAATTGGCATTTTGCGTTACTGGCAGACGCTTGTAGACATTTATTTTTTGTGAAGGCTACATTTAAAAACTAATGCTCTGGCAACCCTGGGTCGCCTAATTAGCGTCATATGCCGCTCCGGGTTGCAATGGAGTAATTGTAGACGTAAACAGTGTGTGTGTGTGTGTGTGTGATCTGCTGCTAAAGCTGCTAAAGGGAATTCGTAGGATACCGCGACTGGTACGTTTAGCAAATTAGTACAGGTGTAGATTCCCCCACCAGTAGGAAAGGTTAAAGATGTTGACGTAGATTTGACAGAAAACCTATGAAATATAGGTATGTGTGTCGAAATCGTCGGTCACAGTCGATGTTACTGTTAAAGCAACTTGGTGCAACTCGCATTCGTAAAATTTGTTACGTGAATGGATTTTGAAATTCACTTCTCATAATCAAGAGACGCGAGACGTATGATTGTTCGAATATTAAGAGAGAAAGAGAAAGAGAGAATAGATTTGAGTTGTCAGAATTTTGGTAACGTGTGCTTTTGCTTTTTAATCGACAAGAAAAAAACGGAGGAGGTTCTCAATTCGACGCGTATATATTTTATTATACAAATAACCAAATGAGTGATATTCAGTATGCCATGCAATGACTATTCACATTCTCTATCAATGTTGATCACATAATAGTTTAACCTTGGACTGGGCAATGAGAGTGCAACCGCCGCAGCGGTTTGGGGCATATCCCCCCCAAAACCATTGTTTATGACATGCAAACTCTACTCCTCCATGTTTATTGTTTACGAATAAAGGTTATACTATCATTTCGACGTACAAGTTAAAAAGCTGGCAACTAATAAAAGCGATGCTTGTAAAATGTTAATGTAGCTATAAAGAAGAGTATGGTATTACTGTGGCAGAGAGCGGCACAGAGTGGCACCGGCGTGCGTGTGGCGGGCGGCGCCGGCGCATAGCACAAGCTACAAGCGATTATACAGACTATTTATTGCACCAACTTTTTTGTGTCACTCGTTGGTATGGTTACATTCCCCACGGTACTGTAGAGCTGCCTTGATGAGGTACTTAGAACTGTACGGGAAATCGGTTTAAAAGTGTTCCTAAACAAACTGATGTAGCATATGTCCCAAGCTACAAAGATTTAAAACACATACTTTGATTATACTCTTGACTTTATTTCAGCTTCAATAATTTGTTACAAAGCATTTCTAAATTTAGCCCTGTACCTAAGGCTTCCGGGTCCAAGCTGATCTGAGAGCCGTCGCAAGTTCCAAAATAAAATATTTTAAAATATCGAACAAGTGTTCGATATTAGGAACCTGAACTAAGTCTCAATGCAGCCAGCAACCGAAACCTGCCAGTATAAAACTAGCAGAACCTATTCCTACAGCCTTAGATAGGTAGGCTATTAAGCGATAAGACCGCCTAATGTCTACCTTGTTCTTTGTTTCTGTATTGTTTTGTACTGATTTGTGGTATTCAGTAATGAGTTATTGGTATGGGTATCGTATTGTAGGTAGGGTTTTTAAACCGTACATTTTAGGTGTTAATATTGCGAAACGTGTATTTTTGCGGTAGTTGTAACCATCTTCTGTAATTGGTCATCTACTAAGCCTGCTAGTATGATGTGACACAACATTTCTTCTAACAAACTGTACTACTTTTGTTCTCTCGGTGATCGGACCGGATAACAATAAGAAATAGTAAGTTGATCTACTCAATTATAGAACTAGCTATATATATAAGCATAGGTATTAAACGAGGAAATGCTGCCAGCTATTCAGGCTGCCACGGGGGCCTATCGTCCCGCCAATTCCTCTTAGGTCTCCCTCTGCATCAAAAGTCATCCCTCACCCAGTGGTCAGTTATTTGGGCCCATCGTAGGTATGTAAAATTAAAGTTCTAGAAGCACAAGTAAATAAACATAGTTTCAAGTGTAACAAACAATTGTTCACGCTTTTCTGTCACAATGTAAAATGTCGTGAGTCGGCGATGCTGGCTGCAGTAGCATTAAGTTAAGTGGTGGTGTGGTTCCTATCAACGGTGCTGTTGTGTTTTGTAGTGTTTAAACTGGTAACTGGGTTGCTTAAGATTGTTGCTCTGTCATGTGAATTTTCTTCTGCATCTATGCAATCACAAACTACTAATGTGTGTAGAGACTTATTAACTCTTATATCCTATCCCGTCCTTTTATAATTTGGAAAATCCCTTCTTAGTGCACGGAATGGAATAAGTCTGACAAAAACCAAGTCTGTAGCTTTAGTGGCTTAGGCTGTGCGTTGTCTGTCACTTAGTCAGTAACGTCACAACTTTAATAGGTACAGAATAGATAGATCGAGACGTGTATAACAGTAATAGTGTGTTTCATTAAGTACTCCGAGTACTGAGGCACCATCAACTACTTCAACACACCAAGATAACGAGTCGCATACAAAATGTAAGCTAAAAAAAATAATGGAAACACTGCCCGCTACATGACAAGCGTGCCCTTACCTATCAGAAGCGTGCAGCGGTGAATCAATATCAATTGTTCCCAGCCGACTGACAGTCATTATTCAACAAATTATATACTAACAAGGTTAACTATGTATGTATTTATTATTAACTTTTTCAATTAGGCTTGGTGCATTTGAGGAACAAACAACAAACACGACAACGTTCAGATTGGTGCAAACCCTTTAAAGAGGCCATATTAACCACATACTATACCACATACATACACATACATCCATATAAAATCGCTTCGTTGTCCGTCCGTAAGCTCGTTCGTTCGTCTTTCAAGACCCTTTTTCTCATGAACATACTTTTTTTTATGTTAGAGAGGCCAGACAAACAAACTAGTGGGTCACCCGATGGTAAATGATCACCACTTAGGTGCCGATACAGCAACCACTGACGCATCCTTCAAAATTGAACCACGTGAATGTTAGCGACTCTACAACCCCCAAAGCCCAGCAGTGGGATGCTGTATAATCTATTATTTCAAGCAACAAGTCCCGCCCGCGCCCACGGGGCCCCAACTTCGATTCTCTTTAAGTTATTTACAACACTCTTATATGAAAAAGCAATCCGATTACCAACTTATATTCGTTTTGTGAGTTGAGGCGTTGAGGGAAATACGTTCGCTTTGATGTGGAGGCTGAAGTAATCAAATGATGAATATACTTTTACTAATAAATAGGAAGTTTGATTACCTTTACGAGGGGAGAAGTTTGAGAAATAATAGTACTTCAAGTCTTATTTCGATAGGCAACTCCGCTGAAACGGGCACGTTGTAAATAATTAATTTGACATATAACTTTACTATCAAATGAATCAAGAACGGTGTGTCGCAATTGTGTCGTACAGACACATGATTCAAACAGATGACGCTTGGCGACAAAAAATCACATAGTAACAAGGTCACGTGACAGCTAGTAACAGATCGAAAAATTCGAAGGCTTACCCACCTGCTATGGGTGGTGTAGGGGTATAGCACGCATCACGGAATGACGACAATCCTATGTTTCAGGCTAGTTTTTAACCCGGAAAATTGCACAGTTCCCACGGGAGAGCTATAAACTTGTCAAAGGTCGTAGCGTAAGCTGCCTATCAACATCAGTTCTCAAGTCACGGGCAGAAGCTAGTATTATGTATTAAATCCCGTGCTAGGCTAGCAATACATCGTAAATCAATATCGTGTGATTAAAACCAGGCAACTGCATATTAGCGGCCAGTTAACAATCCACTGGGGGCTAACTGCTGCGCTAGTATCGGGATGGCGCCCGACGGTATAATAATTAAGATTCATCCCCTGAACACCCCCCAGCGTGCTGTTTATAATATGATGCAGGCAGCAACAGTGTCATACTATACTATGCATACTGGTAACTATGTTGAAGCTTGTAGTAACAAAATACAGCGCTGTGTCGAGATTGAATTTATTTTGACGACATGGTTGACGTTGGTTGACCCTGCCTGCTAAGCGAGCATCCCGGATTCAAATCTTTGTAAGGGCATTATATTTGTGTGATGAGCATATATATCGTTGCCTAGTATCCATAACAAAAGTCTACAACAAACACGTAAAACAATAAAATGCTTATAAATATAAAACTAGCTGCTGCATTCATTCGTTTGTTTTCTTCAAAATACTTACTTTGTTTCGTCAAAATCCGATGTCGGAAATAAAATATCTACTTAATCAGTTCTCCAAACACATCGGTGTTTTAAAACTGAAATTCACGCAAACAAAGACACCAACCAATATTGGATACTAGGTTTATTTTTAGATACGAGCATTTAAAAATAGCACACAGATTTTATAACGTGTCAGCCAGTATCAAAATTCAAAGTTTAGATTGAAACATCCCCACGAGCGAGCGCCCAGCCCGCGCCGTGTTTTAAAAAGTTTCACTTACATATCATTTTCATTCAACTTTCAAATTAAAACCGATGATCTCTTGGGGGGCGGGATTAATTCCAAACTCGGTATAACCAGTACAGTTGCGTGCAAAAAACTGGATTACTTGTATTGATGAAAATAATCACAGTACAATTTTATAAGTCCCAAGCTAAGTAACTTGCACCACGGGTACCAGGCAACGGATAAACATAATTATACAAATAAGAAACAAGTATTACACATGAATTATTAAAAACAAACGTCAGCCTGTAATAATAAATAACTCCATACTGGTCTGGGAATAAAGAAAAATAATAGAATGTACCAGTTGCTTCTCTTGCCGCGCAGATGGTAAAAGCCCATCGAGGGAATGGGCGAAAGTCTTAGGAATCATGTTATAGGCGATGCGGCTAGCAACCCATCACTATTTTCATTTCTTTTTCCAGCTAAATCATGCTAAACGTGGCGTCAAAGTTTTGTTTCTTTAGGCTCTGTCTACCCCGTAAGGGATAAAGACGTGATAGATATATGTATGTATGTATATGTACATAAATAAATCTGCACTCTTCATAGAGAGAAAACACCTCGCCTTGCCCGCCGCCCGCCGCCTCATACCCCGCTGCACTCAACTCGCGCGCGTACTGTATATTGCCGTAAGACAAATTTGCAACACGACACAAACCGTCGCATTAGCTAAAGCACTAACATGGCGCTACTGTTAGTACGGAGTATCCACACACTTTGCTACACTAAACGCAAAGATTCGCGGCAGACAGAGACACAGTTTGTACACACTTGTGCATCTCCATTAGCTAGCGTCACAATAATGATTTACTAGCCGGACTGCTGCGAGCCTTAGCGTTTACTACAGTGCTTTGGCTTTTACAAAGTATTATTTTTTAATCACATTTACTTGTCAGACTGTACCGGCCGTAATCCGACGTGACGGGCCACAGTTTTTGCAGGGGATTTCCCGCGGGGACTGTACCTCGGGATTAAATTCACATTTAATTTTTAACTCGCCAAATTATACCGCAATTATCTTTTGAGTAATGACCACTTGAGATCACAACGTGACTGTGTTACCGAGTATCTTGTGTAAACTTTTGACACATAAAACGCCATGAACGCGTTAGCGTTAACTTCTGCATTACTATGGGTAACTTAATAGCGCGAGCGCCTCTAGCGACAAGTATAGACGACAGACTGTTCTCATAGCAGGTATTTAACACTTTAATGCGATCGAGAGCCGTAGACGTGCGAGAGGATCACGCATGTTGATAAAACATGGTCACAGAGCACGAAGAATTTCGTACAATGACCTGTCACTGTGTGGCTCTGACGCTCACATGTAACGCGTATTTTGTTCCCCAAGAGAGGGCAAAGCTTGAACAAAGTCAAATAGACGAGGCAAAATTAAATTTAAAAATAGAATCTAAAACATAAACAGTGAGGTTTTTTTACTATATTTGTCTAATAACCTGCCCATCTGTGTCCCCCAAAAGATCACCGTATCACTTCCAGGACAACCTGTGCATTCCGAACAACACGTTGCAACCGAACAAGACCGCCAGTACAAATATAACAATAATAATCTAATGCAAACACAACGTTAGTTAGTTTAGAAACTTAACCGTAGTGGGTACAAGGCTAGCGAACGTCGGTCCCGCGCACTCCAAGTGTCCGAGGCAAAGCTGACGGGTAAGGCCGGGATCGGACGGCAGCGAGGAGCGGAATCGCTCAAGCTTATAACACAGCGATTGTCATTTAGTACTACGAAGACTTGAACCCATCCCAGTAACACTCACCATTCATTTCTGTGAAGCGATAAGTATAGGATGGGGATAGAATTAGACGTAGTCAGTAGCATTTATCCTTCCTAATTTTTGGTATAAAATAAATAATTCACTGTAAACCCTTTAGAGCCAGTTTCTAATTCAACATAAATTTCGTAACCGTCAAGAAGATTTGTCATCAATTGATCAGCAATTTATTATCAGTAGCAAGCTAAAGCGGTTTTGCACAAAGACAGGGGACTTGATAAGACTTAAATTAAAACGCTATAATCGCATAAAATACTACATCCAACGTCCGACCGCCCGAAAGCTGCCGGCGCCAAATTCTAATTTGTGGCTCCCTTACTTAACCGACCAATTTATCTTGTTTGACTTCCGTCTCAACCACTGAAAACTAGTTCAGATGCTTCTCATTAAAAAAAACGAAACATTTAATATAATTTATTGAATCGGCAATAGTAGGGGAGTAGCAAGGTAAAGGTTTCGTAAATTTTTTATACCAAGCAGATTGTTATTGTTTTTGGAATGAAAACACATGCTTCCAAATTATAATATGCATTAGTACGTACATCATACATTTATGAGGAAAAGTTAAGCCAATGCTCTCTCAATTGATTCCGCAAATGTATAAGAATTATACTACCCCGACTGCGTGTTTCTATGAGTTTTATAACTAAGAAAACCAAGGAAGACACATTGATTTTTTAATAAAGCAACAATGACCAACATAAATCGTTTCAAGTACAACAAAGAAAAAAATGTTTATAAAAAAAATTATGAAATACTTATATGGAAATTTTCTCAAAAATGAGAAGCAAACGTTCTCAATAACCACACGAAAAATTATCGCTATGGTGTCACTTTTTACCTGTCATTAACCACCCCCCCCCCCCTGTTCCCCGCTTCGTCCCCCTCTCATACCCTATCCGGTCCACGTGCGATATTTAATCCGGCTCGAAGGGCTCTGCGTCGAGATTATCATCGGCCAAACGGGCGTTTCTTTAAACGGATCGGAATCTCGGCCGGCGTAATTGTTTCTAATCCGTACCGGGCTTGCTGGGCTTCCGATTGAATTTGCCTTTTTTAATAAAGAAATAAAACACTGTCGTATGGCTAAGAGAGGCGCCCTTTAAAGAACCTACAACATTTTTTTTTACATTCAGTCATAGCGAAGTGCGAGTCCATTTCGTCTGCCTATGCACTTTTTTGCTGACATTTCGTTAAACAAAAACACACCGAGGAAACAAAAAACGATATCCACACATACTTATATCTCATTTTCTCTTAGAAAGATTGTGTGTACATCATTTTTAGCTCTATAGCTGACTGATGACTGTTCTGAAAACAAAAATGAGTAAAGACAAAAAAGTTAGTTAAACATACAAATTTAAACGCCTGGCTGGAGTTTTCTGTTGTGACACGAAAATTACCCAAACAATTATTATGGTTAATATTCATGTCACAACGAAAAGTTTCATAGGTACAAATTTTAATTGATTGTTTTAAGGTGAACAAATTTTTGGTCCTTACCAAAATACAGACCCACTAACACACTGATTTTATAGACCGAAATGAGTCCTCGCCCGCGCGGTGCATGGACGCGGGTAGGACGACAAAGGGGACCGAGAGAGGTGCGGGCGGCAGGCGCACCACCCGCCCGCATTCTCTCGGTCCCGTTTGTCGTCCTACCCCGCGCTCCTGTGTAAGTATGAAGTAAGTATGAAATAAACTTGATTCATTCATTACAACAATCCACTCAGAAAGTTGGGCGTATAATCACCGACGTAACCGCGGACTGAACGAGGAAATACGTGAGATGAGCGTAGTAGGAAGGAATCGTTAGATAACTTACTTCGACGCGCATCTGCTATGGCAGATAGGGTTGCAAGCTTTTGAGAATGCATAAAAGCAAAGAGAAATATGGTCGGTACAAGTCTTTAAGTTTATTATTTTGATTACCTATTATTATTATTATTTAGGTGGGATGCGACAAGCCGAAAAGGGAAAAATAGACAGGGGGGAATGGCGCTTTTTAAGGGAAGCCTATATCCAGCAGTGGACTGCTAGAGGCCGATGATGACGATGATGAATATTACTTAGAGCTTAGACGCTATGGTTCTGTCACACATCTTAACAATAACTATCACAAGTCTATTCTAAGCAAAACATGCTCGTTGCTTAGACGACTGTTTGAATCTACGGTATGAAGAGAAAGAAATAAAGAAAAAGTTAATTTATGACAAACACAATGGGATATAGGAAACAAAAAACAATTAAAAAAATCTACAAATAAGTACTTCGCCACAACATGGTCAACTCAGCATTTGCTGGCCACACGTTTGTGTCTTACAGAAGCGAATAAATGTACTCTTTCAAACATTCCTAAATATTCGCCCTTTAGCAGTTATAAATTATGTTATTTGACAAATGACAACCCTACGCCAGCCGCAAGCGGGAGTAGTTTGGCATAATATTAAACGAGGCTCGCTCGAGAGCTGTTCACTTCGCGAGCCGGTTAGTCGAGGGCGTCAAGACAGTCTTTTGTCTCGAGACATTTATTTAACCTCTTACAGATCTAGCTCTTTATCTTAAGATACTGTTCCATATCGCTAATTCTAGGTTTAGTACCTATCTGAAAAAATGACTTCCTGCCAAGTTTCTTGCGGCGTATTCTTCTTGGCAATAATGGTTTTACCGAACGCGCTGATCACTGCATAGTGTAAAACAAAGTCGTTTTCTCTGTCCCTATGTCTCTATGTATACTTATATCTTCAAAACTACACAACGGGTTTTGATGCGGGTTTTTTTGATTCAAGAGGAAGGTTTTAAATAAATAAATAAATAAATATCTTGGGACAAATTACACCAATTGACCCAGCCCCAAACTAAGCAAAGCTTGTGCTATGGGTACCAGGCAACGGATAAACATACTTATATAATGTAGATAAATACATACTTAAATACATACAACATCCGTGACTCGGGCACAAACATTCGTATTCATCATACAACTGTCTGCCCCTACCGGGGTTTTGTATGTATAATTCTACGCAGACGAAGTCGCGAGCAGAAGCTAGTAGTTTATAAATAAAAAAACGAAAAAGGGCCTTTGGCGGTTTATCAGTGTGATTGCAAAAGTGGACTCAAACAAAGGAACGTAGTGACAGACGTCCAAAAGGTCCCAAAGTTTCAGATCAATCAAACTTGATGTAAATCAGTTTTGAGAAACGTCTAAAGCCAAACAAGGAATGAGAGCAAGGGACATCTCGTTCCCCCAATTAGTAGATGGTTTGACATCGAGCATTATTGAGTTGCGGAAGAAAATAGGACTTGCTGTGACGAAACAGCCGTACAAATTTAGATAAATGGAAAGTTTTGGTTACAAAATTATTTTAATACATACACAAATCACGTCTCCATCCCTTACGGGGTAGGCTGAGCCTAAGATACTAAGACTTAAAGGCCACGTTTAGCACGATTGTGGACCTATAGGTGTTAAGGGGAATCAAAATAGTGATGGGTCACTAGCCGCATCGCCTATCCTATAACATGATTCCTAAGATTTTCACCCATCGAGGGAATGGGCGATTATAATAGGAATCATGTTATAAGCGATGAGGCTAGCAACCCATCACTATTTTGATTCAATTTTCCACCTATACGCCCATAATCTTGCTAAATGTGGCCTGTAGTGTAGGTACCTGTTACCTTAGGCTCTGTCTACCCCGTAAGGGATGAAGACGTGATTTGTGTGTGTGTGTGTGTGTGTGTGTGTCCCTCGATGGGCTTTTACCATCTGCGCAGGACGAGAAGCAACTGGTACATTGTATGTTTTTCCTTTGCTTCCAGATCAGCATGAAAGACTTAATCTAGAGTACCTACCAGCTATCTGCGTCCAGTAGTTTCAGCGTGAAGATGGAACAAACTATCGCATTTATAATATTAGTAGGCCAGCTGTGCTAGACAGCTGTTATAGGCGATGCGGCTAGCAACCCATGACTGTTTTGATTCCCCTTTCCACCTAGTCGCCTCCAATCATGCTAAACGTGGCCTGTAGTTACCTGCTACCTTAGGCTCTGTCTACCCCGTAAGGGATATAGACGTGATTTGTGTATGTACTCTAGATTAAAACATAGGCTACTTTTAGCACGGAAAGTTTCACAGTTCCCGCGGGATAGCGATAAATTCTCGGGCAGCTTATCATATAAAAGTAAGGTAAAATGTCCACAGAAATACTAGCCACTTCCACCAGCAGAAAGCTAATTCTTCACCCTGTCCGCCGCGCTCAATATTTCACAGGTCAAGGACGTTTGAATTATTCAGAGACAGCCCTGCTATCAACAAGTTGACACGAATTTAAAAACGGACTCCTTTGTAAATCCCCGGCGAAACCTGTCAGGGTCGCCACCCGGAAAAATATTCAGGGGACGTGTGACTAAGGGTCCACAGCCACAGCCACAAACGAAGCCACGAGAAGCTAGCTTGCGGTAGCCACCGGCGTCAACCGTGTGCGGCGAGTCCATATAAAATGTATGAAAACTACAGGAAATATACATATTTTTTTATGTTAGAGAGGCCAGGCAAACGAACTAGTGGGTCACCTGATGTTAAATGATCACCACTGTCCATAGACACCCGCAGCGCTTTACGCTGTTGTCGGCCCTGCAGAAAATTGTACACTCGCCTCTTAAAGGCACCCAGGTCGTAACTCGATGGGAAGACCCCAGCGGGCAGCTCGTTCCAGATTTTGATTTTGCAAGTTCGTGACAAAAAAGACCGATTAAACCGCACCGTCGAAGACTGCCATTCATCAACATGATGTCGATGAAATGAACGCTTACGACGGGTGGATTTGTATATGGAAATATACTTTTTGCGATGCGATGTTTTGTAGACACTGTGCTTTCTATGTATTGCATTGTTTACGTGAAAGTTTATAGATTATGTAGTATATTTTATCTGTGTGGCGTTTCGTGAGTCATAGACGGTTCTGGCTGAAAATCAGTGCTGCAGGTGTCTAACACCTCAGCGTAATGCTGAGCCAGCGACCGTTTCACTTTTGCGAAGACACACAACACTGATGATCTATTTTTCATGTCTATGTTTTTTTTTTGTTTTACCTTGTTTATTTTCTATAAAATTGTGTATATTATCTTATATTTGTGTGTTTTGCAAAAAGGAATAAATTTCTTCTTTCTTTCTTTCTTTTTTTTAGCGGCTGGACATGAATGGGACGGGACCGCATTACTTGGCATGCGCATGAAGACGCCTATGCCTAACAATGGGTGACCGCAGGCTGAAGAAGTAGAGCGCTGGGAACGTGGGCCGCTGAGGGGGCTACGAGGAGTCAACCTCTTTAAAAAAACAGACGGTCACCGGCGGGGGAGGGCGGGGAATCCGGAACCCGCATTCAACGGTGCCGTCGCCACCTGCCCCATCCCGGGGCGGCCAGTGGACGTTGCGGTGGTCACGGTGTTCGCCCGCAACGCCCGCAGTTCAAGGCCTGGAGGGAACGTGTGTGTTTTTAGACGGTAGGCCTCTCCCCTCCTTCCATAGGGAAGGCAGCGGCGAGATGGAGAACCCGTCATACCTCCGTTCGTGCTGCCCCGAGCGCGGAGATGCATAAGGCGCATTTTCCACACGTTAAAAAAAAAAAAAAAAAAAAAAGAAAAAAAAGGCTGAAGAAGTAGAGAAGGACGCTTTTTTTTTACATACAACAAGAAAGTCGGAACGGCCGAACGCAGCGCGAGATCTCACGGATTCAGATTCGTCCGCCTTAGCTTCGGCTGGATAGCGGCCGAAACCGAAAACGAAACCAAAAACCGCAAGTTCGACCGGACACTATTCTGAAGTCATTACTTGTCACACGTCACGCGTCACGCCACGCGTCACCGTGAAATTATTCACGGCATAATTGCCTGTTAATGACCGGCGTGACAAATTGGGTCGGGTTTTTTTTTTGTGAAAGCGCTAAACGCAGGAGGGCTGATTGTCGGTATTATAGTCTAAACGGGGTGTTTCGGGGGCGATTCCGATCTCGCGCGTTTACGTGGGGTTTTGTGGGGTGCTAATAAAGAAAACACCACGAAATACAGTTTCATTTTAATATGCTAACGGTGGTAACATTTGTCAGGGTTTAGAACTATCATAAGAAAGGTCCCGGGTTCACCGGGTTTGGAATTTTGGAGTTTGGAAGCGAAATAAAAATAGATTGAGTAACATAATTAGATAGTACATAGTAGTATTAGAGGGTAAACAAATAAAATGTTTATGTCTTGTACAATTTTGCTTACTTCCTTAATTTATTTGAATAACAAAAATACTTCGCAATGGTAATTCTTAACGCAATATTATTTCCGCAAGGTCAGCGTCAAAAAATACTGCTAGCTTCATTAAAAAGATTGATTTTTATATTGCGTCACCTTTGGTGCAGTGAAACAACATGCCTCTGGCCCACCAGTTTATTTAGCGACAGTTAAATGTAAATTAAAAACCCGCGCAATAAAGACTTTTAGTTCAGAAACCCTTAATAATTCGAATTTTATGCCAAAAATTTATGCTTTCATACACGCAGTAAAGAAAAAAACATAGACGGGCGAAAGTCTTAGGAATCATGTTATAGGCGATGCGGCTAGCAACCCTATTTTGATTTATCTTTCCAGCTATACGCCCTTAATCATGCTAAACGTGGCCTTAATGTTTTGGTACCTTAGGCTCTGTCCCGTAAGGGATAAAGACGTGATATATGTATGAAAAAAATGTCTGACATCATTTTGGAAAGGAGTTGATACTCTAAACTGCTAGACCGATTTTTACCATACATGGCTAAGAACCAACGCAAGGAAACTGGCATTCGAATGAAAAAAAAACCGCGTCGACATCGATCCATTCACTTGAGAGCAATGATGTCAAAGACAGACACACCGCACAGACATTGACGTCAAACTCATAGCACTCCTCTTTTGCCTTGTACGTCAAAACTATACTACAAAAACCAATCCACACGAAAAAGGAAAACTATATGTTTCATTACATTGCCATGCTGTGATACGAACGAACCCAAAGTCGCTGACCCATCGCCGCAATGCATCGTCTTGCACGATCTCTCTTACAAGTTCGGACGTCAGATCAACGTGTACCCAGCATTGGGGTAAAGGTTAACCGTCGGCGTAAAACAAATGCAAATCAGCCGACCTGTTGACAGCCCCAAGGAAGTGGCCGTTGTTGCGGCGATCACGGGCCGCTAACAGCCCCGCGCGATGAGCCAGCCGATAAGGCGAGGCGACGACGGGAGCGTTTGAAACGCAATGCCGTAATCTTAACACTGTTACAATGTGTCAAGTTTGATATCCGATACTGACCGATTACGAATGCTTGCCTATTTTTGTTAAGTTCTCCTCTCTGATCAAGTTAACTGGAAGAGTTTATGTCTATGCATAAGTTCGCCTTTGTCAATATTATATTTTTACTTCATTTGGTTATGTGCAATAACGAATAATGATTTTGCGGGTGGTAGCCCCGTCCGGCAGATCCGTCCGGATCCTGCCGCTAAGAAGCAGTGCTTGCGCTGCTATGTTCCGGCTATATTTAGATCTCTTGGCTGTCAACGCATCTGCTATCCTTTGGAGTTACGGTCATGGGTGGAGTGCTCACTTACCATCAGATGGATCCACTTACTACTTTGTCAACACATGCCATTAAATATGCTTCTAATTCTCAGTACTCGCGTCTAGGAACGATTTTAAACTAATATCACAAACATGACGCTTTTCATAGCATTCAGGAGGAATTTAGGAAAATTTAATGCTATCAATAAACGTTCAATATGAAACCGACACTAGACCCGCCTATTAAAACCGCACTGATTAAATTACTAATGAGTATTCGTATCGTAGGTATGGCGGATCGTTATAATTTCAATATTGGACGTGAAAAGGTAATTAAATAGGTAAGGGATAAGTACGTGATTTATGTATGATTTAAGTAAAAGGTAATTTTGATGTTAATAAACAAAGAGCCTATAAAAAGATTGACTGTTGAGTAAAACTTATAAACTTATCATTCCGTGGGAATAACACTTTTCCAGGATAAAAATTAGTCTTATGTTGATCAGGGATAGAGCGGCATTCTAAAAGCGAACAATATTTTTAATCGATTCAAGAGTTTCAAAAATACATACTGTTATGTCCAGGCTCCAGGGTCCTAAGGTAGCCGGAAAGGTGTCCAGGGTACTTGAGAGGAGATAAAGGAAACCGCGAGCGTTCTCATTTACGTGTATTGCCGGACTGACATACATTGGTTAACGACACGCACACAAGCTTAAATCTACCCACATACATGACACCCCCCCACTAAGCTTATAACCATATTTTAGCAATAATAAAGTGTATCTTATTTCTATAACAAAATATAACTTAACAAACATATAAACTTAATGATCTACGTAACTATTCGGTCTCAAAACCAATCAGGCATTTTCCTAATTCGCTTTGGGGCCTCGTTTCGGGCTGGTGGCAACGCGTTTTCGGAAAGAAACGGGGGCTGACGCGCCGGCGAAGGGATCGCGGGCGGTTGTGGTGGAATGGGCTCACCTTGCACGCCCTCTATTGGTGCAGTCGATGGAACTGGACACGGTACATGAATAAACCTTTTTTTTACCTGATTGATATGTCTTTTAGTTGTACTACCGTTTTCCTTTGTTACCTCGTAATTCCTTGTTCCCTTTAATTGTGTTACTGTGCCTGGTACCCATTTCTCCCCCGAATTAAACTCCTTTATCCATACTGAATCTCCTTGTTTCATCTGCTCGCGCTGCTGGCCGCCCGCTTGTTCGATCTGTTTCCGTTGTGCTCGCTGGACCCTCTGTTCCACTACGTCAGCATTTCTCAACAAGTCCAGCCTAGAGCGGAGCTGTCGTTTCTGTAGAATCCTTGCTGGTGTCTCTCCCGTCGTCGCCTGTTCACAGTTGCGATAGTTTAACAAGAAAGTTTGTAAAGCAGTGTCCAAATCCTGTTTATCTTTAACTGCTTTTTTTAAAGCTCTCTTGCAAAGCTTTACTGCAGATTCTCCAGCCCCGTTAGACGCGGGATTATATGCAGCTGTAAACATATGCTTGATACCATTATACTTACAAAAACTATCCATCTCTTGACTAGTAAAGGGTGGTCCGTTGTCGGATACAATTTCTTTAGGTAAACCAAATCTAGCGAACGTTTCCCTTAAGACTGATATGACCACGGCGGCTGTAGTACGTTGCATTAAAAAGGCTTCAATCCATTTTGAAGTTGAATCTACAATTACAAAAAAAGTTTTACCTTCATATGGACCCATGAAGTCCATGTGCAGTCTACTCCACGGTTCTTTGTGGTATGGCCATGGTTGACAAAATGTTTTAGGTGGCGCCACTGCTTCTGTTGCACAAACCACACATTCTCGACATACTTTCTCAATATCTTGATCTATTCCCGGCCACCAAACAAAACTCCTGGCGACACCTTTCATCTTGACCATACCTTGATGACTAGCATGTAATTCCTTCAAAATTGTGTTTTGTAGTGACTTAGGAACCACTATGCGGTAACCCCACATTACACAGCCACCTTCTAAGTAAAGTTCTTGTCGTCGGTCAAAGTAATTTTTAATGTCGTCATTTGAGCAATGATTAGGCCAACCACTCTTTATATCTAATGTTACTCTTCGCAAAATTGAATCACGTTCTGTCTCTATTTTCACGTCATGGCTGGTCAACGGCAAGAAATCCTGCACGAAATTCAAATAAGTAATTTCCTTCTGTGGCCGTCTCTCTTCAACTGGCTGTCCCGGTAACCGAGATAGCGCGTCCGCACTATTTCGCGCGGTTGGGACATATTCGATGTCATACTGATAGCCGCCCAATATTATGGCCCATCGCTGCATGCGAGAAGCCGCCATCACCGGAATTCCCGCTTTATCGCCAAAAATCGTGACTAAAGGCTTGTGATCGGTTCTCAACGTAAATTTTCGGCCATAAAGGTATTGGTGGAACTTTCTTACTCCGTAAATGATAGCCAAAGCTTCTTTCTCGATTTGGGAGTACACTTTCTCAGCGCTGTTCAATACCCTTGAAGCGTACGCCACCGGGCGCTCCGAGCCGTCCGCCATGACGTGGGCGATGACGGCGCCCAGCCCCGCGCTGCTCGCGTCCGTCGTCAGCACCAGCGGCCGCTCTGGCGCGTAGTGCGCAAGCACCTCACTGGAACCTAGCAATTGCTTCACTGTATTAAAGGCGATTTCACAATCATTACTCCATTCAAAACGAACATCTTTCTTTAATAATCTGTACAACGGTGCTAGAATAGTAGTTATATTTTTCACGAATTTTGAATAATACATAGTCATTCCGAGGAATGAACGCAGCTCCGATGTCGTCCTTGGACTTACAATTTTTAAAATATCTTCAACTTTCTTCGGACACGTGTGCAACCCTTCTTTATCTACTACATACCCTAAGTAAGTGATAGATTTTGCCAAAAACGAGCATTTTTCTTTTTTAATCTTTAGGCCATACCTTTGTAACCTTTCAAACACTGTATGCAGATTGCTTACGTGATCTTTGTTATCTTTTCCTGTAATAACTACGTCGTCCAGGAAAACTCCTACCTGTGGCAGGTCTGCAAACATTTGTTCCAAAATTCTTTGGAATATTCCTGGGCTCGAAGATAGTCCATAAATCAATCTGTTATATTTGAATAGGCCCTTATGTGTGTTTATAACGGTATATCTCGCTGTGTCGTCCAGGACTAGTTGTGCATAAGCTTGGGATAAATCAATTTTACTAAACAGCTGTCCCCCATGTAATTTAGCAAACAAATCTTCGATACGAGGTAACGGAAAACGGTCTACATCTAAATATTTATTAAGACTTATCTTATAGTCACCGCATATTCGTAAGGTTCCATCCGACTTGACCACTGGCACGATGGGTGTGGCCCAATCCGAAGTTTCGACGGGCGTGATAATGCCCTCGCGCTGCAGCCGCGCCAGCTCCCGCTCCACCGGCTCGCGCAGCGCGTACGCCAGGGGGCGCGCGCGCAGGAATACCGGCCGCGCATCTTCGCGCACATGCAATGACACCAGCCCGCCGTTGTACCGACCCAAACCGTCCGCAAATACTTCTTTAAATCTGGAACTAAATTCCGACACATTAAATTCTTCACTCGTTTTTACATAATTTACTATACCTATTTGCTTATAAAGTTTAATTTGCAATTCAACCAGCCATTGTCTTCCTAATAAATTTGTTTTGCCATTTTTAATTACATATAAATCTAATGGTTTACATATTTCTTTATATCTCACTACTGGTTTAATCTTTCCTAGCGTCTGTACCGTTTCTCCCGTATAGTATCTAAGTCGCAAATTACTAGGCAATAATATACTATCTTTAAAAATATTTTCATAACATTCGGAGCTAATACACGATATCGTACTTCCAGTATCGATTTCCATACACACTTGCTTGTTATTTATATTCATCAACATTGTATAAGGTTTATATTTACTAAATTTATTTTCCTTAACAAAAGAAAGGTTTACCTCCAAATCGTCTTCCTCACCCTCTGATGCACTCTGATTTACCTCTACAGCTACATAGTCGTGTCTCACATAGCTTGGTAACCGCGGACACATCCTCTTCAAATGCCCGTCTTTATTACACACCCGACAAACGTAGAACTTAAACTTGCACGTGTCCGATGCATGCGCGCGCCCGCACGCTGTGCACTGCCCCATCCCTTGGCCTTGACCTACATCTGCCCGGCTCCTGTCAAAACCAGCTGTGGCTGCGCGTCCGCCATTTGCCCGTCGCAACCCGCTCGGTCCCGCTCGGACGCCTTCGTCTTTCGGCGGCGCTCGTGTGGAATCGTTGCGCGTCGACAGCGTTCGGTTGCCTCCAAAGGTCCATCTCCCTCGTTCCTTTGTTGCTGGCCTGCTCTCGCCTCGGAATGCAAAACATGACGTCGTCGGTCCGTTGTCTACCGACCTGCTGTTCCGTATTTCTACCGCCGCTGCATTAATTTCTGCTGCCTCCATCAAAAGTGCCAGCTCCTTTGCTTTCTTCAATTTTAGGTCCGTCTCAGTAAACAATCTCAGTCGCATGCTGTCACTATACAACCCACACACGAACTGATCACGAATACTCTCGTCAAGCCATGAACCAAAATCACAAAATCTGCTCAGCTTCTTTAGATCTGCCATGTACTCTGCTATCGACTCATTTTTCGATTGTTTACGTTGTCTGAATTTGAAACGTTCTGCCATCACACTCGGTTTCGGTTGTAAATGCCCTGAAAGTAAATCCGTAATCTCACTGTATTTTTTAGTTGCCGGTTTTACTGGCAAACACAGCGTTACTAGAAGTTCATAGCATTCTGTCCCCATCAATGTAATTAACAACGGAACTTTCCTGTTTTCCTCGATATTATTAACTAGGAAATACTGTTCCAATCTGTCAATATAAGTCGCCCAACTGCCATTGTGAACGTCGAACGCCTCCATTTTACCAACCGCCATTTTCGTTTTCACTTGCTAAGGTTCGGTTCGTTGCTCGTTCGAATAGTTCTGTTCGCCTCTTGCGCTTGCGTAGATTCGATCGTAACTCGTCGCCAGTTGTTATGTCCAGGCTCCAGGGTCCTAAGGTAGCCGGAAAGGTGTCCAGGGTACTTGAGAGGAGATAAAGGAAACCGCGAGCGTTCTCATTTACGTGTATTGCCGGACTGACATACATTGGTTAACGACACGCACACAAGCTTAAATCTACCCACATACATGACACATACAAATTAGTTTACAACAGGCATTACAACCAGTATTGACGGATTGACATGGATTTATCTATATTGGGATATTTAGACCAAAGCTGAGAAAAAAAACATCAACACACAATAAAGCCTTAATTGCCAGCTATCGGAAGGAGAAGTGCGTTCGAATGATCGCTAAATTGTGACAACTGGACGCATATATGCGTTGTCTGCAGTGAATGTCTCAGCAATTCTGCCAGTCGTCCTTGTCAAGAGCACGCTCCTGCCACCCTACACATAAAGAAAGAAAGAAAGAAAGAAAGAAGAAATTTATTCCTTTTTGCAAGACACACAAATATAAGATAATATACACAATTTTACAGAAAATAAACAAGGTAAAACAAAAAAAACATACGACAATAATAATAATAATGCATCCAAGTCGTCCCGCCATCTCCTCTGTGGTCTGCCTCTGCATCGATAGCCATCCCACGGGACCCAATGATTCGTAATTTAACCAAATCTCACGAGATAAAAGGACGGGATAGGAAATAATGACTTAATATTTGAAGAAATAATTGGATGAAGGTGGTAGGTCACTTTGACGTTACCTGCGTGGACGAAGTCGCAAGCAAAAGCTAGCTTGACATAAAAACGTAAGCACCTCTAAGCCGAGTCAGAAGCCAGATTTACTTTCGAATATGTTTAAGAAAGTCAGAATTTAACCAGATCAGCTAAGTTTATTTGGGAACGAGCTATAAATAGGTGAACTTCGCTTCGAGAAAGTTAAGTTATTGTTATTAGAAAAACAATATGATCAATTTTATACCATGTATAACTATAAATTGCAAAATGGCAGTTTGAGAACTTAAAACTAATCTAGTCACCCTAACGTCTCAATGGTCAATATTTGTCCAATGTTTGACCCAACAAATCATGTAACGAATTCAAGCAAACGTTGGCGACGAACGTTTGGCCAACACCTCATTTGCATGTGCCGCGGGGCGCGCTTTGCCCAGTCTTATACGCTTTGGCCTGGTTTTGTGGTAAATGGCGTACGTGGGGTGCCTGTGTGCGCGGAGAAAAACTGCCAAGGAGTTTTTCACCTATACTTCTATACTAATAATATTATAAAGAGGAAAGATTTGATTGTTTGTTTGTTTGAATTGAATAGGCTCCGAAACTACTGGACCGATTTCAAAAAATACTTTGCCGTTAGAAAGCTACATTATCACTGAGTGACATAGGCTACTTTTTACCGCGCGAAAATACCTTTTCCTACGGGAAAATTAATTTATCGCGGGCGAAGCTGCGGACGGAAGGATAGTTACAAATACGAGTATATAAAATGTATAAAGTGCTGTTACTACTTAAGTTTCATTGACCTTTACTTCAATCGCCAAAGTATCTCAGTGCGAGCTCAATTAACGTTCTAGTTTCAGTATTTCATCAAACAGGTAATAAATCATAGACGCAATTGTAATTTAAAATTAAATTCACAGTTTTAAATCACTATGGTTCGTCAGCAAACGCTGTGACAACCTCTACTGAATCGATAGGAATATTTTCACAATGACAACGTTAACGTACCATAAAAATGTATATCGGTGTACCTATTATACTAACAATATACTTCACGGGGTTATATCAAGATAGGCACCAATATGTAAAGGTCGTGCTCGAGGGAAGGCACCGAAGATTACTTTAAATACTTTTTTCATTTTATGAATAAACCGGCGAGCGATTGAAAAGTGAACGTTATTTTCAAAAGTACCTTTCACATCATCACCACAGTCATTTCGTGGAGCTAGGCCTCTTCTCATTTGTCGGGTGAAAATGTAAGCTCGCTCATCCCCCCACTAAGTCAGCCCATATGCCCGCGGCCACGAGCCGCGAGCCTCGTTCTTGATCGCTTAGCGGCCTTAGCGTCTTTGATGCGGCTCTGTTTGTTTCCCGGGCTCTTGTTTATACGTGATATTTTTGTAGACGTGGTTTAAGCGCAAAAGATTCCGTAACGAGACCGTTTGTCTCAGCGGGAATGAGGCGTTTTTGCGTGCGTCGACTAGCATTTAGTGGTTTCAACATTTACTTAGCTTTAATGTGACAAATGGGAAATGGAACGTGGTCCGTCATTGTTTGTACGACTAATAAACATGTGACGTTACACAGGACTATCGTGGAACACCACGCAAATTGGTTTTAGTTCATCGACGTAATCATCGTTTGCAATGCTTCCCCATATCTTAACCATCTAAATGTCTAGTGTTAGGCACCTAGTTACATTCAGGCGACAACTTCCACCTAGTTGCATTCCTACAACAGAAAGAATTAAAAAATACTTTTTTATGTAGAATACTCTTGCGTCACGCCTGATGGTAAACGAGGATGAGGTCTAAGATGGAGCACGCGAGCCTAGCAAGCGCTCTTTCTACCTAGATCTGAAGACGCGACTATGTTAAACGCATTCACTGGCACCAACGCATATATTGCACTAACGTGACTTACGCCCAACGCCGCTGTCATAATTATACAGGCATTTGAACACATACTACTACTATTACACCGCAACCTACGCGTACCCACTGTGAAGCAAGAAATTGTACGTCATACTAGATCCTATAAAGAACGCATCGAGCAACATCCAAATACTTTGGCTCGGCCACTGATGGCAATCCACAACAAACCGCGACGTTTAAAGCGCAAGATACCCCAAGACCTTATCCAATCACAGTAAACATAATTACTGTCTAAACCATGAAGATGTGACAGAGGTCACATGCTGAGCGCGCCAGCGATAGCACCAACCAGCATGCTGCTGAATGTCCCAAGAAGGAGACAGATTGTAGTAAACCAAGAATACAAAAAAAAAAAACAAATTGAACACACATGCGTCGGTGGCATCGGAAGAAGCCTCAGGTTTGGCAGCAAATAAAGCCAACTTTACTTAATCACCAATGGTACTTTCTTTAAAGCATAACATTTATCGATTCATTGAACACTGGATGGAATGAAATGTGTGAGCAATCAATCCACGACCATGATTGACCCGTTAATCATCAATCAGACTAACTCCCCTGCCATTCGTATAATCTTTAGATACATCGGAGATGCCCCCATAACGACTGGTGGTAATGAGGTCGGGGGGGAATGAATTAATGTCTTACTACACATATACATTCAACATCAATACACATGTTATGTGACTTGGGTTGTTTACGAATGTTCCTCATACAATAATCATTAATAGTGACTTTTATATGAGTGTGTGTCCAAAGTAAGCCAATCATGCGGCTTGAAATATATTCAGCGGGACAAAATTTGAACTAGTCATACATATTATTGGCTAATTTTTTACCTAGCTTATTTATTCCATGCTGGTCGGGGAGTAAAGAAAAAACACAGAATTTACCAGTTGCTCCTCTTCCCGCGCAGATGGTAAAAGTCCATCGAGGGAATGGGCGAAAGTCTTAGGAATCATGTTATAGGCGCCCGGCTAGCAACCCATCACTATTTTGATTTCCCTTTCCACCTATACGCCCTTAATCATGCTAAATGTGGCCTGTACCTGTTACCTCAGGCTCTGCCTTGATAAAGACGTGATGGTATGTACCTATGTATATATGTATGAAGAGTCACGCTGTCAAGTAATGTTAACCTGGCTGGAAAACACTCGCCTACGATCCCTAAGCACCATCAGACGCGTTCATCCCTTACAGGCATATAAGCAGTGCTTGTAAGCATACGTAAATGTGCCCGACATGCTTCGTACCAATACGGGGGTTTTGTTGTGCGACATTGGAGACATCTCCAATTAGTTTATTTGACGGTGGAGGCGTTTTACACCTCCACTGAACTTATATTATTATTATTATTATTATTTTTATTTTGACCAGTAGAGACTTTATTTTATACATCTCTACTATTTATAGATTAATATAATTTAAGGCTCGGGGACCTTATACATCCCTTATATAAATGTATTTAATTTAAGTAGAATTTAAGTATTCTTACTGTATTTTATTTTGAAAAAATGACTTTCTGCCAAGTTTCTTGCGGCGCATTCTTCTTGGCAATGATGGTCTTTCCGAATGTGCTGGTAGTTTCAAAAAGACATGTAAAAGAGCCCTTGGCGGCCAATTTGCAAAAATAAATTTCCATTTTCATTTACATTTTCATTTTCAATACGCCTACCTACCCTCTGTCAGAACTCACTGCACGCCCCTAAGCACCATGTACCAAACTACACTCACAAGGCGTAACCAAACGGCCACATCCAAGTCTATTCCTCTAGCTTGAAAACTGTCGCATTCCACATTTTGTACGATAAACATTTCAACTTGTTGATCGCGCTGAATAATTCACGGGCTGTCACCGGTTGAGTTATGCTATTGTCTGTGCGTGAGGCTCTCTGGGTTCACTCAAATTCTGACCGAGTGCGAATAACAAAGCAGATAAGCTACGCTCCCCAACCGCCGACTTGTGACCTTTTACATTATAATTAATAGGTATTCCTAAACACAGACAGCAACGACGAGCATGAACATTTAGGGGCTAAGTACAAAAAAGTTGAACGTATCAAAACGTCCACTATTTCAAAACATATACTGTACTAGCTGCCCGCAACTTCGTCTGCATTACGCAATTTTCCGAGATAAAAAGTAGCCTATGTGTTTCAGACTAAAATCTATCTATGTTCCAAATTACATTCAGATCTGTCGAACAGTTCTGGCGTGAAAGAGTAACATTTATCCATCCATACTGACAAACTTTCGCGTTTATAATATTAGAAGGATATAAATTTCCACTGTCTCAAAATGTTCACCGTTCTAAAATTTCTACAGCATCGAAATATCACTGAATCAAAATGTCTACTGTATCAAAACGTCTACCGTACCAAACATTCACAATATCAATATGTTCGAATCGTCATTTTTATTTAAACTTTAAAACATTATTTGTTTCAACTTTTCCTCAAAACTAAAATGCACACCGCACTGATTTCATAAAACTATTTGTTTTAACTCAATCGAGGCTAATAAACACTTGTCTGGTTAACACTAACCACAATTTAACACTATCAACAAACGAACGAAATATTGGTTTAATTAAATAATCCGCATTTGCATCCCGCGAACACGAGTTGAAACCACTTAGACGCCATTTTGATATCACCCCGCAAACGCAATGGTACTTAAGTTAATAATTTGTTCATTCCAATTTATTATGAAAAGCTTGTAAAGCACTATAATTATGTACATTAAACTTAAACAATAAAAAGTAAACTAATAAAGTAATAACTACGAAAAACTTAAGTTAATAAACAAATAAATAGGTAAACCAAGTTTTATAAACCAATTATTAATACAACTTAAATTTGTATCGTGGCATCTTTTAATCATCTTTTTATTAGTATGTACGGGTGATTTTCCTTAGGGTGGCAAAGAAATTGCTTGGTTGACTATTTTGTCTAGTTATTGATCAATAGCACTACAGTAAAAAAACGATGCTCTATAGAATTCAAATAAACACGTAACTGGGAAAAAAAAAAACTATTTAGCAATCTTCGCCTCCACAAATCGACGATAAACCCCATGGGGCCGGAGACCAGAAATCGGAGCCGGAGTACACAGTGTCGCTAAAGAAACCACTTAATTGAGAATAGATACAAGAATACAGAGCATAATAAAGCAGGTCGGAATTGAACGACGGAAAAAGCGTATTTTAGCATTTTCAACATACCCACTTTATCATCATTACACATAAACGGATAACTCACGTGTAAAAAGTCGAGTGATGCTCGACATGTTTCGGTCTATTTCGTAGTCCTTTTTCCAAGAGCACTCGCCCCGGCGGCAGCGACACGAACACTGCGCGTCAGCGCTCTGCTCGCGCGGCTGTTCGACGCAACTGACAGCGGCGCACAACTACCCTCGTTTTCATCGTCATTTTTATTATTGTCAAATGTCGGGCAGCACACAACACTGATCACGTCACTCCGTAAAGGTTCGCTCACACTTAAACTTTATCTTTACTTTAGTTCCATGCTAGTCTGGGAGCAAAGAAAAAACATAGAATGTACCAGTTGCTTCTCTACCCGAGCAGATGGTAAAAGCCCATCGAGGGAATGGGCGAAAATCATAGGAATCATGTTATAGGCGATGAGGCTAGCAACCCGTCACTAATTTGATTCCATTTTCCACCTATACGCCCACAATCTTGCTAAATGTAGCCTGTAGGTACCTGCTACCTTAGGCTCTGTCTACCCCGTAAGGGATAAAGACGTGATTTGTGTATGTATGTATGTGTACTTTATCTCGGGTTTCGTTTTCCGCGCCACCTGTCCGTGCAACGCCCCATAAAGTCGTGTATCGTGACCCAATTCGGACTTCGATTCAATTGAAAATTTAGAGACCTCCATAACAGAAATAAATATCTACCCCGAGGGCGATTTACGAGAGATTCTATCGGTTCCAACATCCGCATACAGAGGTTGGTTTATCCTGCTGTCAGACACTTTGAAACAGTTAGTTTCCTGAAAAGTACCGTCGCGAGAATTTCATGTGCCAGTTTCGCAAAATACATCCTCATTTGTGATTACGTACTATCAAATGAGTCAAGAATTTTTATTTTTTACTTTTTCTGTTTTACCGATAGGAATTAAATTTAAATCTGCCTTATTGTTCACAACAGTTTTATATACCCGTGCTATTTCTAGCCGACCCGGAACGTTCCGCAAAAGCTAATTTACGTTTTCCAAGCTACTTTGCAATCTTTCTCAACATATAATTTTTCTAAGACTTCAACGTAGAGTTTAAAAGAAAATTCATCCAAGTGAAGCACTTGCCTTAGAAAAACAAACCAACAGCGCTGCACACAATACACGGAAGCAAAAGGGGCATTTAGTTACTGAAAATTATAACACATTAAAAAATCCGAAAGTAAAGCTATGGCCGGGAATCGAACCCGGATCCTCGTCATTCCGTGACACGTGCTATACCTCTACACCTCCCATAGCAGGTGAGTAAGCTTTCGATTTTTTCTATCTGTAACCAGCTGTCACGTGACCCTGTTACTATGCGAATTTTTGCCGCCAAGCGCCATCTGTTGGAATGATGTGTCTGTACGACACAATTACAAACTCCCGTGGAACATCTACTGCTCACCACCATTTAGGAATTTAGGTCAAAATAACAATGTAAATAGTTAGAATTTTTACAATAATAAAAGCAATAAATGTGCCCCTGTGGAGTCGTATTTAGTGTCTCGTTTTAAACAAAACAGCGAAAAATGCTGGAAACATTTGTAAACATAAAATTTCAGACTTAAAATGTCCACAATTCACTAAAATAAAAATTCTAGTGGTTTCTTGCAAGCGGTTCTATGCATTTCATTTCTTCTATACATATTGGTACTTTACTAGACTACAATGAGCGTGGCATGTCTTATTCAACCATAGAGAAAATAACCAATTAGAGCGGTAACAAGGGCTATAAAATGATGGCAATACATCTGTCCTTTTTAACACATACAAAACTAACACTCATTTTTTTCCCTAAGATTTTTGCCCTCTTCCAATTTGGGTTTGGCTCAATTTTGTCTCATATAAATTACTGGCATTTCTTCTCTATCATGTTCTGGACACACCATTCTAAATTACGATATCGTTGCAATTTGAGTACAATGAGGAAAGAACCAACGTGTTTGCGTGTGTGTTACAGTTAAGTCAGCATCAGAATCTGATAAACACTCAAAGTGCTCAAAATCTACACACTACTGTATCGTCAAGATAATAAGAGGGTATGCAGATCTTTTTGCGCACATCGAACGTTTATCCACTTCTGACGCTGTCTGTATACATATACACCCAATTGCGACCTGCAAAACTGATCCAATATTCGCTTGTGTGGCGGTAGAACTCAACATATATTGGGAGGCGACATATCCAGAAAAACAAGTTCTGGGAGTCGTCTCTTTACACTGTCCAACAGCCATAGAAATATTTCCAAACGTCACTCATAAAATATCACATCACTAGCAAGAAAGAAGCAACAACGTAGCCTCGTGTCTGTTGTCTATATATCTATATGTTACTCGTATACCGCTGGGGATCGAATAGCGTCCATTCTACTCGGCTGTACCATAATACATTCTGTCCAGTAAACTCCAGGGAACACAATAGCCATAGAAAGCCTAAATCATCATAAAAGCACCCCCCCGAGGGACGCAGACGCTTAAATAGCTCTTCTAATCGTTAGGCAATCCAAAATTTATTAGAAACGTTCGTGTATCAGATTTGCTGCTAATATGTGTAATAATGTACCCTGATAGTGTTTAGAGATTAACTCGAATTAGAAGATATAAGCGGTTAATAACCCTCAGATGGTTGATTGCGATAGCGGAAGGGTTTTGTTATCCACTTCAGTTTGTTCAAAATTTATGCCCAGCTTGTTTTCAGACACGGCTGAATGAAATAGTTTAGTTTTCTCTCGATAATTGGAATAAAACATGAAGAGGTATGTATCAAAATCTGCGTTTACCTAAAATGGTACAATTGTCACAACGTCTGAATTCTCACAATGGAAAAGTTACGATTAAACGACTTCCTGACACTGGACTCATTTTAAATAGCAGACATTTTGAAACGTTGACATTGTGCGAAACAGACATTTTGAAATTTAAAAAATTTAGGAAAATGCATATTTCAGGCGTGAGCCCAAAATCTTGCTCAAAATTGCAGAACAAAAAGTCATGCGCATATTCCAAATTGACACAAGCCGCTTACTAAAGACACTTGGCTACCTACGTAATTAAATATTTCTAATTGACATGTGACCCACAAAAGAGACCTATTAAAGCGTTCTTGTGCACATAAGTTTCGTTCCCCCAAATACTATTCGGTTAAAAATAACTCCACTTTCCGCGTCAACCACTCATAACTTTTACGACGTCCGCGTACACATTTTAATTTACCAAATTGACATTAACATTTTTCCGTGAACCCCCGGCATTCAAGCTGCCATTAAAATCATACGCTTAGTTACCGATTGCGGGGCCACCGTGCTACGTACTATGTGCTGTATCATACAAACCGCGCAATGTACTGCTACTCGGTTTGTTATTATACGAAATTGCCCGGTGTTTCAAAATGCCACGTGCGTTCGTGGAACAGAGCTCTTGGCCGGCCCAGTAACCTATTTAGCTAATCATCAACTGGATATCTAATTAATTGACATTAGTAAAATAATTTAATTACCTGACAATGGTTTGTTTATGTCGTACTAATTTGCGCGTGAAGCAACTGCAAGAACGAAATGGTTTAGAATTTATTGTGAAAGAAAATTAGGGTAACTTTCATACCTACAGAATTACAGAGCCTATGGTAACAAGACCTAAAGGCCACGTGTAGCATAGGTAGAGCGTATAGGTGGTTGATGGGTTGCTAGCCGCATAACCTATAATATGATTCGTAAGATTTTCATCCATTTCCTTTTCATAATACTCAAAAGCTCCGTAAAGTGAGTTGCATTACGATAAAAACCACACCTCTGGTTTCCAGATGTTTTACCATTAGATAAAAGGTACTACCTAAATTACAAACTAGTACATTTATAAAGAAGGGCATTAATGTTCCTTCTGTGCTACAGGCCCTATCGGCCACCCTATTGTAGCGTTACTAGAGACAAAAAATTACAAGATTAGATAGCCTAGTGGCTTGACCTGTGCCCTCTCAAACAGAAGATCGTTGGTTCGTATCCCGGGCTCGTTCCTCTGAGTTTTTCCGAATTTATGTACGATGTATCATTTGAAATCTGCACACATCTGCGAAGCAATTCAATGGTGTGTGTGAAGTTCCCAATACGCACCGAGCCGCATGGGAACTATTAGCCCAAGCCCTCTCATTGTAAGAGGTAGGCCTGTGCCCAGAAGTGGGACGTATATAGGCTGAAGATGATGGGATGATGATACGACAGCACAGAGCACTCGTCAATGAGGATTCGAGCATGCTCCGACATTCCCCGCCAACCGACCAACCATATACAAGAAAGAAAGAAAGAAAGAAGACATTTATTCCTTTTTGCAAGACACACAAATAATAAGAGAATATACACACATTTATAGAAAACTAGCTGACCCGGCGAACTTTGTTCCGCCTTAAATTTGAAAATTTCCAGTGGTTTGGGCTGTGCTATCCCGCGGGAACTGTGCAATTTTCCGGGATAAAAACTATCCTATGTCCTTTCCCGGGACTCAAACTATCTGTATACCAAATTTCAACTAAATCGGCCCAGCGGTTTAAGCGTGAAAAGGTAACAGACAGACAGACAGAGTTACTTTCGCATTTATAATATTAGTAAGGATATAGTAAGGATAAACAGGAAAAATAAACACAGACATGAAGAAAAGATCATCAGCGTTGTGTGTGTCTTCGCAAAAGTGAAACGGTCGCTGGCTCAGCATTTCGCTGAGGTGTTAGACATGCAGCAATGATTTTCAGCCAGAACCGTCTATGACTCACGAAACGATATATCAGCCCACACCAACCGTCTCAGAGATGCTCAAACTGCCACAAGCCACGGCAGCGGTTCTAAATCTTCGCACTTGGACAAGTTTGATCGCGCCCCGACCTCGGGCGGGATACGCTGAGACGGTTACGATGCACTTTCTAGTTTCCAAACTAATGATTCAGCCGTTCCAGTTGCATCTATGCAGAAGCATGATCGAAGTGCGAAGGGGTTCTGTGTTAAAGATTTAATGCTAGTTAAAAGTAAAGACGAAGTAGTTTACAACTACGGCTCGCCGTGTATTATCTATACTAATATTATAAAGAGATAAACTTTGTGGGTTTGTGAGGTTGTCTATCTCTAGATATAGAAATAAGAAATAAGAAACTTTATTTCACCACAGAAATTATAAAGCGCATAACAAGAACACATTGTTACATAGAGATAGGTAGATGACATTTTATGCGGTAAGCGAAACAGCGGCCTTCGCACTAGACTCAGGGTCCGTATCGCTAGTGCCAAGTAAAGTAATTAAAACACAAGAATAATTAGAAAGTGTGAGTGTGTGCGTGTGTGTGTGGTAGTGCCTGTAAGGAGATCCTCAGTATCTTGGTATGGTTGGTATACTTAACTGATTTTGAAAATTCTTTCACCGATAGAACGCCACATTATTTATAAGTGTCATAGGCTATATTTAATTTTGCGCGGACGAAGTCGCGGGCAACAGCTAGTTTTAAAATAAAGACAAAATCTCGCTCGAAAATTATTCACCTTGCGGTATAATTGTCACTTACCATCGTGAAATGCAAGAGCTAAATATCTAAATCTGTATTTTTCTAGTATTACTGCGAAGAAATTGTACGTTCATACTCAAATTATAAATCTGGATCTTTCCGCAACGGCATCCGTAGGTTGGGTACATACCTGCAACAAAAAAAAGTAAAACTTAAAAACAATTACATTCAAATCACAACTATATAAATACGTGAAATATTACGAGTTATAAAGTTGACTAGAAGCTACTAGTTCCGAAACATAATTTCCAGTCACTGTGAATCTTGAAATCTTGTTACCATACGAAAATAACACTCTATTATGGGTCATGCCCATTACGAATCAACAATTAAGTATCAAAAATTCGGTATGCTAAACGTGGCCTTGTTACCTTAGGATCTGTCCACCCCGTAAGGGATAAAGACGTGATCATATGTATTTATGTATGTAAGTAAAAATTCGTCTCATCCGTTTGGGTTCAATTCTTATTTCACCTCATTCAGTATTCGTCACACATTAATTCGTCTTATTCGGTTGTCTCTATCTTCTTTGGTTTAATTCTGTTACCTGTCTCACTCTTAACAGTACGTTAGTTAGTACGCTCGTAAGGCTTAAATACCACGACCTTCGCATACTGTCCATGCACTAATCCCTTCAAAGACTAACATCCCAAGCCATTATCGCCACTCTGGCCCGACGGGATAAGCTGAGCAAAGCTCAAAGGCTGCTCTATGTTTCAGAGTTCAATTTTACGTGGCAGTCTGATGCATACATTGCAAGCTAAGCAAATTAAAGTGCATTGTATGTAAAATTTAACCTAATCGTTGCAGCTATGAGGCATACAGACAGTAGGTAAGAGCGTTTCGTAGGAAACTTTACAGTCGCTTACAAACTAAGAAACTTTTTTTAGGACTGACCAGTGAATGATCCCTGTCTCTCCTGATAGAAAGTGTAGATGGGTCCAACGTGTTTGTCACTGGTTCAGTAACAGCCTTTCGTATTCACCCTGGCTTTGAAGAGCTCTGGGTTGTGTCTATCCGGTAATCCAGACGGTGGGAGCAAATCCCACTCCTACAGTCGGCAGTCGGCGTGCAAAGTAAGATAGTCGATGAATTCACTGGCACATGAGGTAGTCTACCTTAACCCTGAGGCTGGCAATTCATTTCGGATGTCCATAAGCAGCGGTAGCTTACCACAGGTAACACACTCGCTCGTTTTAAATAATCAAAAAACTATGCCCGTTCTTCCCCTGCAATATTCGACGGTAGGAAGCGGAACGACCCACAGCAAACTTTGTAGCTAATATCAAAACTAATTTAACTTGCTCTACAATCGTTATCCAAACTCGACCTGCGAATAACCGGCTGACGCACAGACGGTGTTTTATTGTGTATTAAACTAATATTAATTCACCAAGTTGTTAATGGCGACAGCTAATTTGTAAAGTTTCAGTTAGTGGCACATGTTAATTGATTAAGTGTTGAAGTCGCTAATGAACTGTCGTTTCTCAAAATAGAACATATGTAATAAATAGTGTGTGATTTTACTACTAATTTGCTTGTGTGAGTAGGTACTTTTTTAAAATTTGAATTACATAATTAAGTTTAACTGTAACCAAAACGAAAAGCTGCGAACCTAGCGCCACCTAGATATCGACTAAACTGCTACGGCGCACGAGTAGCTAGAGCCAGTGACGTCACTTATTCTACATCGCTACAACGAAGTTTCTAAACGTTCTAAACACAACGTCCAACTGTCTTCCTTCGGACTTTGGTCCAACGGACATCTGCCTGGAGAGTGATTCCTCTCTTGTACCATCTTCCAACAGAAAGCTCCATGTGTTTTATGAATCAACGAAGGCGAATTAGGAAGTGAGTCACTCTATGATTCGGTATCACAACTGCCCAATGGTATCCTTAACACCAGAGAATACAGAAGCCTTGGAAACATAAAGGGCTAATGTGGGATGCCTCTTGTGCCAGTCTACAGGTGTCTCAAAATCGTTCTAGGAAATTTCTAAGAGAACACTTAAAACATTTTTCAGAATATTTTGAGACCATTTATTGATGTTCAAAATGTACGGCGTCAAAGAGATGCCTTAGTTTTGAAGGAAAAATTACTTTGCCAAAGCGTAACAGGAAGTTTCTAGTCAAACCAACCAAACCACCTGGCGTAATATTCGAGAACAATTCTAGTACACCTTGTATTACCACTCCATGGGGAATATGACAGCGCAAGTTGCCCAGCGTAAGTATTAGTTGGTTAAGGTTACGAATCAGTACATAGTATAAAACAGAGTCGCTTTCCGCTGTCTGTCCGTCCCTTTGTATGCTTAGATCTTTAAAACTACGCGACGGATTTTGATGCGGTTTTTTTTAATAGATAGAGTGATTCAAGAGGAAGGTTTATACGGATAATTTTACGCAGACGAAGTCGCGGGCAGAAGCTAGTAATCGATATTATCGCTCGCAGTTACAAAGCTTCACAACCACATTGTTTGGTGGCATCACATCTTGTCCACGCGGACGCACTGATTAAATTGTCATCCCCATCAAAGGTGACAGCGTCAGGTATGGAAACTATCGAAAATATTAATTTCACAGCGTGTCACCGCAGGGCCGGTCCGTGACAAGGGTAGGCAGGTAATGCGATTATTAGAATATTTTTGACAACCCTATCGGAAGGCTGGAGGAGCGAAATTGCGACTTTCAGTGGTTCAACTTTGAAATCGAGTCGCCGTTAAATCCCAACACATACATACATACAAATCACGTCCATATCCCTTGCGGGGTAGACAGAGCCTGAGGTAACACGACCTAAGGGCTACATTTAGCATGATTGTAGGCGTATAGGTGGAAAGAGGAATCAAAATAGTGATGGGTTGCTAGCCGCATCGCATATAACATGACTCCTAAGACTCGCCCATTCCCTCGATGGGCTTTTACCATCTGCGCGGGACGAGAGGCAACTGGTACATTCTATGTTTTTCTTTCTCTCCCAGACCAATATGGAAGTAAAATCCCAAAACAGATGAATCAGAAACCGTGTACACATCGACTATTGACGCCATTAATGTTACTCGAACAGACTTTGAACCAGGTAGACAGAGAACCAGGGTAAGTATGAGGCGAGGCAGATCTATGGTGACGATAAGGAAAACAATCCAAATACAATCTCCGCAATTCCTCAACTTCAGCTTCGTCCAAAAAAACCCAGCGAAGCAATCAACGGCGGGACGTAGGTAGATAGTAGATGCGAAACCAATAATAAAGGCACAGGTGTTCCATAGTATGGCTGCTAGCACAATCTGCCTAATCCAACCACAACAACCGCACTCGTCGCGAAGCACTTGACAGTTCAATTCAACTCCAAAATACGATAACACAATCAACGCAGACGCATACGCTTTCGGATTTAATTACAACCTGAGGTTTTCATTACTTAACAATATAATTTGGGAAAACGTTACCATCAAGTTTGGATACGAACAAGACTCGGCTGTCACGAACATAATCAAGGGAACGTAGAATGGAATGAATGAAACATTGAACAATTTATAAATACTCGTAATAAATATCTTGGGACAATTGACACCAATCAAGCCGGTCTCAAACTAAGCAAAGCCTGTACTATGAATACCAGCCATGGAAAGAAGAAACATTCACATTTTTCAAGGTTCTAGCTTCTAGTGTCTAATGAAAAATTTTGGGTACTTACGAAAACTACGCTAAACATAAAGGGTGTTTCGATAGTTTACGTCCGAACCACATGAAATCCAACATCCTGTTCATTTGTTTCAAGTCATTCTAATATACAGTATATGTTGTTGCTATCTTCGTTTACTCCAATAGGTTTTACCAACTTCCTTCATCTTTTCCGTGTTATTAATAGATGTATTTTCCCACGTTCAACGTATAACAATGGGGAAAGTTACTGTTTTTCGCTGAAACTGTACAATTAAACCGGAGAAATGATGCGTTTAAGACACAATCATATCTGCCTTGTTATAAAATGTGGACTAGTTACGTCATAAACTTAAGCCCATTAAAAACTAGGCCAACTCAAAGCTTGCAAAAAACATCTCATTATCCCGAGCATACTATGAATTCTCTCTCTCTGATAAAAGTCTCGTAATTACGAACACAACCGCAAAGTTTAAAAGAGGCTTATAAAATAAAACGAAGCGAATTAATATGTGGGAGACGCCAGGCGTCACGCACCGCGAAAGTCAACAAAAGAGAAAATAATCTTTGCCTCGCACAGAGCGAAGCTGGAGCAGTATGGAAATACAACAACGTACAAGGTTTTAAGAAACCAAATGCTAAGACTGTTGTTACAGTTCTTCCAATCATTTATTTTCTCGATGACAGCTCCCGTAGAATGTAACTGCGCTTTTTACGCAAAAATTAACTTTTAAATGCGAGGTATAAAAAATATGACAACTGCCTAATTTTGTTCCTTGATCTCATATAATATTCATCTAAGACAAATTGAGTCCATATATATGAAGTAATATCTTTTTAAAGTACGATAATCAATAAACGTATTCATAAAGTTACATTCTATGGGATTACAAATAGTGATGTTATGATTGAAATATCGATATTGTATCGACAAAAAATAGATTATAAGGTCTATAATTATTAAATATGCTGTGAGATGTTTATTTCGTGTATTTCTTGTCAGGTCTTAAAATTAACGGTGGAGAAATGATGTGTATTTGTTTCGAATACCAAAACAAACGCGCGCAACTGTCATTCGGCCATTTTGCATGCTTAGTAATAAATTAGCATTCAAGTAAGTCGGTTGTTTTATTCGCTCCATAGCTGAATACTTCTCAACTACTCGTATATATAAAATTGGATCGATATCGTATCTACTGATCACTTATTAGGTCACAACACTATAACTATCAAACTACATCTGTCATCGAGAAAATAAATGATTGGAAGAACTATAGTTTGACTGAACAGCCCCACTACTACCTTTATTAGACTTTGATGTGTCCCAGTGCGTCGCTCTCGACCCTGGTAACAATTCTGGTTCAGCGTTCCATATTCATTTAATTCGGCAGACATGTCCAGCTCGGACCGCTTTAACATGGCAATATTTACACCCACGTACACAATACGAGATTTGGAGCGAGAGCAGTACGTGATGAGGGCGTGAAATGTTTTTAGACCAAGTTTCATAAGCGTACTTTGGATGGCAACAGAACACAGGTTAGAAGACACAATGGTTTCTGAAATAGACCACGATTGCTGAATGAATAGTACTTACTCAAGTCTGATTAAAACGGTCAGACGTTCACGTCCATGATGTTGAATTCGACATATTTAAGATCACATATTTCTATGAGAATGCCCTCTCTCTTTCACATATGCGGTGAAAACAGGCCTTATACTCCGAACTTAGACATTCGAAGTTTATATCACGCCTTTACTCTCACGCTAAGTTATTAATGTAAGAATGAGAGGGATGATATGATACAAACTTCGAATTTCGATGTAACGAGAGATGGCTGAGAACCGACTTCGACTTAACTCGTTCAAACCATAATATATATACTTAAAAGTGGCATTTGCCCAGCAGTGATACGTATATAGCCTGAAGATAATGATGATGATAATGATGATATATTACGGCATGGCGGAATCAAAAACTCGCATACACAGACAGCAGGACCGGCACGAGCAAATTAACATCGAAATAAAGGGCAGAACGCATAGAATTGACCGTCCTTTCCCCGGTAACCTAGTGACAGGAAGGATCGCCGGGTAGCGCATTCGCCCGGAAAAAGGTGCAGTCCGAAACAAGGGTCGGGAGGAACGTAATAAAATCGACGACGTCGAGATGATAAAACGTAGTAGAGGTAAAGAATCAAATGATAAGTAAGTTGGTAAGAAACAAACTCAGAACTGCGTAGCAGGTGTAAGCCGAGCAATCGTGACTCCATTATATAATGAATGAATAGCGATAAATAACAATTTTTACGATTTCCGCGAGACTCCAGCAACAGCTATCTCATACATATAGGTACGTTTCGGAAGACCAGCGTTTCTAAACTTTTAAAACGGACTATTTCTAGAACCCCTTAATCAAAGCGGCTGTCATGCTAAGCAAGCGCAGCGAATACGACTTTGTTGGCATTTCTGGCATATGATTCAGACTAAGACTATCACATGGGACTTTATCGCGTGATTATTTAATGTCTATCTAATTACCTCGAAGTTTCGGCTGCAATGCAGCGGCCGTGGTCACGAGTAGACTGCAGGGTATCACAATCGTTTAGTCGCTAGTAGTTATAGTTATGTTATGAGTGAGAATTGCAGAAGTTTAGACTGCGGATACCCCATACTAACTACTACTAAAAAAATTTGATAAAGGTTAAGAGCTGGAGTGAGAGAGCATAATTTCTCAAATTCTTCCTTATTGCTTTCCCAGCAGACTACTATACTGTCCCACCGGTAACTACGTCGGGATCGGCACTTAACCGACATTATTAAAGGCGAGATTTCAATCATACGAGCCCGCAAACATCGGGGCGTGACCCGAATGGGGTGTACAACAGGGTTACCACGTCAATTAGAGCATTTAAATATCATTGTATTGTCTCCAAAGCACCTTCGTGTACACCACCATTGATCTCCAACAAGTAACTCTAGTTCCACGAGCTACTTTAAAATTTCTCTGCTAGGAAGTCCATCCAGATTTTATCTGTAATTTTCCGTGCGACTTATTATTCAAACGGATTTTTCCCGAAATGTCCACTTTTCTTGAGAATTTTTCCCAATATGAAATTGTTACCATGCCAACGTGGAAGTCTTCATGTTTCCGTACAAAATTATACACATGAATTCTTGTCAGTGGATGGCAATACTTTAACGCACCGAAAAATAAGGAAAAAGTAACATCGACGAGGAAAATGGACTCCAGAGAATCTTTCCGAAAACCGGTGACCAAACTCGTGCGCACCAACCCTACATCCAGGGCCTCGAACACGATCGTTTTTGCAATATTGGTTTTTTTCACGTTACCGTTAAGACAACGTACTTGGAATCACCTAACTTTATTAGGTACGTGCTAACGCATGCTAAGGAGATATTAATACCTCCAACGAGCGGATCGCATGACTAGGATTATTTATCAAGACTTTACGGCAACGTCCTTTTCAACATGATTCGCAGTGATTCATAAACTTTACGAGTGAATTTTCAATGAGTTCATGATCATAAAAGGTGGATTAAGTTATGCCTGCAGCTTAAAAGTCGCGAGTCAGAATTATTCCGTCATTTTAATGCATAAATTACACCATGTTATTAAAAGCAAACTCAAATTTGACCCACTTCTAGCGGTTGGATTGCCTTAAAACTTTGTACTAGTTTAGTAGATGGATGACAATGCGAGTACAGTAATTAAAAAAGCATGTATTTAAAATGCTTCTTTAACAAGAACCTATTGAAGCACCACCTGACCTTTGTCCAGATATGATGCAATAAATAAATAAGCATTCTTAAATAAAGGGCGATGCTAAAACTTTTTATCAGCCTCCCAATCATCCCCCGTCCTGTCGTAATCTCTGCAATGAGATGGTCCCTGTTTCTTTGTCTTAGGGCGCGATGTGTAGAGTGGGGATAATACCAGCTTAACAACGGCTAACCAATGTAATACAAAGTGTCAATGATACACAGAACAAATATGTAACAAAAGAATAGTGCAATTAGTTAGATAACATCTGGCAGTCGGCACAAGACCGGGCAAAGTGGCGTGAGGATGAATTACAGTATCATATTGTCAAAATAGACCACAATTTAGAGGGGAAGAGGAAAGCTGTTTTAGAAGTGCTAAGTAATTAATGATTGCGGGCGTATACATGGAAGGTAATATAAAAAAATCCTAAAAAGATAAAAAACCTCTTCTACGAGATATTATTATCATTATCATCATCATCAACAATTAAAGAAGAAAACTAAGGGCCTGTTTCACCACTCTCAGTTAAGACCCTCATATTAAGTATCTGTTATCCATGATGTCGTCTCTGTATGTTTCGAAGTAATAAATAGAGAGGGAATCATAGACAACCCACACTTAGAACTTTAGGCCGTAAGCAAAAGAACAGAGCCGTTATTACAAGTTTTCTGTCGTAATCAACTCGAACGCGTTCGCGTAAGTGTGACATTCAATTCGCCCGTATTAATTGAGACGTTAAAATGACGCGTTTGAGACGTTCAAGACGTTTCGCAACGTCAAAAACTTGCACGAGCTCCAGGAGTTTTCCCTTCACTAGGCGTCTCCACTCGGATTTATTCGGGTTCGGTTTTTACGGTCCCACGTTTTTATACTCCAGCAGTTACAACGGGGAGATAGTTTTATAGCGGTTCATAGAAGCGGTGAATAGTGAAATTTTGGGGGGCGAGCGAATAAAAATGTTACCGGTGCTCTGGGAAGTGGCGATGGAGTTTAAGTTGCACACTACTTCATTTGTACTCATATAGCGACTCAAGTTTCACAGTACTTCATTTGTACTTACATAGCGACGAATATATAGGGTTTGTGCCTTGTCGACAAAGTAAGCTACTTTTTGCAACACTGTCTACACCAGAAAGAAAACAGTTATACTGATATGTCACATTGACTTGGTCAAAATACCTTCCGGACCATCAAGTTGGATTCCCATTACGTTGGATTCCCATTATATTGAATCCCAATATGTTGCATTCCCATTAAGTTGGATTTTAATGCGAAAGAGTTGACTAATTCCGCCCAGTTTGTTATTGTATGTTTGTTTGTTTGTTATAGTGATAGGTTAGGTTAGAATTGCGTCAGGGAAGGCCCAAACTGAGCGGTAATAGGAGCACAGCGTAGCGGAGCTCCGTCGACTCTTTCGCATTACAATCCAACTTAATGGGAATCCAACTTGATAGTCCGGAAGGGTCAAAATGGTCTTTGATGTTTTAAGCCCTACATACATTGAACCCAAAGAGGTGAGACGGTGTTCAAGAAATTTCCTGGTGAACTATACTTCAATTCAGACAGTCCAAAAACCAAAGCATAAGATCCCGGTTTCAAAACTCGGTCGGGGTGGAGTCTCGAGTCAACGCCAGTGCCATCTGCTGACTGTCTGCACACATTTTCTATTGTTGTTGTATTGCAGTCGCTACAACTGTACGCTATGTATGTACTCAGAGGAGCGAGCTCGGGTCCGAACCCATCCTATGCTTGAGACGCCTACCACATAATAAACAATAAGGTTGGCAATAAATGGCATTATCGCCGCAGATGGATTTCTCCCGTTTCCTTCAGATGTCATCTTCTTACTATATAAAAATAAGTCGGGTTTTCCTTCCTGACGCTATAACTCCAGAACGCACGAACCGATTTCCACGGTTTTGCATTCGTTGGAAAGGTCTCGGGCTCCGTGAGGTTTATAGCACAGAAAATTCAGGAAAAATTTCAACAGAAAAGCGGGAAAATCTTTTTTCACATACAGCGCCATCTCTGATACATAGCATGTACTACAAACCAATATGGAAAGCCGTAAAGTATCACAAAAACACACGCGGACGAAGTCGCGGGCAATAGCTAGTTTCCAATAGAACAGTGTTTCGAAGCCTAACCAGCTACCAAACTGTTCACATTGACTTATAAAGTCCAAATCTTCTATAAAAACAATGTGCATTTAAAACCAACTGTACCACAAATTGTTATAAAGACGAAACACCCTTCAGCGTATACCGTGTACAATATCATCGTCTCACTCTTGGGAGCTTCGCGAATGTGCGAGCGAGACAGATGTAAGCTTATTAAAGAGATCGGATCGCGTGTTGACATAGGACGCTTGACTTGACTCTCGGTTCATGAGGTTTACTTTTCAAGTTGAAGGCTTTTTTCTGGAGCACCTAATAGGGATGTGTATTAAGGGCTTAAGGGTTGGGGTTCTAATTAGTTTGTAGAATGCCAGTGATGTTTTTAAATGAGTTATTATAAATAGTTTACTTAGTGGACTTGTCAATTGCTCAAAGGTCAACTGGAAGAGGTTGTTTAAAAGAACGACTACGCTTTTTAGGGTTAAACGGAACCTTTGTAGTTTAGGATAAGCTCGGTCACTTAGATTTCATCAAATTTCCTCATGATGTTTTCCTTCACTGAAAAGCCCGTGGTAACTATTACAATGTTCAAATATGTTGAATATATAGCCACGTGTGATTTAGAAAAATTCGACTTCTCCATCATTTCCCTATAAATCCCTACAACATGCATACTTACATACATCACGTCTTTATCCCTTACGCGGAAGGGCAATTTTTTGGGTACTTTATAATTTGTAAGAACCCGCCTGCTGTATTTACGTACATACATATCACGTCTTTATCCCTTACGGAGTAGACAGAGCCTAAGGTAACCTAAAACCTTAAGTTTAGCACGATTAAGGGCGTATATAGGTGGAAAGGGGAATCAATATCGTGATGGGTTGCTAGCCGCATCGCCTATAACATCTTTGTGATTTGTGTATGTGTATGTATGTATGTATCTGGAGCTAGCTAAGTGCGAGTAACACGCACGGGATGTTAAATATCGCTTTCCGAACCCATTCCTACCTAAATTAAAGCTGAATTCATCACACGTGTCCTTTGCAAACACGTAACCCAATTGTCAGGGGCGGCGAAACATTTCACACGACACGTTTCTAATCCGATGTATATACAAGGTCAAGCGCAAGTCCAGTGGCATTTTTTCATACATACATACACATACACATCACGTCTATGTACAAGACCTAGTAAAGGCCACGTTTAGCATAATTGTGGGTTGCTAGCCTCATCGCTTATAACACGATTCCTAATATTTTCGCGCAATTCCCTCGATGGTCTTTTACAAATTCTTCCATGCAGGTCTGGGAGCAAAGAAAAAACATACAATGTATCAGTTGCTTCTATTCCCGCGCAGATGGTAAAAGCCCATAGAGGAATTGGGCGAAAATCCTAGGGATCATGTTATATAGGCGATGTGGCTAGCAACCCATCACTATTTTGAATCTCCTTTCCATCCATACGCCCACATTCACGCTAAACGTGGTCTTTAGGCCTTGTTGCTGTTGTTGTTTAGGCTTGTTGTGTTGTCTTGTTTAGGTGTTGTTGTTGGTGACTGTCTACCCCGTAAGGGATAAAGACGTGTATGTATCTGTTGGGTACATAGCTATAGTTATACGCTGTCAACGGATGAGTTGTATGGAATTGGAGGGGCAGTTGCATTAAACGTGTTTACCGTGCACGTCGTGTTTCATGTATAACAAGTGGCGACGATCGGACAATTTAAAATACTTACCTACGCGAATAAAAAATCAACAAAATGAACACTACAATTGGAAACCTACCTATTTTTGAAATTGGAAGTGATTGGAAGGTGTTTAAAGAAAGATTAAGCATTTGGCTTAATGCGAACGCCATCACGAAGGTTGAAGGTAGCGTTGACCGGCGGCGTGCCGTGTTGCTGAGTGCACTCACCGAGCCCGCGTATAAATTGGTACGCGAGCTAGTTTCACCAAAGACGGTGGAAGAATTTTCATATGAACATTTAGTACAACAGGTAGACAAGCATTTACTGCCAAAGAAATCCCTGTTTGCAGAAAGGTACAAATTTCATAGTGCCCTACAGCGGGCAGATGAAGATTTCACACAATGGGCGGCCCGAGTACGCTATTTATCGGCTGATTGTAAGTTTGGCGGATCCGTCGACGACATGCTGCGCGACCGGTTCGTGCTGGGCATGCAGGCAGGCCCCGAGCGGGACAGGCTGTTCACTGAGGACGCGGAGAAGCTGACGCTCGCGCTGGCGCTGGACACCGCCGTGGCGCTGAGCAGCGCCCGCAGCGCCGCGCGCCAGTCCGCCGCGCCGCGCAACCAGCCGGCGCCGCAGGAGGTCTACAAGGTGTCCGGAACCCCACCGACGGCCGGTCAACAGTGTGAAGTGTGCGGGTATCATAACCATAGTGTCGATAAGTGTCGATTCAAAAGTTATAAGTGCAAAAAATGCGGGGTCAAAGGTCACCTCAAACGGATGTGTAAGGAGACGAAATACATAAATATTTTGCAGTCAACCGGAGAGAGCAATGACGATGACGGTAAGAATAAAAATCATTCACAACTAAGTGCAGACTCGATTTTTAATATACGATCGTACCGGGGCGAAGCGATGACCTTGTCTGTTGATGTATGTGGTAAAATCATAAACTTTCAGGTAGATAGCGGCTCATGTGCCACGGCGATACCTATAGATACGTATAAACAACATTTCGAAGCGATACCCCTAATGACACCGAAGATGATTTTAAAATCATATTCTGGAGAAATTTTGCACACGATGGGTACTCTGCGAGTACCAGTAAAATATGAGGGTGAAGAAAAATATATTGATATTTATGTCGTTAAAGACGGGGGCGCGGCCATACTGGGTCGTGACTTCCTATCAGCATTTAATTTGCAAATATCAAAGGTACAGTTTTGTGGTATTCAATCTGAAATCGAATATTACATGTCAAAATATTCGGAGTTATTTACGGAACGCTTAGGTTGCTTAAAACATTTTAAAGTAAAATTATTGCTTAAGCCCAATAGTCAGCCAATTTTTTTCCGAGCCCGTACTGTGCCGTTCGCTCTAAAAGTTAAGGTTGAACAAGAACTTAATCGGTTAGTTGACACGGGTGTACTTGTACCAGTTGATCATTCCGATTTTGCGAGCCCTATTGTACCCATTTTGAAGCATTCTGGCGAGATTCGCTTATGCGCGGACTATTCGGTTACCTTAAATAAAGTACTGCAAATAGAAAAATACCCTTTGCCACGGACTGAGGAACTGTTTGCCAAGCTGCACGGCGGCAAGGAATTCTCTCAGCTAGACTTAAGTCAAGCATATTTACAGCTCGGCTTAGACAATGACTCACAATTGCTTACCACTATTAATACGCATAAAGGACTATTTAAATTCACGCGATTGGTGTTTGGCCTCTCAAATGCTCCCGCCATTTTTCAAAAAACCATGGAAAGGCTGTTACGAGATATTGATGGTGTACTGTGCTTGCTGGATGATGTGCTGGTCACAGGGAACACGAGGGAACAGCATTGTCAAAGGTTAGAACAGGTTCTTAGTCGTTTACAGGAGGCGGGGTTAGTACTGAACAAAAACAAATGTAATTTGTTCAAGGACTCCGTAACATATCTTGGCTTTGTGATAGATCGTAACGGCATTCACAAATGTACGAATAAAATTCAGGCAATGATAAACTCAAAGCGCCCCAACAATGTACACGAATTAAAGTCATTCTTGGGCCTAGTAAATTATTATAGGGTATTTGTACCCAATGCCTCGTCTATATTATGTCCACTTAATAGTTTATTGCAGAAAGAAGCAAAATGGGAGTGGACGACTACTCATGAACTAGCATTTATTAAAATTAAAGAGGAGCTCGCGTCAGAAAAAACATTAGCTCACTATGATCCGAATTTAAAACTTGTTTTAACCGTTGACGCGTCACCATGGGGTCTCGGGGCTATCCTAGGTCAATTGGAAGGAGATACTGAACGGCCTTTAGCGTACGCGTCACGGGCGTTAAGCAGTGCGGAGCGGAATTACAGCCAAATAGAAAAGGAGGCTACAGCTATCGTTTTCGGTATTAGACGATTCCATCAGTACCTATACGGTTTAGACGTCCCATTTATCCTCCGTACAGACCACAAGCCCTTAATGTATATTTTTCACCCCCATAAAGGGGTACCAGAAGTCTCGGTAAATCGACTCCAGCGTTATGCGTTGTTTTTAAATAGTTATAATTATGAAATACAGTACGTGTCAAGTGTAAACAACAACGCGGATTACTTAAGCCGAGCGCCCGGCACTCCGCCGCCGCCGCCGCCGGGCGCGGCCGCGCCGGAGCACTGGGATCGAGCGACGTATGTCAATTTTGTAACGGATGGTCACTTACCAGTTACCTTACAGAAAGTAAAAGAGGCAACTGGTACCGATGCGCTATTGCAAAAGGTGAAAGGCTATACACTAAATGGTTGGCCAAAGAGAAGTCCCGATAAACAAATGCAATCTTATTTTGGTTGTAGAACTGACTTGGTTTTTGAACAAGGTTGCCTGATGAGAGGTCATAAATTAGTAATTCCAGAGTCCTTGCAATCACAAATACTAGATGAGCTACACAGAAGTCATTTGGGTATTAATAAAACTAAAGCGGAAGCTCGATCACGGTTTTGGTGGCCTTATATAGATCGCGAAATCGAAGAAAGAATTAACAGCTGCGCTGTTTGTATTCAGTCGAAGCCAACCCCCGCCCGCGCCCCCCTCACGCCCTGGCCTTTCCCTCCGCGGCCGTGGCACAGGGTACATCTTGATTTTTTTGGTCCCATTCAAAGCAGTATGTTCTTAATTATGGTTGACGCATATTCGAAGTGGATCGAATGTTTCCCTCTTACGAGTAACTACTCAAGTGCAACTGTAATTAGTAAACTAGAAGAGGTGATGTCCCGTTTTGGCATAATGCACACAATTGTAACCGATAATGGGACTTCTTTCACCTCAAAACTGTTCCAAGATTTTTGTTTATTAAATGGTATTAAGCATCTAACATCACCCACTTATTCGCCGTCGAGTAACGGCCAAGCAGAAATAGGGGTCAAAATTCTGAAAAAACACATAAGTGGGCTAATACGAGAGGGGACTAGTATAAGGGAAATAAACGGCCGGCTATTAGAATTCTTATTTAGGTACAGAAATGGTAAGCATACAACAACAAACAAGTCACCGGCCGAACTCATGCTCGGCCGGCAGCTCCGGAACCGGTTCGATCTGTTAAAAGTGCACGATAACAATGAATCATCGCCGCTCTCGATGGACATGCATAATAATATAAAATATAAACAGTGTTTGCAGGCTAGATACTACAATGGTAACAGAAAAATAGACTTTAAAACAAACGACCATGTACTTATTAAACTAATTAATCGTAATAAGTGGGTCAAAGGTATTATTAAGAACCAAATTGGAAAAAGCATTTACGAAATTTACCTACCGGAGACCGACGAACTAGTAAAGAAGCATAAAAACCAGATATATCAATATAAAGGGGACGACAAAGAAATACAGAACGACGAAGAGGGCAACTACCACTGGTCAATGATACCTACGACTACAGAGCCACGCCTCGAGGTCGAGGAGGAGGAGGAAGAGTGGATAGAAGCGGACCCTGGGCTAGAGGAGGAGCCTGGGTCTACGGCACCAGCCCGCGCGAGCGCGCCCCTGTCCCCGCTCGCCGCGCGCGGCTCGACGCCCGCATCGCCCGCGGCGCCGGCGCAGCCCGCGACGCCGGCGCAGCCCACGCCCGCCTCGCCCGGGTCCTCCAGCCCGAGCGAAGCCCGGCCCCAGCGACATCCACGGTTAAGAAATATCCCGCGAGTAGTTTATAAGAAAAATTAGTTAATTATAATCCATAATGTTTGTTCGATGCTTTATTAGTAAATTTAAGGATTTTGGTGGAGGGATGTTGGGTACATAGCTATAGTTATACGCTGTCAACGGATGAGTTGTATGGAATTGGAGGGGCAGTTGCATTAAACGTGTTTACCGTGCACGTCGTGTTTCATTTATAACAGTATCTGCGCGGGCAGAGAAGCAACTGGTAAATTCTATGTTTATTCTTTGCTCCCAGACCAGCATGGAAGAAACATAAAGCTATTTATTTAACACTTGTAACACCCGTCCAGTCCGTATGAATGAGGCGTGACCAGGAAGCCACCGGCGCACGCGCCGGTGCGCCGTCGAGCGCAGCAAAGAAAGTGAGGAACAGCACGCTTCCGCCTGTTTGCAGCGAGATAAGAAAAGGAAAAGTGGAAAACGTAATCAGTGCCTAAGCCATGGAGGGAACCTTACGAACACACAAACGGGAACACGATGAGAGAGAGAGAGAGAGAGAGAAACATTTATTTACACACATTCTATACACATAGATAGGTATAATGTATATCACCACTACATAGTATAAAACAAAGTCATTTTCCGCTGTCTCTCTGTCCCTATGTATGCTTAGATCTTTAATACTATGCAACGGATCTTGATGCAGTTTTTTTAATAGATAGAGTGATTCAAGAGGAAGGTTTATATGTATAATTCTAGGCAGACGAATTTATCTATAAAAGGAATATAATGTCCAAAGACATATCAATAATTAAGAGCACAGAAATATTTTAGGGCTGATATCTTAAAGCTTTTGCATGGATTTTCTTTCTTTTTAGAAAGAGGGCGCGTAAAATGAACTCGATGGCGATCGCGAGCGAGTTAAGTAACAAGCCTACTGGTCAAGTCCCACTCGCATACAACCGCTTATATAGATAAGCATCACAGATAACAGCTACAAGAGTTTAACACGACAATCCAACCGCACCAACACAATAGCGAGCCATTTAACCAAATTAAATTATTATATGAAAATTACAACAGCTACAACCTCAAAAAGAAACTGTTTTACATAAATTCACGCTCACAAATCAGATTGTTACACTTGGCACAGTCTAAAACCTACTCTAATAGTTCATATTACACCACAGAACACAATAGCAGAATACAACAGCTGATTGTGTAAAGCTTTCATACGAAACCGACCTTAAGCGTTATAATAACACAGTTTATCTTTGATTAATCTCTCGCGCTCACATATCGGGCGGTCGGCTAGTAGTTTCCGAGTTTATTTAATTAGCGAACGGTTTGAACGAATGCTAAAGTGAATGATTGAATGATCGCCAGCGCGTGCCGGCGGCGGAAACAGCTGTTTGTTGTGAATGAACGATTCGCGGTTTGTCAGCTGGGAATTTTAGAAGTTGTAACAAATGACCGTGGAACCGGCGGAGATAGATTGTTATGCTCATTACTTACCTAAGCAAAAGCAAATCGACAGGATTAATAGTAGAATGTTAACATACTGCTAAACAAAGTCGCTCTACGCTGTCTGTATGTATGTAATGTGTGTAGGCTTTTATTTTACAAACTACGCAACGGATTTTGATGCGGGTTTCATCAATACTTTTATATAGACTGATTTCAGAGGAAGGAAACATGCTGGTCTGGAAGAAAAGAAAAAACATAGAATGTGCCAGTTGCTACTCTTCCCGCGCAGATGGTAAAACGCCATGGAGGAAATGGGCGAAAATCTTAGGAATCATGTTATAGGCAACGCGGCTAGCAACCCATCACTATTTTGATTCCCCTTTCCACCTATACGCCCACAATCATGCTAAACGAGGCCTTAAGGGTTTGTTACCTTAGGCTTTGTCTACCCCGTAAGGGATAAAGACGTGATATATGTATTATATGAGTCGGTCGTGCTGTCCCACTCACTCTTATGGGTTTGATACTTGAATCGGCCGATGGTACATGACTGAAACTCGATCTAGGAGCTCACGGACTTTCCATTAAAGAAAACACCTACGAGATACGAAAAAGCTAAGCAACAATGGCTTGCAATAAATTCCTAAATAATGAATGTAACACATACATACATACATACCGTCACGCCTCTTTCCCACAGGGGGCAGAGACTACTTTGTTCCACTTGCTACGATCCTGACATACTTCTTTCGCTCCATCCACATTCATCAATCTCTTCATACATGCTCGTCGGTTTCGAGTACTAATGACCTGACCTTTTTCCAAAACGTCTCCCATTTGGTCTCGGAATGTCCGTCTAGACTTTCCCCTCCCAACGTAACACCATTCGTATAAAAACCGTCAACAAAAGGAAGTTAAGCGTACCTTATAACTTATCATGTACCGCGTACTATAGACATGTTCATTTATTTTAAGTGCAAAAAAATCACTTAGGCCCGGGGGTCTATTATGCAAACGAGGGACAAAGCGCTCGCGATATTTTACGCCCGCGTGCGATATTTACGTGTGCACGCGTCTAAGGGCCGGAGTCGGGTGATAAAACGATGACATTATATCAAATATGGCGGAAAACATCGGAAGCGGGGGACGATTTATTAAAGCGCATTAAAAAAAAAAGGCGCCCGCTTTTAGCAGGCGGGGTTTCAAATTTGCTACATCATAACGCAGTAACGTTGGTATAATTAAGTATACGCACTCTTTAAAAAACGCTAATCTTACTAATGTTATAGGCGAAAGTTTGGATGTTTGTTGCACTTTGAAGAAAAAACGGCTAAACTGATTTAATTGAAATTCGGTACAGATATAGTTACAGTCGACAGTAAAAATATCTATATAATTCGTTGATCGCTATCCCACGGGAACCACGCAATTTTCCAGGATAAAAAGTAGTCAAATTGTTATTCTAGGCTATAATCTACCTCTGTGCCAAATTTCATTCATATCTGTTCAACCGCTTCGACGTGGAAGAGTAACAAACATCCATACATCTTCGCAAACTTTCGCATTTATAATATCAGTTGGATGTCATCCCCGACAACGACTCCAACTTTCAACTTTGCTATTGTACCGCGTAATTTGTCATACCGTCCAATTCGTCCCTGTGTGTTTATCTCGCCTCCCCCTCTACGCCATAAACTTTGTCTCATACAATATACACGGACTCTGTGCGCGACAGATTGACAGCGCTCGTCTGTCAGCCTTCTGCTGCGAGTCGTAACAGTTTTTATGACGAGGGGCGGATTCTCGACACTGGAAGATGCTCTCATCAGACGTTACACAGAATAGTTCTGCTATGGGTGGTGTAGGGGTATAGCACGCGTCACGGAATGACGAGGATCCGAGTCCGATTCCGGGCCATAGCTTTACTTTTCGGATATTTCTGTGTTCTAATTTTCAGTGACATTTAGAAATTTCGATTTGAAGACAATTGAATTTTCTTCAGTCTACTCATGATTTACGCGTGTCGAAATATCTGGAGCATATATATTAAAGGTAATCGCGGTCTACATCCCTTATGTAGTAAATACTTTGAACGGCGTTTGATCTTTTTTATACTAAATCCACATTTACCACGTGTGTAAATAATTATTTGCTTTGAAATATAAATTAAGCTACCACCCACCCCACGGGGTAACGGAGAACGTTTGGCAAACAGTTTGGCAAACATTCGAGGCAGCCGGCCTGTTTGGCCAACATTGGGCGCAGTAGGTACACCGTAGCGTGAACTTGTAAATATTTTACTTTCCGGATTTCTTGTTTACGCTGCTCTTCGGTTTTTTTTTAATCATTTTATATTGGTTTTTTTGTGTGTAGAGTTCCGATTTCGATTAGAGTGCAGTGCTATAAAGAACATTTAATTTAAACAGAGTATCGAGTTTTTTTATTCATGTTTCTGAGCGTTTTCGTTTCATGTCTTGTGTCATTAAAGCGATTCTAATTTGAAAGCAGAAGCAGAGGTCGTAAACGAAATCTATATCGATATATTATAATATAGTTAAGTTTCTTGTTACCAATCTGCACAATACAATAGTAACAATACTGACTGACACACAAAGCAACGCCTAAACCACTGCACTGGTACTAGAGGAATTCGCTTAAAACTTGCCAAATTTATTTTTTACACTGTAGCGAAACTGTAGTCGAGTTTTAAATAACATTCTAATTCTAATTTTCCGATGGTAGAAAAAAATATTTAAAGCTGTATTGAGAGTTTACCATGTTTACAGTCGGGCGGGCGGAGGGACGGATTCAATTAGCAACCATACAAATAACTGGTGTAAACGGAAGTTTCGAACATAATTCGGGTTGTATTTGCTGGAGCGAATTTTCTAAAGGTATCCACAAACCTGTTTCAATCATCATAAAATGTGGGGCCCTTTTGAAACAAAAATAACAATGTTAGGTAAGTACGGTCAAGTGCAAAAATAAGTATCGATAGGAACTTCTCGAAAATATGTCCCACGACCTTATTACGCCGGTGTAAGAGCGTATGGTACTTGTTTTTGAAACTTTGTCTAGATACATATTATTACACTTGACTAGTGTCATCTTATCAAATAGAAAATGTAGATACCTGAGAAAAAATCTGAGTTCTATGAAAACGAATATTACGCTATGATTGTATTTTTGTTATGCGGTGCCTAGTAACTTTCAATCTGCAACTCGGTTCTGCGTATTTTTTTCCAGCGAAATTGAATCCATTATCCCACACTATACACATCCCACGTTCGTCAACATGTTTGAGTAAACAAAGCATGCAACAAAACGATTCCGTCACAGATTGTCGCATTCTAATATTTCTATTTAGCCAAGAGCCATTGTCATTCAGAACAGGCACAAGGAAAGATATCAAGATAAAGAAATAGCAAAGTAAACGTGAAATAAGTTTGCACCGACCGGTCGAGGGGAAGAGCGGAATGAACGAGCGACGCCAACGAAAGAACGAACGAATGAATGAATGGTAACTTGATTAGGCGTAATTTGATGAAATATTGTGTCGGGCCCTGTGATGAATTATTTATGGGACAGTTCTTTCGGATGGACATTTAACAATTTGTTTTAATTAAGTAAAGAGAGCAGCGCGTGGTCACGAATTTTAATTGCATCTCATAAACATTGAAGATACCGTCGCAACAAAACTGTACTTGTGAAAGTATCTTTCGTGCTCACTTGTTTTATATTTTTTCCAAGGAAGGCAAACAAGCTAGTAATAACCTTATAGTAAGCGAGAACTACCACCCATGTGCACCTGCAATGATGGAGGACTGCAGAATCTGCAGACAGATTGCCAGCTCAGAGCAGGGATCGAAACCGGTTTTATAAATACCGGTTAATATCCTTCAGAATACCGGTATATGTAATTTACGGTCATTGCATTAACCGGTTTAAGGAGGGAACTAAATTAGAATTATTAAAATAATTCCGGTAACTGGTTATTACGAACAACAAAATTTTGGAGCTCGCGCTCAACGATACGAAACCGGTTTCTTTCCATCTCTTTCCTGCATGCGCTGGCTACAGAAAATGTTTGAGATAACAATAATAATAATTTTCCATGTCTATGTTTTTTTTTTCTTGTTCTCTTATATTTGTGTGTCTTGCAAAAAATAATAAATGTATTTCTTTAAATGACGTTTTAACTCAAATTAACCGGTTAATTTCGCTCAACAACACCTGAATTGATGTTAAAACCGGTAACAAAACCATAAATCGCAATCTATATTTCGGTAATTGACCCCATACCGGTTAATTTTAAAAACCGGTTTCCAATCGCTGGCTTAGAGATAGCTAGAGCCAGAACCTCATGTGCCAGTAACTTCACCAGCTGTCTTACTCTACAAGCAAGATTAGATTAGATGATGACAGCCATCTTGTCGGACCTTGTTGCTTTATTCCATTCCATTGCATTGAACAGAATGTAATTAAGTGTGCGCCGTCAGTAGGAAGCGGCGATGCAACCGATCTGTATCTCGAGTGGAAAGTGAATGCGTTCTAGAGTGCGTTTCCTCTCATTGATCGAGACATCCGGACGTGTGGGTGGATCCAATAGAACGAGGCCTTATAATTCCTATTTGATTATTAATTTGTCATTTTTGATGGCATTTTTTTAATGACTTATATTTAACTAGCTTCTGCCCGCGAATTCGTCTGCGTAGAATTATACATAAAAACCTTCCTCTTGAATCACTCTATCTATTAAAAAAAACCGCATCAAAATCCGTTGTGTAGTTTTGAAGATATAAGCATACATAGGGACAGAGAAAGCGACTTTATTTTATACTATGTAGTGATATTGACACATTGTATCGTATTATGTTGTTACATTTTATTTTAAATTTACGATTTTTTGTGACCTTCTCATGTTTTGATTAAACTTATCGAATTAAAAACCTAATGTATTTAACGAATTGAAAAAAAAAAACTAATTCCAAAAATACGAGAGTGATACGGTATGATACGATTTTCGCTGCCATTGGCCTTTAAAGAGACCATACAGAGATGGACATTAGGATATTATATTTCAATCCCTACTAATATTAAAAATGTGAAAGTAACTCTCTTAAACCGCTGGACCGATTCAATCGAAATTTGGTATATAGATAGTTTTAGTCCCGGGGAAGGACATAAGATAGTTTTTATCCCGAAAAATTGTACAGTTCCCGCGTGATAGCGAATTCCGCGCAGACGGAGACGCGGGCAACAGCAAGTTAGTATTTTGTACGTACAGTCAAGAGTTTACGCCACAAACAATAAGTGACAGACACATATTTGACATGATGGATGTATCGGTATTCATGGCCTTGACTATGCTTTTTGTTTAGTTCGAATTCTCAGTAACACCGCAAACAACGTAAACGCGAGTATAACAACAGAAAAACACATTTTCAACAAAAAAAAAACACTAATTAAAAAAACAAAACACGAACGGCCACACGACAGATCAAAGGAATCTATTTCACAGCCATTACATACACTTCACACTCCAACGACATCCCAGTCGCCGGCGACTGGTGCCCGCGACACCGGTGACTCTTGCTGCCAGGGCACACGGCTCAGATTGCAACGGCGCGAGTGGGCGGAAAATGGAAAAAAAAGAGATAGGCAAAATTAAGAACGAGCGGTTATTTAATGGGAGATTTCAGTTCTTTATTTAGTACATGACGAGTTTATTAGATTAGTCGCTTCAATATTCGTATCATACAGCGTAGGAATGTTTTCTAGTGTTGTGCAGCTAATGTCATAACATAACACACACACACACATCAATCACATCTTTATATACGGATACTGTCATAAACTCCACTCCATACTTCCATACAAATATCAAAGAAGGCGAGTCTATCTGTCTGTTACATCCTAACGCTTAAACTGCGGAACCGATTTAGTTACAATTCGGTAAGTAAGTATAGAGATAATACAGTCCCGGGAAAGCACATAGTTCCCGCGGGAAAGCGACAAGCGAATTATGCGCTGACGGACTCGCAGGAAACAGCTAGTAAATATTTGTGCCTACAGAAAGGTCATTGACCATACGGGTCGTACGCAGAATAAAAACAAAGTTCACCTTTCCTGTGGACATAAATTTCTTCCATGTTGGTCTGGGAGGAAAGAAAACACATAGAATCTACCAGCCACTAACCGCTAGGCTATCCGGTCGTTGCAGCTTATTTTGGCGTACCGCTAGCACTATTGGTTTTCTACGCACAGTCGTGAATTCTTACTGTTAGGACGTTTGGGAATTTCTAATTTAGTCGCGTAACTCAACTACAGTGCGCCAGTTCGATATGTGATCTCGTAAATGCCTGTGAATGATGTAATGCTGAAAATTTGAAGCAGTTCTTTCGTTTTGAAGTAGCTTATTAATTAGAATATGTGACTCTACAAGGCGTGTTCCATTGTTAGTCCATGCGAAGAGAACGTTAAGTATGTCAAATTTATACATACATATATATATCACGTCTTTATCCCTTGCTGGGTAGACATAGCTCAAGGTAACAAAACCTTAAGGCCACATTTAGCATGATTAAGAGCGTATAGATGGAAAGGGAAATCAAAATAGTGATGGGTTCATTCCCTTGATGGGCTTTTACCATCTGCGCGAGAAGAGAAGCAACTGGTAAATTCTATGTTTTTCCTTTGCTCCCAGACCAGCACGGTAGAAAGTATTTAAGTAGTAGTAATATTTTTTTAATATTACAAAACTTGATTTTATGCTTTTACCATCTGCAGACCAGCATGGAAATTGAGTGCGACAACTAACAGCAAATAACAACGCAACGCGTTCCACATGCAAATGCGTACAAACAAAGCGACGGCAACTCGGATTATCGGAATGAAAAAGCGGATGAATCCCCGAACCGTTATCGGTCGGGAGTATTGGCCATCGCCATTAACGAAATTGCTACATTATCGGATATTTAAGAGAGGATAACGTTTAAAAAATAATAAAGAAATGCATTCCGGTTAGCTTAAACCTTTTTTTACGTAATTTACTTCCATGCTGCTCTGGGATGGTATAAGCCCATCGAGGGAACGGGCGACAGTATTAGCAATCATGTCACAGGCGATGCGGCTAGCAGCCCATCACTATTTTGATTTCCCTTTCCAGCTATACTCCCTTTAATCATGCTAAACGTGGCCTTAAGGTTTTGTCACCTTGTGCTCTGTCTATCCTGTAAGGGATAAAGACGAGATTTTAAACTTACTGAAAGTCCCGAATTTGTTGAAAAGTCGCCGCTCTTATATTTAGGACGGATTGCGTCGTGTAACGAATTTATTGAAATTTAATGTCGCTCCGAAATATTTGAGGACCTCGCCCGCTACGATATATCTGATGGATACTGTAAACTTTTCCGTCTTCAATTTAATCTTCTTTTTATGGTGCCATCTCCTACCGGAGGTCGGGCTATCATTAGGGCTATTCTTATCTTGGACACTGCTACCCAGAACAGTGATCAAGTGCTCAAATTGAGCCACGTCATAAGGTTTATCAGGCATGAGGTACCTACGTCTTCTTCTATTCTATTCTCCCTTAATGGCGGCCGTAAGGCTTGGGCCAATGTCAGTTATTGTCAGTTCTTCTTTCTGATCTTCTATTTTTTTTTAATCTCCCCCTGCATCAAAAGCTGTAGGGTATAATTGAATAATCTCGAATAAACAAGGCGAGTACTCGACATATTTATAATTAAAAAAGGGTTAAACGCTGCAACTGCTTTATTTGCCATTCTCTTTGCGAGCGCTGCTGCGAGCTAACGAGTGGTGCAACTTAGGGATTACAAAGTTGGTAAATGTTTACGGTGAAAATTAAGAATTCACCCTCATTCGTTAATTAGTCCCTAATTCATAAGAATTACGAGTCATACTACCAGTACTGAAATATACCGACGACCGGATAGCCTAGTGGTTAGTGACCTGACTATGAAGCTAGAGGTCCTGTGTTCGAATCCCGGTAAGGGCAGACAGTTGTATGGTGAATACGAATGTTTTTGCTCGAGTCATGCATGTTGTATCACTACATGGTATAAAACAAAGTCGCTTTCTCTGTCCCTATATCCCTATGTATGCTTAAATATTTAAAACTACGCAACGGATTTGGATGTGGTTTTTTTTAATAGGTAGAGTGATTCAAGAGGAAGGTTTATATTTATAATACATGCATAATATACCGTGCGAAGCCGGGGCGGGTCGCTAGTGTATTTATATAGGTACATTATATAAGTATGTTTATCCGTTGCCTGGTACCCATAGTACAAGCTTTGCTTAGTTTGGGGCTGGGTCAATTGGTTTAATTTGTCCCAAGATATTATTTACTTATTTATATTTGTCGTATTTTTTTTATATATTAAAACCGACAAACGGGCATGCGGTCCACCTGATGGTAAATGATCATCGCCGCCCATGGACAACTAGAGCACCAATGGGACTGCTAGCGCGTTGCCGGCCTTGCAAGAAAGCTAGCTAGCTTTGTTCGGTTCTAAATTTAGTACTCGTCTCAGTGACCTAACCCAATAGACAGACGGTGTCTGAGTGCTTCAAATGTGTCATTACATTAGCACGAAACACTTCCGCGGTGTTGACGCTGAATGAGGTTGTCAGAAGAGTAACGGCCTAACGACACGTAAAACAATGAGACGCTAAATTGTATCATATCACTGTTGAAATACGCTTTTAATTTGCGATGATGAGGAAAACACGTTTCTTTTCCTCGGCAACCACTTTTACTTTTCAAGAAAATATGCTGAGTTTGAACTTTTCTTTGGTGTTACAATCAGTCTCAAACTATTTAAAAACTAATAATGTACTGAAATAATTATTCATGTCACCATTTTCATAAATAACGCATGGTTTTGAATATTGGAAGTAACGGATACAAGTGCCTACGCAAGAGAGAAAAGAGATTTTAAAATGGCATTTTGAATGCTCGGATCAAACGAAGCACGTACGGTCAAGTGCAAAAATAAGTATCGATACGAACTTCCTTTCTGTGGCAGGTTAGCTGGAAGAGATCCCTTCTTAGGGATAAGTTCGCCTTTGTACTATTTTCTCTGTATTACTGTATTTTTATATTTTTTATGTGCAATAAAGAGTTTACATACATACATACAACTTTTCAAAAACCGACCCTATTACGCTGGTGTAAGAGTGTATGGTACTTATTTTTTAAACTTTGACCAGATACATATTATTACACTTGACTGTACAAGAAATGCACTCTAGGTATGGTGATTACAAACAATGAAATTATATTAAGTCCGCCAGTTAGATCGTCAAGATATATTTGAGACTTATTTTTTCTTAAGGCGATCGAACAAAAACTGTCAAAGACGCTTGTGACGTCACTTCTAAGTAGGAATTATACCAAGTCGTGACGTCATGCGAAATTTCAACTCAATATAACTCCGTAACGCTTTGATGCGTAAAAAGAAAAAAATCGTATACAGTATTTAATTATAATCTACCTGGCCCCTGTTTCTACAATTCGACAATTGTCGGTGGTGAGTGACAATTCGAATTGCAATGCGTGGTCAATACGAAACCAACCGGCGTAGATTCTCGTCAAGTTTGTAATGTAAACAGAATTGTCACCTGTCACCGATATTGTCACGTCGGTGGAACAAGGGCCTGATAAATTAAAGAATATTAGTCATCATCTACGCGTCCGATTCGAAACTATTCAACCAATCAGTGGCAACAATACGGAAACTATGCCACAATGCGTCCAAAATAGCCCGCGATCCGGCCAGGTCGGGATACCGTCAATCTCGCGCGTCAAATATGACACTTGACGTTTTCGTGTCAAATACGACACGCTATTTCTGTAACCGCAATAATTAGCAGTGGGAAATGTCGGCGATTTCAGCTAATGTAAATCGTTGGGTAGCTGTTGACATATTTATTGGTACGCCGATGAGACGCTGGTATTCGCGTTGCGGCTTTTGGTATATTTTTTGCATGGAAGCCGTTACATTTTCCACCAGCTGTTTCCCGCGACTTCGTCCGGGCAGAATTAAATATAGCCTATGTTCATCAGGGATAATGTAGGATTATAATGGTGAAAGAATTTTTCGAATCGGTCCAGTAGTTTCGGAGCCTATTCAATTTAAATAATATTATTATTATATACACAAGAGAAAAAACAACGGCTCACTTTGCATACAACTTTGTATGGGATCTGACCCATTATTTTTGCTTGTCACTACTTCAACGTGGTCGGTAAAGCGGTTTTACCGTGAAGAGGTAGCAAACAAACGGACAGAGACAGTTGCTTTCACATTCATAATATTAGTAACGTAAAACGTTTGCCGTGCAACACCTCTACCATGAAGCGCGTAGCGTGGTAACGAAGGCGAAGTGGCGAATGCTCCTGCGCATAATTAAATACTGATTCAATCAATTACCTACCTTCTTTTGTTGATAACACACCTAATATGTATCTATATCTATATTAAATCGGAATAAATCTTATAAAGCACGAGCTGTTGCCCGCGACTCCGTCTGCTCAGGATTCGTGTATCGCTATCCCGTGGGAACTATGCAATTTTCCGGGATGAAACTATCCTATGTCCTTCCCTGTATCTTCAATGCTGGTTGGGAGTAAAGAAAAAACATTGCTTTTCTTCCCGCACAGATGGTAAAAGCCCATCGAGGGACCGGGCGAAAATCTTAGGAATCATGTTATAGGCGATGCGGCTAGCAACCCATCACTATTTTTGATTCCCCCTTCCACCTATACGCCCACAATCATGCTAGACGTGGCCTTCAGGTCTTGTTATCTTGGGCTCTGTCTATCCCGTAAGGATAAAGACGTGATTTGTGTGCGTGTATGTATGTCCTTCCACGGGACGCAAACAATCTGTATACCTACCAAATTTCAAGAAAATGAAAAGTTAACAGAGAGCGACCGAGTTATTTTCGCATTTATAATATTAGTAGCGTTTGTTAATGAACTTTAAGACTATTTAATTTTATAGGTGAACCCTTAACTTACAAAATAAACTAGACATTTAATTTCTCCAGTGAAGAACAATAAAACACGTGCAACATTGTCCGTAAACTGATCCAGCAAAGCGTGGCCACCGAGTTGCGTCCGAACTTAATCGCTCGTAATCCAGTATCTCACGGGAAGTGGGTCACCAACTTATCCTGACCAAGGTGCGGCGCGTCACGAGGACAAAGGGCTGCTAATAAATTAAAGTATACTCACGGCTGTATTGCCGAACAGGGTAGTCAGCTAATAGAATTCGAACCATATTTGAAGTTGTGCATCTAGCACAGCGGTTCCCGAAAGGTGGTCCGCGGAACCCTGGGGTTCCGTGGAAGGGCAATAAGGGTTCCGTAAAAAATATTTTCATGTGCGGTGAGCAACGTTGTTCGCGCGCACTGACCTGTGTTGTTTTTCATTTATACCTATTTTAAGGTGTTATCAAAGAAGGGTTCCGCTAGGAAAAATGTAATCAATTAGGGTTCCTTGACACAAAAAAATTGGGAACCCCTGATCTAGCATGTGCATCCGAGGCACCCGTCACAAATGGAAGCCAGCAGCGAAGCTGTTTGGCTTCGATGATGGTGCTGCCCTACCACACTCCGACTGACAGACGGACTTGACAATTTTTTTATAGTTAATTAATTTAGTCTACCATTCTTTTTTTGTTATTACTTTCCAATGTATCTTTTTATATGTAGTTTATAGAATATGTGTGAATAAATGACTCTTTATTTAGCTATCTGTCGTGAATATTTGAAGTTTACCGAGGTGATAGATAGAGGCAAGTTTGAATTACCTATAATATTAATAATTATGTCCTCACGTTGAGAGGAGACTGTGCCCAGGAGTGGGACGTGTGTCGACTGGATAAGATTAATAAGTAGCCCGTCTGTTACAGAGTATATAATATTCTTAAGCCTGAGGGAGCCAAGTACTTTCATCATATGAATATGACAGAGAAAAGCTTATACATAAAGAAGTTACTGTAAAAAAAAATAATTACAAGCTCTTTTTGCTGACTTTACTTGCATTGTCATCCGTCCTACATTTATGTATCAAATTTCAAGTCAGTCGAACCAAACGTTGAAGAGTACCCTCCTGCGGAGACGATCCAGGCTGGGTTATTAGAACTCCGCTAAATTTCAGCACAATCGGTTGGAGATCTACCTACTTCAAAATTGACAATTACTTTCATTGCGGCGCATTCTTCTTGGCAATGATGGTCTTTCCGAATGCGCTGGTAGTTTCAAAAAGATATGTAAAAGAGCCCTTGGCGGCCAATTTGCAAAAATAAATTTTCATTTTCATTTTCATTTTCACAATTAAATTTCCCACATTGCTGTGCATCTGTAAGGTCAGTGTGTCGCAGTAGCAACGCAGCCGCGGCACTAACTTGCTAACTTAAGTTCTTATGATAAGTTGGTAGCTTTGTAGAGGCGGCTTTTATTACCTCTTGCCAAGTTAAAACGAGACAGAGCTTTAAAAGGTTTCATTTTCAAAGACGTTTATACGGCTTGTTCCCACGACAACCCCGTTTACTTTTTCCCGCTTGTCGCTAAGGGCTCTACTTAGTTCAGTGCCGAGTGAGCCGGATGTTCTACCTCTTAGATGCGTCTGAAACTAGTTTTGTTCAAAGACTAACTACCCCAGGTTCGCACAAGTTATAAGTTCCTTCCTCTTGAATCACTCTTTGTATTGTTGAAGACCGCGTTAAAATCCGTTGCGTAGTTCAATAGAATTAAGCGTACATAGGTCATATAAAACAGACGACGGGAAGCGGTTTTTTGTTATCTATTTATCACGCAAGCAAAGACGTTTCAAATTTTCTAATGTCCTAACCTCACTGTTTAAAAATATATCGCAAGTAAATATCACATCATATTTCTTTCAAAATAAGCAGTACCTTTTATCTCAATGTATTTTAATAAATAGACGGCGGGCGTCGTTAAATATTTCTTGGCGGCTTACAGCCACCCTTGTTTATTAAGATGTAAATAGGTTTTTTACCCAATAAGGCTTCTGCGGAAATATACTCGGCAAGTATTTCACCCTGATATCGCACTGTACGCAACTGCGCATAATTTGAACGTTACTTTACACACACCAAGCAAGTATAACGCCATTTGCAACCCTCGATAGCCTATGGCCTCTGAAGCATATTGATGAAATTTACAATCCGCACTGTACCCGTGTGCCTTCTGATTAGTATGATCCAGGGATCGAAACGATAATCTGCTTGAGAGGCCATAGGACATCTATTCGAATATACCTCGGCATCGAATTCCACATGCACACACGTGATAATATAATATAATATGTTAACTTACGCATACGCAACATCGGGATATATGCCAAAGTTTATCACGTCCCTCTCACACGAACTTACCTGAAAACAAGCGAAACAATTGCTATAAATCAACATACAAAATTTATATCTTTTACTAAAAATGCCATATATTCACGCAAAGTTCATTAAACGGCGAGTTTACGCGTCGCGCGCCGGGACACGTTACCAGTCCTAAATATACGGAGGTGTTTAAAATAAAACATCCTTTATATTAAAGATGTGCGCAACGGAAAGAGCATGCTAAGATTTTTGAAACGAGGCCACGAAAAAGGCAGTTACAGCTACGTTTCGTTTTTTAGGGTTCCGTATCTCTCTCTGGCTGTGAGGAGGGATGTAACATCCCTCTGCATACTGTACCGTATTTATCATGGGGAGTGCTCCGATGAACTCTTCGGATTGCTGCCTGCGGCTAAATTCCACTATCGTAGGTACTTCGCGGAACCGTCTGTCCTTCCATCCTCAACATCTTGATGGTTGACAGTCAAGTACCGTGCGTTTTAAACGCAATTTCTTTCCTCGTACGGTAAAGATCTGGAACCAACCTCCTGCTGCAACATTCCCTGAGCGGTACAATTTAGGGATCTTTAAAAAGCGAGCCTTCCTGTTCCTCAAAGGGCCGGCAACGCACTTGTGATTCCCCAGGTCTTGCAGGTGTCCCTGGGCGACGGTGATTGCTTTCCATCAGGTGACCCGTCTGCTGCATAGCTGCCCCGGCGACAGTAATGCGGCGGGCGATACTGTTGCTGCGACGGTGAGATAGTATTATGCGGTATGAAAATGTATGCCTTACTGTCGCCGGGGCCGAGGCTCGGAAGTCCACCTTTATAGTACTTTTTGTCCGTCCAACCGTCCGTTATAGCGATTCGGACGGACATTGTAGTTTAGTTTCCTAATTTGAGTATCGGGGTGCGAGTCGGGTTACCTCCGCGTGTCATGAACAGCTGCATTTTTGGATCCGTCAGGAGGAAAGAGCAGTGTTTGGTCCAGTGCACCCTGGGCATTGGCTAATGGTTTCCTAGCAGTTTCTGAGGGATATCATTGACCGTTGGATAAGAGCCCGACAGGGGGAGAGCGGTCGTTTGACCGTATTGCCGCAGTGCCGTGGTGCCGACATTTTGTCACAAGATTTTTTGATATTTTTTTATTACTTTGACATTGCGAAGTTGTCGACGCAATGACGACTTTATACGCCACAAATAAGAAGAAGAAGAATTTAAGTATCCGGTTTTGTGTGGTCATGGGTACAAACGGCCTATCCGCAAAGTATTGTCCAATTGTAAATGCCGCTAATTGTAAAATAACACCCGTAAACTCCGTCGCAACAGACAAGACTAACTTTTTAACTTCGTTTTAATAAGTTGAAGCAACTTATTAACAGAAATGGGTTTAGAGGAAAATTGTTTCAACTGTCCAGTTTTTATTTTGAAAAGTTTTAAGTTTAACGTGCAAATTATAAACAGAATAATAACATCAAAATAAGTTGCCTTGGTAGCCTATTTATAACCTTTTTAACTTGGTTAAGGTAAGTTATGAAAGTGATTTTTAACTCGCTTCTTGTAGTCAAGTTGACTCGAAGTTCAGTATGCGTCACGGTGACTATTCAAGCTTTGATGATGGACAATAAAATAATTTAAAAGTGTCAAAACTGAAAACAACCAATGCCTTAGAACGCGGTTCAATTTGAGCACTAGATCTCTAAATAATTACACATAAACGGATAACTCACGTATGAAACGTACGTCACGTAGGTGTGTTCGTTTCGCTGCCGCCGGGGCGAGCGCTCCAGGAAGAAGGACTACGAAATAGTCCGAAACATGTCAAGCATCACTCGACTTTTAAACTCACTCGTCCATCCCTAATATAATACTCCTTTCATCCACTCGAAGGTTGACTGGAAGAGATCCCTTAATGGGATAAGTTCGCTTTTGTGCATGTATCTCAGTGTTTGTCAATTGTATTTGTCTTGTTTATTTTGCACAATATAGAGTTTACATACATACATACTTTTTATACGTGAGTTATCCGTTTATGTGTAATTATGATTAAGTCTCACGGTAGTTTCATATTGAAAGCACTAGATCTCTGTTCCGGGTAGCAATGCCCAAGATAAGAAAAAAACATAATAGCTGACCTCCGACAGGAGCACAGTACGAAACAGAATGATTTTATCACTTTTAGGAACACCAACCACTTCCTCGAGCAAATTCAGAAGTCGTTTAAAAATTTTACATAGAGAAAGGCTTAATTACAACAAAAACTAATTGATTCCTTTGTGTTACGACCGTTTCACATTTAATATAACCAGAGATCGGACAGATTTGCGTCATCGTTCACAATAAAGTGGACATGACTCAAAAATTAATCATTTAATTAATTTCTCGAAATAAAATTTGAACTCCCGGAGATAAAAATTTACACATGCATACAATTATTAGCAAAATGTTAATTAAAGTGGCAGTTGTCGTTCTCGTAAATATTTTTATATAATAAAGAAATCACGATCCTGCTTCATATGATTATTATTTCTGACAAAAAAGTTTTCTAGTTCTATAAGTATAAAACCTCCGTGGATATACTTATTCTTAATATATGTATTTTGACATATTTGATTAATTTTGGAGTCATGTCCACATTATTGCGAGCAATAACGCAAATTTGTCCGATCTCTGAATATAACGGAACATTTTTAACAGACGTTGTATAAATACCGAGAATACACTCCAAAGTCAGCCATTCTCCGAGCCGTACCCAGACACCTGATATAAATTACTCCCCCCCACACGTGAGCAATAAAGGGCCTTCACGGGGAAATTAACCGATGAGGGATGCTGCGCAAGATCATTTATAAAGGTGACACTTTTAGGAGCTAAACGCGTGATTAGTTGGGTTAACAAGGCCACGGAAAGAGTCAGGAATGCTACATTAATGTTTAACAGCCGTATTCATAAAAATTCCTTAATTGAGGCTTGATCAGTCTGTTAGTTAACAGACTGATTAAGCTTATTGGACGATTGTTAAGAAGTGTGATTCATAAACGCTTGCTAGCAGTCTGCTAACTAATGAGCTGCTAATAGGTTGATTAGACGCGTTATGTTGCCGATATTGACAAATCATAGACAAAAAATGGCCCAATCGTGAATTAAAAAAAAAAATGACAGCGAATTAATGCGGGAAACTGCAAACCGCTTTTGCAAAGTTAGGTACACTACACAAGGGAACTACATTATAAAATGAATACTACAAAAAAGGAGTGATAATTGGACAGCGGAGGATAAAGTAAGAAAATCAAACTTTCTTTCCGATCTGTCGCGCAATTTAAAAATCAGTGCAGAACTCTCAAATCCGCTGAGAAACGGCTAGTTAGCACCGAGAGAAAAGCGCGATTTGAGACCGGAGGTAGCCTGCCTCCGCGAGAAGAACCCATTTCTTCGAACTCTATAAGAGCCTGGTTGCCGCAAGAGTTCGAAACTGACAACGAGTTTGATTTGGACTATAAATCAGGTTAGTATGATTTGGTTATAATATTTCTTATATTTCACTTTTGTTTTAATGCTGAAAATGTCCACAAGTTTCAGTTTGAAATACCTAGATATAAAGCTTGGGCCATCACATCACCAATATCATGATATATTTCAGGATCGTATTAAACAAAAATTGTATTGCATTAAGTGATTTGTATTAACCGACGTGAGAAGTTGTAGTATCTGAACGTATCTACGTATTGAAGTGGTAAATGTTGACACCTTGACGTTTTAAATTTGACGTAACTATAGATAGATAGGTATACAGTAAAATAATAATATTAGTTCTATAAGGCCTATGAAGTTCTGTTGCATAATTACTTGATAAATTATCAACAAACAATATCATTTATATAAACTACATAATAAAACTACTTTCTAACGTATTAAGGAGTTAGCTGGGTGTGTGTGTGTGTGTGGGTAACGAGCGAGTTCAAGTTTTAAGTACTCTTGTCAATAAAAAAATGTTGCTGTGAATCGTTTTATCCGTTGTTAATGCTACTTATCATAATCCTGATAAACAGCCGCTCTGCCAGCGAAGGTAGCAACCTAAATTTCAATGAGGAAGGGCTGTGCATGAAGACAGTATTGGTAGGTTAGTATTTAAAATCATGTGAATAAGTCAATATAATTTAGATAATCGTGCTTTAAACATAGGTATCCGTCCGAGGTTGTTTACCTGTCTAAATAGTATACTAATCGTTATTTTCATACTTGTGTTTTCTTCTTTAAAGTGCCTAAAATTTCATGCAGGAAATAACAAGTTTTAACAGTGAACAAAACAAATATGTAATTTAATTTGACCTGTTAGATAACTGTTGATGAGATTATGCCCCAAAAGAATATCTATCCCACTTTGTATCCCCTTGATATCTGTAAAATCAATGTTAGTCAATCAGTCAAGTTATCTTAACAATAAAAGGCTTCAATCAGGTGAATGCACCCAATGAGAATTTAGTACCTGTTCGCTCACACAGTTCTAAAAAATAAGATGTGTTCTAAGGAAGTTTAGATAAGCTTACTTATAGAGAATACCCTTGGTAAGGCAGGGTGGGACATTTGTTGCATCCGGCTCTCTGACCCGAAGCTAAAAATATTTAGGCATAATGAAAAAAAATATTATTTCTTATTTATGCTGCCCCACCCCTTAAAAATGCAGGGTATGCCCATGGTAGATTAAGTTAAAAACAAAAGTACCTATGTCAGCTCAAAATATATTTTAATTAAACAACTTTTTTTTCTTCAGATTCTGACGGCTCCAGTAGTGCTCAGTACCAATGTTCCAGTAGTGCCTATTACCAGTGTTCCGGTAGTGCAAATCAAAGAAGCCACACCACCTGCCGACCCTGCCGTGGAACCTTCCCTAGCCCCACATGCTCAGCCTGCTCAGGAAGTTATGTTATCACGCATTAAAACTAAGAAAAGAAAAGTAAATTACTTCATTCTAATTATGATATTATGTTAGGCCTAGGTATAGATATGTTATATTGTTATGTTATGTTGTAACAGGCTGTTTTCCGCATCTCTATGACTATAAACTGCGCCTATTTTGAGTGGTGGGCTGCAGCAAAGCAAGAAGCCTAGCAAATCTATTTATTTTGTAAATTTCTAAAATAAATGTATTTTTATATGTCATGACATGAAGTTTCTTTTACCTACTTATAATTTTTTTATGTTATTTTCTGTCAACTTTAATAAGTAAGCAAAATTACAGATAAAAATAAATAAATGAAACATGTTATGCTAGAAAATATTATAAATAAAAGGTTACAGGTATGAACACAATTTTTTCTTCAAAAGTAAAAGTGTAGACAACTTCAAAGTTAACTTTATACATACATCCAGCAGCATACTTTTGTATAGGTAGGTACCCTTTTGTGTTTTATACTTTGGAAATAAAGCTTCTTACTAAATTATACTTATTTTTATATTACAAGAAACGTAATAAATGAATGAATTAAATAGGTATTAATGCTGCTACTGTTACATACATGATTGCCATGGGCGACTCTAATGCTTATGAACGATTTCTACCGCACGAGACGCCCCGAAGTCTTCCTTTGACTCAAGTAAGGTAAATCTGTTGACCCCAGGTTGGTGGAATTGCACTTATTGATAGAATAGAATATAATAAATTTAAGTGGTGTAAAAAAAGTATGTAGGTACTTATGTATTATTGCACATAAAACATTTACAGATAAAAGTTTACAATACAGTTATATTGTACAAAGGCGAACTTATCCCTTAAAGGGATCTCTACCAGTTAACCTAAAATTATCTTTAATTAATAATGCAATATAAAATATTAATTAACAGGGCACCAAAATGGATGCACTCAGCATATGCCGATGTCTGAAATTCTTCAGCCATGGCGCTGGTTTTATAACTACATACATACATACACATACACAAATCACGTCTTTATCCCTTACGGGGTAAACAGAGCCGGAGGTAACAGATACCTTATAGGCCACATTTAGCAAGATTGCGGGCGTATAGGTGAAAAATGAAACCAAAATAGTGATGGGTTGCTAGCCTCATCGCCTATAACATGATTCCTATGATTTTCGCCCATTCCCTCGATGGGCTTTTACCATCTGCGCGAGAAGCAACTGGTACCTATATTCTATGTTTTTTCTTTGCTCCCAGACCAGCATGGAAGAATTATAACTAGGTACATGTTCCTAATGTTGTAAGTGCAAAAACCCGTAACTATGTTAATCATCTTAATTTTATTTCTTATAGGTACATTTATTATTATACACGTATCATACTAAATACCCCATTATAAGGAAAAACAAAACCCACTTTATAATCCCTTCGTTAAAAATCTTCTCTTGGGTATGGTTTTACTCTTGTCAAAATCAGCTGTTCACATTTTTGGCGGCCATTTTGTGAGTTAGCAGAGAGATAAAGGAGGGTCCACGGTCCTCTAACTTAGGGACTACTTAACAGAGCCTTGATGGACTGATTAGCGCTAACAGACGTTTATGAATCACGTTTTTTTGCATCAGTCCTATAGCGAGCCTATAGCGAGCCTCTAACTTTTTATGAATACGGCTGTAAGTGTCTTAATAGCTGCCGCACTTACAGATGTCAATTAACTCGTATTTATTTCTAACGCATTCAAAAACTAATTTCTACTTCTGAGCTTCTACAGTGACTTGATGATTTATGACTTTAAATCATTCCTACTAGTATTATAAACGAGAAAAAAAACTGTCTGTCTGTCTGTCACGCTTTCACATCTAAACGATTGATAACATAAGGGTGAAGACCCGGCCTATTTTTGTACAGACCGACCGCTTAAATGAGTCCTCGCCCGCGCGGCACAGGGGCGCGGGGTGAGGCGACCGCGCCTCTCTTGGCCCCCTTTGTGGTCCCACCCCGCGCCCCTGCACCGCGCGGGCGAGGACTCATATAAGTGGTCGGTCTATAGCAGGGGTGGCCAACGGGTCGATCGCGAATGTTAGTCCAGTCGATCGCGGCAAGGCAAAAAATATAAATATGTGGACCAGACTGCGCAACGTAATCACCAACTGCTGATTTAAGGTTTCATGAAGTATGTAATTGGTAGATCGCACAGGGTTTCGTTAGTAAACAGGAGATCTTGGGTCTAATCAAGTTGGCCACCCCTGGTCTATAGTGAGTGCCGTTCACAAAAAAGTCAAAGCAGGACGTCAGGCCGTCTTCTCGCTTATAAGATATATAAATTAATATTAACAGATTAAAATAGACATTATTACACATAAACAATTATATTTGAACGACAAAGACGTTCGGATAAGTTTACGTAAGCACCGGCTCAACATAAAAAAGCAAACAACATCGTCAACATAAAATACCGACAAGTAATACAATTTGCCGAGCACCTTGAAATAGCTGCGAGACTTAAATGTCCAATCAAAGATCTGAATGGTCCCAATTAACGATTGCGAGAAGTATAGGCATCTTAGACAAGAAGCTGGCGAGAGTTTTCACCACTTATATTTGTATTAAGTCCATATAAGAAAACCTTATTGTAAGGATCATAACTATTACAGCGATTACTTATTTTTCTACCACTAATCACAATAGGCAAAAGATTAAATATGGCTCACGTGACCTTGATAAAGAAAGATTCTGGAGACGTCCTTCTGCCGCAAGCGCCACGATGTCAATGCCAGGCCAGGCGATGACTGTGTGTCCGCTCGCCTACCCTACCGCTAGCTAGGTAGCCAGGTACGGATGGTGACAGTGACAGTTAAAGGTGGCGCCAGACGGATAGCGCTTACATTATATTATCCTCGCTAATATTATAGATGAAAAGCGTCAGTGTTCACTTATGTAATATACTATCTTCGCTACCACCACGTTACTCACTAATCCTGCCGCCAAGCGGCAGTGCTTGCACTACTGTGTTCCGCCGAGGAGAGAAAGAGCCGGTGAAATAACAGGCAATTTTCAGGCCCTCCAGACTGGCAACGCATCTGCAATCCGTTGTCTAAATCGAACAATAAATTTCTAAGAGAACAAAGTCCAGCAAAAACTGCTTACTGTTAAATATTTAATAATAAAACAGCACGGGCTATTAATCACGGTAATTAATATGCACAATTTATCACCATCCAAGCGAAAGCGCTGGCGTTTGTTCCGTAACACGAGCGCGTGAGTTTTAATTTTTATGCAACTTTATATATATCACATATAATAAAACACACCACTAACACACACAATTAAAACACACCAATTGAAATTACAATTAGTGAAATACACATATATTTCACACAGGTTTGGTTATCTTGCACGTGAGTAGCGGAGTAGCAAGGTAAATATTTTTTTTGTTCCTAAAATTAATAGTTGAAACGGGCGGTCAGCTCCCGTGGCGGGGCTGTCACCTGGTATTCCTACGGCTCCGACAGACTGCAGTTATTTGTAGCGCCACCCCTAACTAATTGTTTTCTTCCAATTTTACCCCGATAATGGTTTGCGAACGGCCAAAGGGATGGAAAAGGAGAGGTTTACACATACACACACACACAAATCACGTCTTTATCCCTTACGGGGTAGACAGAGCCTAAGGTAACAGATACCTACAGGCCATATTTAGCAAGATAGGTGAAAAATGAAATCAAAATAGTGATGGGTTGCTAGCCTCATCGCCTATAACATGATTCCTATGATTTTCGCCCATTCCTTCGATGGGCTTTTACCATCTGCGCGGGTAGAAAAGCAACGGGTAGGTATATTCTATGTTTTTTCATTGCTCTCGAACCAGCATGGAAGATCCATCAAGCAACAACAAATTATTCTAATAACTAAAGTTTTTTATCACCGTTTCACAAGAAGTAAAATCACAAACTTCATTTGGCAATTCTTCGATGGGTTCCAATTCTGATCATAATTAGAAGAGATAGCTATGTTTGTTTGTAGAGTAGGTACCAGCTCTTTTTCAATCTGATTAAATGCATTTGAGGCATAACATTGTATTATTCATTATTTCGTAATACTATTAATAATGCGTAATATCACGTCTTTATCCTTAGAGATAGACCGAGCCCGAAATAAAAAGGCCTAAAGATTTAAGAAGGATATTTTAAATTAAATGTTATTTGTCAATTAATTGGATAACAATCGCTTTAATCGCGTAAGTTGGTAACGACCTTTTTCAGTGCTCTTCAGTATAGTTTAAATTTACTAAATATACAATCGAATATGAACTTACAATTTAAATATGTATCTTTAACGTAACGCTTCTAATAACACTACGTATTGTTTTTGGATAACCACTGTTAGCACAATCATCTAATATAAATTTATTACCATCAATTAATTAACAATATTATTTTATTACCAAGTTAATAACGCATCCGGTAACTCGATAATAGGCATTATCATTATACCCTTACTAATTTAGAGGCCAATTCTCGTTATTAATTTAAAAGCAGAATTAATAATTCATATGTGGAGTTTCAATACAGCAGATTATATATATTCATTGTTTTAAATTGGTCAATAATTTAAATCACTATGAAAACGATAACTGAATCATTTTATCGTTCTTCTTCTACACAATGTCGGACAAAAAATTCCCGGATAAAAAAGACATTTGTGTGGCAATTTTCAATTTTCACATGTTTAAATGTTATTTTATTGCGTTCACTGAAAAAAAAAACACTATGAAAAGCCTTGATAGCCAGCGTTATATACAGCACCGTCTTATATAATATGTAAACCATCTTATTACTAACTTCCATGCTGGTCTGGGAGCAAAGAAAAATAGAATAGAATAGAATAGAATAGAATGAAAATCATAGAATGTACCAGTTCTCTTCCCTTCTTTGGTAAAAGGCCATCGAAGGAATGGGCGAAAATCTTAGGAATCATGTCATAGGCGATATGGCTCGCAACCCATCACTATTTTCATTCCCCTTTCCATCCATACACCCACAATTATGCTAAACGTGGTTTTAGGTCTTGTTACTTTAAGGTTAGTAACTGTAAGGTTAGTTAAACTTAGTAAAAATAAATAAAAAACAAATACAATTGACATACACCGAGACACATGCACAAAGGCGGACTTATCCCTTCAAGGGATCTCTTCCAGACAACCTTTGAGTGGATGAAAGTATTATATTAGTATTTTATTTGTTACGATACGAATCCATCTACGTACAAACATACAAGGTTTTACAATAACGGGATCACCAGCTTAACACTGAGCTCGCGCACAGCTGAATATGTCACGTCTCCGATTAACATATGGCTCACGGTATAATAGGGCATTATAATATACAGGGTGATCAATACAAATGGGTCAGGAAGAAGTCAGAACCTATATGAGTCAGGGGAATATGTTTTTAGGAACCATGGCATCGATTTTAGATTTAATAAAAATGTTTTTTTTTTAATACATACATAATCAGTAATTTAACCCCGTCAAAATAGTAACTTTCTTCTATGCTGGTCGGGGAGCAAAGAAAATACAAAATGTACCAGTTGCTTCTCTTCCGGCGCAGATGGTAAAAGCCCATCGAGGGAACTGGCGAAAACCTTAGGAATCATGTTATAGGCGATACGGCTAGCAACCCAACACTATTTTGATTCCCCTTTCCACCTGTACACGCCCACAACCATGCTAATAGTGGATAAAGACGTGATTTATGTATGTAGGTAACAAAATATTTATTTCTTTCCGCTAATGCTAATATTTGCTTCGAATATCCAAATTGAAACCAGCACAAGACTAATCACACAAATTTGATATATCGCCGCACCGATCAAAGTCGCGTTAATCCAGGTGAAAAGAAATCCACCGCAAAAAGTTCCGAGAAATAATAAGGGTGAATTGATACATTAAAAGTATATTAGGAAACTAGTAACAGAGTCCAAGTCGCTAGAGTAGGTACATAAAATTCCACGTCAGTGCAATAGTTCGTTGAACTTTTTTTTGGCTTGGGAACCATATCCCGAGCCCTCTCATTCTGAGAGTAAGCCTGTGCCCAACAGTGGGACGTATATGGGCTGCAGACGACGATGATCTCATACTATCTCAATCACGTTAACTTCAGGCAACATAACAGCTATTCCTTTTTCCACCTATAGGTATACGCCTACAATCATGCTAAACGTGGCCTTTAGGTTTTGTTACCTCAAGCCATGTCTACCCCGTAAGGGATATCGACGTAATTACACATAAACGGATATCACGTATAAAAAGTCGAGAGATGCTCGACATGTTTCGGACTATTTCGTAGTTCTTTTTCCTGGAGCGCTCGCCCCGGCGGCAATGGAACGAACACACAGGTTTCATGTTGAAAGTTGGATATAGACGTGATTTGTGTATGTAACATAACAGCTACGACTAACCTCATTAAGTCTTACAGCGAAGTTAACAAGTCTCCTGAGATTTTGCCATTATGTCAGCCACGATAATTATGTTCGACTTAAATAGGCCTGTCTAAATATTACATGAGGCAGGCCGGCCGGGGCGGAGGTTGCAGAATAATTCTAAGAAATCTCATATACATACATACATAGTATCCTTATCCATTAATTTAATGCAATATTCAATTGTAATTCCTAAGTCTTCCATGCTGGTCTGGGAGCAAAGAAAAAACATAGAATGTACTAGTTGCTTCTCTACCCGCGCAGATGGTAAAAGCCCATCGAGGGAATGGGCGATTATAATAGGAATCATGTTATAGGCGATGAGGCTAGCAACCCATCACTATTTTGATTCCATTTTCCACCTATACGCCCACAATATTGTTAAATGTGGCCTGTAGGTACCTGTTACCTTAGGCTCTCTCTACCCCGTAAGGGATGAAGACGTGATTTGTGTGTGTGTTCAGTTCAATTCTAAACGTGTCCTTTAAGTCTTGTTACCTTAGGCTCTGAGATAAACCCCCTTATTCATAAACGCTCTGTAGGCTTCTGCTAACTTAGCAATCGTTTGTCCTTATCTGTCACTTTGACCTTTACCTTTCACAGATAAGGACAAACGATTGCTAAGTTAGCAGAAGTCTATAGAGCGTTTATGAATAAGGGGGAAAGACGTGATTTATGTGTGTGCGTGTATTCAATTCTAAAGCAATCAAAAAGTATATCAAATTACAGTTATACGTATATAGCTTCCAATGTAAAAAAAAAGCTGTAACAGATACCTCAGTGAAAAATAACAAACCCTTTTCACTTCCGAGCATTGGAAATTGACAGCGCTCGTCAAAATGGCGTCCGTCATAACGTCTGACAGTCCGACGTCACGGCTCGACGGATTGACAGCGAGTACAGTGGAAACGGGAAACACGTCGAACATTTGAGATACCCAAAATACTTATTTTATTATTGAAGTGAAAACTTTTTAGCGGGGGGGGGGGGGGGGGGGCACTTGTTTGTGAAGGGTAAAAAAATGTTAAACTCGCGTCAGGGTCACGTGACCGTAAGACGTAAGACGGAGGTTGTTGCTGGGTCGTTTAGCGGCGCTGAGCGCTTACGCGAGTGTGCGAGCGTGTAGTTTTCACTTCAGCCAGCACTCCCGGAGTGCTACGTTTTTACAAGTCGTTTACCCCTCCTTGTTTATTTTTGGGCCAAATCTTGCAAGTCTATTCTGATCAGCACAGCTACAAAAAGAGCGTGCAAGAGCTGTCTCGCACTCAAGAATACCCGTCTCTTTCTAATAGGGACAGTAAGAAAAAGACGGGTAGTCTTATTTCAAGCGCACTCGTACTAGCCGTGCAGAGGTCGGATTGATTGATTGATTACCAAGATTGGCCCAAAGTATTTAAAATTTATTTTAACTTATTAGATTAGATATTTTATTAAATACTATGCTATTGCCCGCGACTATCTGCGTAGAACTCAGTTATCGCTCTGTTGCGGGAATTACGCGATTTTGAAGGTTAAAAAAAAAACTATGAACTGACAGAGGTATCAGACAGAGATGTGACTTGCAATAAACGAATCTATTCTATTCTATTCAGACACACTCAACAGTGACAGGACAGACAAATACAAAAGAAAAAAAAATTGGCCCTGATTACGCAATATACAAATTAGGCCCAATTTTTTTGTCGCTTACCATATTTTGTACGGATTTAAACAAACTAGCAATCACTCACAGCTCATTTTAACACCCTCCCGATACGAGCCATCACCGCTCAGATAACCGGTCACATCCGCCCATAACCGGTAACGTCTGATCTTCAACACGCGCTCTGCCGCATCGCTCATCGTTAACCCGCCGCCGCCGACGCCCGTATTCGACATCTCCGGGATGATCCGGCTTTGTGCGATAAGGCTTGACACTTTGGCCATTTGACCCGGGCAAAGATGGAGTTGTTCGAATCTGTGTATGAATTTTAAATGATACCAGCCGTTGCCCGCGACTTCGTCCGCGCCGAATTAAATATAGCCTGTGACACTCACAAATAATCTAGCTAAAAAACGTTTTTATTGGTAAAATAATTTTCAAAGTTCAGTAGATCCAGAGATTACACGCTACAACTACAACCTTACAAAGTTTACCTCTTTGTAAAGATTTTTATACCAAAAATTTCAAAAAACAAAATCATAATTAATGTATACATACATACATACATCACCTCGATACACCACCGCGAAGTTTCTTGCCCCTAACCTAAAATACTTGGAAAAGACTGATGAGTGACTGAGGCGTGATGTTTTCCCAACTTTCTTTAACATGGATCCCTTCAACAAGCGAGTGTATCACTTTTTTGCATCACATGCCTGTCAGCTCTAACATTAAAAAATATATATTTATATTGCTTGCTTAAAAAATTTCGACCGAGTTGACTCCTCAGTCCTCGAATGTCTTACAACTACAATACAACCTCTCCTTCGTCTACCCCCCCTCCTGAAGTCAAGGCCTGAGTGGATGCTCGAAGCGAAGCGTTCGGCGGGCTCTAAGCTCTGTACAGCGTCGACTCAGGACACCAGTATGAGTTTCATTTGTTTAACACGCACGCCGCACGCTCAATTCGAGCGTCCACTCAACCCTCGCACCTAAGCTCGCCTGCGCCGTCTAGATATGGCGTCACTAACGAGTACGCGTGCACCTAACAACATCCTAACCGGCTTACGGTTATTGTTGTTATAGCAATCGAGTTTATTGGATCGGGAAATAATCCCGATTAGTCATTGTGTGTTAAATTTAATGGTCACCTTTGTTTTTGATACCCTTCGAAATAGTAGGTATCTTTGTTTTGTGACACGAAATTTGTTATTGCTCATATTCAAAAATCTAGATTTAAAACAAACAAACTAACATACGAACAAATTAATAATTACGACGAAAAAGCTCAAAACAGCTAAGCCCGAACAATATTAGTAATAAATGAACTATTTTTTTTTTTAAACTACTCGATTTTTTCTTGCATTGTCCACGTAAGTAAAAAAGTATATTCCAAATGTCAAGACAATCCGATCAGAAAAAATTAAACGGAAGAAAACCAAAAATACGTTTAATACATTAAATCAATCGTACCCTACGAAACACCAAACCTTATCATAAAATCTCATTTCGCATCGAATGGCTTACAAAACTATACTAACGGCTACGCTAAACGGACACAAACGTTGCTACGAGCTCGCTACGCGGCTACGGCGTAGCTCCTCGTAGATACCTCGTAGCACTTAACAAAATAATAACCAGTTAGTACGAAAGAGCTTGCAAAGAGCTTGCTTATAGAAGGCACTAGACTTACTGAAATAAGCGGATCGCTCACGTATTCGTATCCGACCCAGTTCTAGACCCTTTCTTGAAGGAGTCTCCGTAAGCGCGTTCGCGACGAACACAAAACGAACACTAAACATATTGACTTAGTTAAAATTTATATGCCGACGTATTCGTTGCCAAATATGAATCAAACTCTACGTACTTTAGACTTAATTAATATGTTATTAATACATCAATGTTGCGGGCGAAACTGATATATATCTAGTCAACGTCTAAAAATAAGTGCCATACGCTCTTACACCGGCGAAATAAGGTCGTGGGACATATTTTTGAGAAGTTACTATAAATAGATATTTTTGCACTTGACCGTACATACATACGGAGAAACTAATAAAGTCTGAATTATTGCACATACACAAAACTTTTTCACTATCAAAATCTATTGTTAGCACAACCTTAAAAAAACTTTTAAGGGGGAAGTCGAACTATTTACCCCGGATTAATTTTAGGGGCACAGCATGTAATATTACAAAATATTCCTGTGCTCGCACAGCATTGTTTCCATTGCCGTTTCAGACAGGACGCACAAAAAAACCATCGCATCGCGAGCGCGCAATGTAACGACATCTTACCAAGACAAAATGGCGGCGATAAAAGACCAAACCAAAGCCAAACACCAGCAAGAGTGGAAAGCATTGGTAGGCCTAAAGCACTCAAAGCGTTTCATAGGAAACGTCAACTCAATCACCCAATTCATAAATGAGGTGGTAAAAGCGATGGAATAGTGCGAAGGATGGGTAATTACACAAAAGATCCACGAATGGGTCGAAGTGTATCCGTAAGGAGCCCTAGATTAAGATAAGATAAGATAAGATAAGTCAAAATGGCTGAACGCGTTTTTTAAACGGCAACCTCGTCTCCAAATTTAATAATTCATCCCCAACTCTCACTAAGTCAACCCCAAAGGGTAATAACCACGTTCAACGATTACCTTTATCGGCAAATATCAACATGTTGCCACCCCAAACTAAACCCAAGTACATGGGGGATCGGTAAATATGAGCAAAGTTCTAGAGTGGGTCCGGATGTGATCCCGCAACTCGGCCGGAGTTACAGATTACAAAGATCATAAGACATGTGGATAAACTCGAGTGTGGTGTCAATTGACACGCCCTAGATAATGTCTACATAACTATTAAAAATTTAATACCCATCAAAGCCATAATTGTGAAATGAGAGCCATGTTCAATATTATGATATATGCCTCGGTTGTTGACTTCACATTTCGGATCCGGATATGGATATGGATATTGGTAAAATATAATATCGGTTTCGGTTACTGTTATGGATATTAAAATTATTTCGGATTATCCGATAGTTTCGGTTACGGATATAAATTTTTTAAGGAACTGTAAAATAAACGCGCGCGCGGCTGGTCTGCCGGCCGGGCAAAAACAAAAACTTGTCACGACGTGTTATATTTACTAAGTAGTATTTAGTTAGACTCCGCCCTATCCGAAACTATCCAAAACTTTTATATCGGATTCGGTTACGGTTACGGATATTTTTTTATTTCAGATATCCGATAGTTTCGGTTACGGATATGGATATCCATAACAACACTGCTTCAAAGACAAAAGAAGTGAGATCTAACTGAGCGCCAAGTTCAATGGATCAGTCCTGAAATTTATTTATAGCAACATAAAATATTATGTAAAAACTTAAAGTAACAGAGCTTACATGCTCATCTCGGAGCAAAGGAAAAACAGAATGTACCAGTTGCTTCTCGTCCCGCAGATATGGTATAAGCCCATTGAGGGAATGGGCGAGATTCTTAGAAATCATGTAATAGGCGATGCAGCTAGGAACCCATCACTATTTTGATTCCCCTTTCCATTCATACGCCCACAATCATGGTAAACGTGGTCTTTAGGTCTTGTCACCTTATGATTTATGTATGTATGTATGTAATAACAAAAAAGTGAATTGTCAATATTCTCATTAAACAAATTCCAACACAAAATCTACGTGGTTGAATGAAACCGTTTGATCATATCGTGGCTACTGTAGACTACTGCAGAGTTGTTATTTGTTTTATTAAACGTTACAAAGGGATCACCTCCTAACAAGGTAACCATGGCAACGTCTGATGACACGGTTGATCAATAAGAATCTGTCAGACGTATCGGCATCGTTCATTCAAACCATCCATCTTTGCCTTTGGATCGCCAGCGCCTTTTACATCACGCCCAAATTTTCGGGGTTCAATGTATTAATATAATACTTTTTTTTAATTTCCGATGCTTTTGCAGAGGGCTGTTATAAGTTTGAATGTGTGTCTGTGTGTGTCTGTCTATAGCATCGTAGCTCTCAAAAGGATGAACAGTTTGGTTTTTCAGTCAGTTTTCTTACAGTACAATACAATAACTCTTTATTGAACACAACATAATATAAGAACCAAAAAAAAGAAAAAAAACGTATACAGAATAATACAAGATAACAACAACCATAATGAACTGGAGAACAGAAAAGATCTGAGCACACATGATGATCTGAATATACGTACATTAGGCTTATTACCTAACTCGCTCGAAATCGCCATCGTGTTCATTTTGACAGTTCTTGTATGAAAGTGACAGCTAGCTGATTCCGATGCCAATTGTCAGCCCATACATGAACTGTCACAATGAACACGATGGCGATTGCGAGCGAGTTAGGTTAATAAGCCTAATGGTCTGGCTTTTCCCGGGCATGTTAAATATAATTGCTTTTGTTTTATCAATGCGACGAACGCTTCATCTTAACTAAACTTTTACTACTAGATGACTTTTGTACAATCCCCAACAATCCCTTACTACTTACTAAGTCTTATACTTACTAAGTATTAACCTCTTTATTCATAAACGCTCTATAGGCTTGTCCTTAACTGTCACTTTGACATTTACCTTTCACAGATAAGAACAAACGATTGCTAAGTTAGCAGAAGCCTATAGAGCGTTTATGAACAAGGGGGCAACTCTTAACACGTGTGGCATTCAAAACACTCAATCCCCGACCGCTGGTCGCCAAATCCCGACACCAAAAAGCCCAATATTTGCAATAATACCGTGACGTCTGTCCACTCGCTATCGAAATAAGGATTGTCGCCTGCGGGCGGAAAGCAATTCCGGCCGGCGGGGGGCGAGTGGCCATTCTATACAGCACCATTAGACACTCCATGCTTCAGTCACGTTCGCATCGTCTAAAGACAGCTTATCACCAAAGCCGCGTACACACGATCATCAGTCAGTCATAAAGCTTAAGCAAGCAGCGATACGTCCGGACGTCCGTTGGATAAGCTAACGCCGCTTATATGCGCCGTCGAAGCCTTATCTGCATGTAAGTAGGCACTAAGTCGGCTCCGTGACGTACCCAGGCTTGTGTACGATGTGGAAGATAAAGAAACATACACAATATACACGTCGTCAAGTTCTGGCGCGAAATATTAAGCGTTGTAGGCTGTGCGAGAAAGTCATTACCGGTCGGCGACTTCGTAAGTTATTTGTGTATTTGGTTGCTTTTTCTGGGTGAAGACTGTAGGTTTTGTCCGTGGGGTGTGTCCAAAGAGTATTTTAAATACAGTGGTAAGAGTCCCGTTTAGATTGAGATACAAATAAGAGAGTTACAGGGACAATTCTTTATTATATTTGAAATTTATAGATTTATTTGGGGAGACCTTCGTCTTGCTCGATTACTTTGAAACAGAACGATACGTTTAAAAAACACGTTTCACATTTTGGACATTTTAAAACGTTTCTTTTACCATAATCATATCACACATTTTTCAGCGCTCAAATCCGCAATTTTACATACATAAATCACGTCTTTATCCCTTACGGGGTAGACAGATCCTAAGGTAACAAGAAGTGGGCGTATAGGTGGAAAGGGGAATCAAAATAGTGATGGGTCGTTAGCCGCATCGCCTATAACATGAATCCTAAGATTTTAGCCCATTTCCGCGGGAAGAGAAGCAACTGGTGCATTCTATGTTTTTTCCGACATTTTATATTTTCATAACATCCTTATGTAGTTCCGACGAATCTTCTGACAAATGAATTGTTTAAATCCGCCTAGCCGGACGAAATAAACAATATCACAATCAGCTCGGGTCAAAAGAAATTTCCGTTAGAAATAGAAATTATAGGGCTGTGACATGCCTAATATACATATACATATATTCCATGTGCCGCCTAGGGTTGCCAGATGGTCGGGAATCGTCTGGATTCTCCCGACATTTCATGTGATGTCCAGACTCCCGACAAATAACAAAATCTCCCGACAAATATACGTATTTTATCATCACATTCTATCTACCGCAATAATAATTTGAAAATGGCACACGCGATGCTCGGAGTGGAGGAGTGGGGCTCGATGCTCCGAAGGGATCCAAATTGGTGGACTCGGTAAAAAGCAATGCCAAATACTTGTGGCAAACAGATCATAAAAAAAATATTTTAATCGTTTTTAAAGAGTTATTTATCTTAAAAATATACTTTAAAAACTTGACTCATAAATTTTTATTTCTCCAGACAACAACCCCAAAATCCCGACATTTTGAAATGTTATCCAGTTATTTCGATTTTTAGACCTGGCAACCCTAGTGCCGCCACCATTACGGTACCGTGGTCGCCGACGAGATAGTACCGGAAACAAAGGACCGGGACAAGAGACGGCGGACAATCGACTAAGGACCATCTGATTACGCGGTGGTAACTCGGTAACTCGAAGTGAACTTTCCACCGACGAGCAAAAGGTTCCAGATGTATTTATTTAATACATACATACATACATAAATCAAGTGGCAAGACCACGTTTAGCATGATTGCGGGCGTATGGATGGAAAGGGGAATCAAAACAGTGATGGGTTGTTAGCCACATCGCCTATATAACATGCGATGATTTCTCCAATGTTCAAGTAATAAATACAGTATTCAAAAATCTTGTGACAAAAATGTCGGCAACGTTGTACGGTAGAACACGGTCAAAATACCCCTGCCCCCCTGTCGGCCCCTCTTAGCCAACGGATAATGATATCCCTCATAATCTGCTAGGAAATCATTAACCGTTGCCCAGGGTGCACCGGACCAAGCACTGTTCCTCCTTTCGGACGGATCCAAAAACGAACCCCAGCTCTTGACCACACGCGGTAACCCGACTCGCACCAAAGTTGGATCGATCGCTGTCAGATCCATACTAGAAGTGTCAAACGTGACAGCTAAAGGTATTGAATAGTGTTCGCGCGCTAAAAACCTTTTTGGTTATAGGCAGTGTAGGGGTGCTCTATGGCAAATGAAGACTTCATGGTAAGGCCCCAGTAGCCTATTCAACGGTCGACTAAAACTTTAAGTCATTCATTCTCTTTTGGTATGCGTGCCATATCCAAACAGCCGAGCTAACGTTACACAGTAACTGGCACTGAGAATAAACAAAGTGCATATAAAAATGCACTTGCCAACTCATCACATAAACAAATAAATAGGGCATGAATAATTCAAGATGGCAGCTTGGTAACGCAGCGGGGAAATTGATAGTAAACAGCGAGAAAATGCGACACCGAGCAGTCTCCAAATAATCTCTAGGATGCATCCGATTTTTAAGAAAGTTTTTGTCAGAAACTACGCTTTTTTAATATAGCCTCTTTGGATTTACGTCCATTGTCATCCAATCTATAGCTCAATATAGACCTGCAGGCTTAACACGTTACTCGCTCGCAATCGCCATTCGTGTTCATTTTGACAGTTCTTGTATGAATGTGACAGCTAGCTGATACCGACGCCAATTGTCAGCCCATACATGAACTGTCAAAATGAACACGATGGCGATTGCGAGCGAGTTAGACAATAAGCCTACTGTAAGAAAAATCGGCGACATGTGACAATACTGTTCACATTACAAACTCGACAAGAGGCTACGCCGGTTACCTTCATATATATGAATGAATACGCATTGCAACTCAAATTGTCACATGTCGCAGACAATTGTCGAGTCGGTGAAAAACCGGCCAGCAAGTCGCATTAAATGTGGCATCGTCTCGTCGACTTCTAACCCGTTCGCATCACAGCCTGGCAATGTAATGAAACTTGCGGCATTTTTTTGCATGCTAACTGATCTTATCACCAAAGGAAGTGGGTGGAATTCAACACGAAAGAATAGTTCCAAACACGGTATCATTCCAACAGGTAAAGTTAGAAAGAAAGCGGTTGCATACCTCGCCTGCTGAATGCAAAAAGGACCGAAATCAAAATTTTCGGTTTTTGCGTTTATCCCGGAATCGTGTTCTAATTTGATCGTTTTACCGTATACATTAAAGACTATTTCAAAAGTTAACTCTAACGGAATATAGAGGGCATAAATGCCCTTTTTGCATGTGACGAAACCTGTTTCTCAAAACTTTAACTAGCCGTTTCTTGACTTATTGGTTTTTTGACTTGTGCCCTTATTGCATTCGGCAGGCAACCTATACTATTTTGTAAGGCACAAGAAAATCTGCTTTATTGAATTCCTAGATACAGTGCAACAAATGAACAAGAAAGACTGACGGTATCTATGTTATACCTACCACTCTTAGCAGTACTCAGCCATAACGATTGCACATCGGTCTTCTCGGCTTCGTAGAGCGTTGTCTCGCTCTAGGTTACGTGATGCCGATCGTCTCTTTCCAAAGACCGAAGTGCAATCTTTATTTTACGGCTGAAGCAACTTATGCAAAACTAAATGAGTCCTCGCCCGCGCGAGGCAGGGGCACGGAGTGGGACGACCGCGGGGGGCGAGAGGTGCGGGCGGCAGCTGCACTACCCGCCCGCACCTCCCTCGGTCCCCTATGTCGTCTTACCCGGCGCCCCTGTGCAGCGCGGGCGAGGACTCATTTAAGCGGTCGGTCTATAGCGTAACTTTAGGATGGCAGGACTGGCAAAATGCCAGGGGCCCCTAGCTCTACCGATACCGGGCCCCGAACTCGCTCGGCACAGAGCACAGAAGAGAGAATAATGCACTTCTTTATATTAAAGAGGCACCCCCGTCTGATGAATTAGCCACGGGCCCCAAACGTTATAGTTAAGCCACTGTATACAACGTCATAGTCGTTGTACAACTCTTAAAACCGACATACGTATATCTATGTCTATAATTAAATACTGAACTGAAACCATTGAGATTCCTTCATTTAAAGCGATAATAGAGAACTTAAACAAACTTATAAACAAGTGTTTATTCGCAAACAGAAGCCTTTGAAGTAAATTATGCAAAGAGCTCTTTTAATGGGAGGAAAATTGTTTTTTCGCATCTCCGTTTAATATCAGCTGCGAAACACTATAGACATTTTAATAAAGCGATCGACGTATGAAAATATTTTTCTTATGTTGGATGGAAACATTTTAAACATTACTGTTAAACAGGCACTATTTTGAGGACATTTGTAAACATTTTCCGAGCTAATATTTTTTTCACGCCTACATTAATTGTATAAACAAGCTTTGTGACGTCAAAAAATCCTACGCTAAAAACAAAAGAAGCTTATTCAATTCGAACTTCATTCCATTTTTAGACACGAATAGAATAATCCGACATAAATCTCGTAGCTATTTTTAATTGTCTATTTTGTGAATTGATTGACATACTTGTAGGCTTCAGTTTGATTTATGAAGTTTAAAATTTTAATACTAGACTTATATGATCTAAAAATGAATAAAAAAGAGTAAACTAGGTACTTAAATATTATGGCACGAACAAAAACTATATAACTTTGAATGTATAAAGATCTCTACCTACTACATACTTTATTCGTTTCGTTACTATGGAATCAGAAACTTGCGGAAATTTATAAGTGCTAAAGTACTAAATTACTAACCATTATTTAAATTTAATTTAATTAAAATTATGGAGCTACGTTGTCACAAACAGGACAGAAACTTTCATTTTGGGATTCAACAGAATGTAAATAAACTAGACTGAGATTTTCAACCAGACATTTTCACCGTTGATGAAATCGTCACGGAAATTTCAAAATCCAAACGTAAACTTGGAGTTTTCGACGAATCACGATCGTTCCACATTTTCCTGGTGATTCCGAATCGATCTCTGATATCGTTTCGCTTTTCCCGGATAATGAGCAACGAGAAATTACAGTATAACAAAAACAAAAACAACGCTAACCAGTCATTGAGAAAATCCAATATTTGCTGGCTTTCTTATGGTCAGTAAGCAAGCGTAAGTGACTACGATTTGTAACGAGTAAATTGGAATACGTAAGAAACACAAACCTATAATAAATATGGGCTTGTGTTATTAACAGAGATCGGACAGATTTGCGTCATCGATCGCAATAAAGTGGACATGGATCAAAAATTAATCAAATAATTAATCATTTAATTAATTTCTCGAACTAAAATTTGAACTCCCGGAGATAAACATTTACACATGCATAAAATTATTAGAAAAATGTTAATTAAAGTGGCAGTTGTCGTTCTCGTAAATCACTACATAGTATAAAATAAAGTCGCTTTTTCTGTCCCCTTGTCCGTATGTATGCTTATATCTTCAAAACTACACAACGGATTTTGATGCGGTTTTTTTTTATAGATAGAGTGATTCAAGAGGAAGGTTTGTATGTATAATACATGCATAATATACCGTGCGAAGCCGGGGCGGGTCGCTAGTATTTTTATATAATAAAGAAATCAAGATCCTGCTAGATATGATTTTTATTTCTGACAAAAAAGTTTTCTAGTTCTATAGATGTGAAACCTCCGTGGATATACTTATTCTTAATATATGTATTTTGACATATTTGATTAATTTTGGAGTCATGTCCACATTATTGCGAGCAATGACGCAAATTTTTCCGATCTCTGGTTATTAAAAAGAATTCAAGGATGCATTTGAAGATTATTAGAAAGGATTCAAATTGTAGTTGCGACTTTGCTTTTGATAATAACGTTAAACCTAACTTTAATAAGAATTGCACGTAAAGGAAACACAACAAACAAGAAACAAAAGAATTCTATTATAATTTAGCAAAAGGGTCGGGCTCCGCATGTGCGGTGAAGACTATGCCACGTACTGGGCCACTGTATAACTTTATCACAATAAATGACCGGCTTCTCATTGGTGTCTGTCAAGTGTCAAAGTACGCTGACGTTGGTTGTGACAAGACTCTACAGTGGCCAAGGGTTCCGTTGGGCTGTACACGCATTAAAAAGGACAACAGCATATTTGCTCTAACTCTAAACATAATCAGCAAGTCTCGATTCTAGATAACTTAGCAGCAGATTAAACAAGAAAAAAAACTACTTAAATCTAAAGTTTCCACGATTTGTAACAAACAATGCGATACATTGTAAATTACACCACGTTTTCTTCAACAAAACATAGTATATCGCCAGCGTAATAAGGATATATATTTGTAAAGCCAGCGTTGAAGGCGTCTAGCACGGGATTTCATATTGTTCAGAGTAGGTACGTTTTGTATTTGATATTTCTGCCACGTTGAACAGAGTTTATGCTTGGGAAAATGTACAAGAATTACTAAAGTCCCTATGTGTTCATGATCACTACACGTCGTGCGTGATGGAAGTGTTATTAGGTTTATGTTGTGTCTAAAAAGAGAATAACATACGATTACATTGTAACAGTTTTAATATAATACAAAATACTTCTACAGGTGATCGGGTAAAGGTGACTGATCGCTCCCGTAAATGTATTCCAGTTTTTTTTATATATGTAGCTGGCTAATGTTCATACACATTCGGCAATTTTAAAAGTGTATAATGTATGATGTCAAAGAGGTCACTTAATTGTCCAAAAATACAGAAAATGTTAGCAGGAGTGTCTATAAACTAATCCAGCCACTTGCTAAAATATAATAATAATAAATATACATCTTTTACACTAAACTAAATATTCTCAAACATTGCCGTAAATGTCGTCATTGTATTCTAAGTAACAGAACACGAAGGGCCTTGTTGACGGCCGAATTACATTACAAGAGCGATTTTCTGATCATAAATTGGATTCTGGACTGTTTTTCATTTGTTTTTAACTTAAAGTTAAAGAGACTATGGAATAATGAACAACAATGTCATACAGCCAAGTTGATTGCCGAGGAGTACGTAATAGCTTACGGTGCCAGATGACATAAAAAATAAACTTAATAAAAAAGGCGGGAACGTGAAAACCACCTAAGTTGCGAGGAAGCTTAGTGCAAAATTTATTTCCATTTCCTCTCAATGTTCGAAAGAAACATTATATCTGCCTAAGCTACTTCCCCGGCCTCGGCATTAATCCACTATGGAGCTCTACTTTTCATTGGTTGATATCAAATAAAAGCTGTGTTAGTAAAATGATTTGACATTATGGCCTCTCAAAAAAATTTCGAGCGCCGGTTCGAACCCGACTTCGCACTGAGTTTCTGAATTTACGAGCGAAAGTACTACATCTTAAATTTTTCACTAGCTTGCCATATTTGCATACACCTTGTGAAGCAGTTCATTGGTCTGTGTAGTTCCCAAATCACACTGGGCCCAAACAATAGCCCAAGCTCTCTTATTGTGTGGGGAGGCTAGTTTTTTTAACATCAAGATTTCTGATGAAGGTCTGAGGTTTAGCGTTAATGAGTCAGTCAGTCAGGACTCTTCTTTTTATACGTATACGTCACCGTCGAAGCCGACTCTATAGTCGAGTTAGCGTATTCAGTGACAAATTACCTCCTCCCAGCGCCCGGAATTTCGCGGAGTTTCGGCGGAACGTATTAAGGTGCTATTGAGTTTGGGAAAAGTTGAAATTGACTGTAAACATGACGGTACCGCCGAATAAACGGTATGCCGTTTATTTAGACATCACGAAGTTGCAATACGAAACCTCACATTTCGTTAAAACATAGAATTCGCACGCAAAACATATCAATTTATTTTTAAGCTGAGATTTCGAACGCGTTGCAACGCGTGGTGCAAAAAAGCCTTGCGGAGTCAAAGGTTTTAAATTTTTGGTACTAGCTTATTAGCTTACTGCAATCACCAAACCTCCATGATTATGCCGAGATATATTTTGAGACCACCTTGAGAACGGCACAACAGATCGTCCATTATCAGGTAAATCGGTACTATTTACGTACCCACAAAAAACTTGGGTCCTAGCTTCTATCTTCGGCAAAATGGTTCGCAGTGACAGCTATTCAGTTACAAAATGGCGACCGTGCAATCTGACCTCAACTCGCGGTAAGAGAAACCTATCAAAACTCAAGCCTTGAACGGGGAACAGGCGAGACTCCCAACTTTTATCGCCAACCTACAGCTTGATAGGGCGTGAAATGTGTAATACACAGGAACTTTCCCAATGTAAACTTGAAATTGTGTTCCGTCCATGCTGGAATGCATTTGTGAGCAAGTCTTTGTTGGCCAAGAGTTTCGGATCGCTTTGTGTGACGCGTTTTATGTGGTAGAGTAAACTTTGTATGCTGACCCGTTATTTTTACCCGTCAGTGTGTGCATTACAATGGTTGTTAAGCTGGTTTTTAATGAAATGACGTTTATTTTATCTAAACTTTTAATAATTTACATTCTAAATACAAAATTTTACTATTTTTCATTATTTTGAGGCAACTTTTTGCGCCAACTGCGCTGAATATAGCTCTCAAAACGATTTTGAAAATTGTTTTGCCAGCAGACGTTTTAGCGGCTGATGCTCCTGTATATATGTTATAACTTGAGCATAAATTATCGATGGTGCAATACTGACAGTCATCTTTATCGGTGAGAACTTCATTTGGCACCATTTGGTCGACAACTCCTAACCTTCTTTTGTCTTTTGCACGTTAATTCATGTTTTTCTGGCGCCCCTTGCCACCTGATGCTAAGAGGGACCACTCCCGCGCTTCCCTAGGGTCAGGTCCGTTGAAAACGTTCAAATCTCTAACAACTTTTGCGAAGTTTGTACAGACCGCAATTGCCACCGATCCTGCCGCTATTTCAACATTACGCTACTGTATTCTGATATGCATTGTAAGCCGATTATATTACTGGGTCATGCTGCACTCCACCTCAGCACCCCTCGCCATCAAATGCTCGTTTACTTTTTCATTCATAAAAAGGGAGTATTAACAAAAGAGAATCATTCATTCACCACCACTCCTTACACTGCCGCTGAAAACTTACAGACATCTTTCAATCGTGAGTAACGTAAGCCATTCAAAGTGACATTACACGACACGTTTCCACGGGCCATCAAACGCGGCTCACAAGTTTTTATATCACTTTCATAACTCCGGAACACTTGTGGCATTCATTTGTATTAAATACGTTCGTTCCGGTTCTTTGTTCAGAGTTGAATCGTTTTTAATAGACTCTACGAACTCGATCCTGAAATTTCAATTTAACTTCACGCGGATTTAATCTTTTTTAGTGTTTTGTGCACCAGTTGCTTTTTACTTCTCCTTCTTTCTTTTAATATGGCCCCATGCGATGAAATGATCGCCAATGTCAAAATAATAAATACAGTAGTAGTCAAAAATCTTGCGACAAAAATGACGGCAACGTTGTACGGTAGAAGACGGTCAAAAGACCCCTCCCCCCCTGTCGGGCTCTTGGCCAACAGATAATGTTATACCTCAGAATCTGCCAGGAAATCATTAACCGATGCCCAGGGTGCACCGGACCAAGCACTGCTCTCCCCCTCGCACGTACCTATCTAAAAACAAACCGCAGCTCTTGACCACACGCGGAGGCAACCCGACACGCACCCCTGCTTTTTACTTGTTTCGCTTACAATTCTCTTTCGTCATTGTCAAAGTCATTAGTAACAGCTTCAATAGAACGTAAGTCTCTATCGCTATCTGGAATATCATAAAATCGTCATACGTATTCACTAAACTTATTTACTAATGTCCCGCCCGGCCACGGCCGCTTGGCGATGAAACGGTACCTTCAAAAAGTTAAGTAAGTTGTTCAACCTTATTGCTACACCAAACACGTGTGTAAACAGAGACTGTTTTAAAGTGTGGGTAGGCTGTAAAGCAGAGCTCCGAGTGCCAGTTTATTTCATATATTTTTTGTTTTTATCAAGCGCCGGGCACGATGAGTCCTTACTTATAAAAGTTTTCGTCCGAGTCCAACTTAATGTTATTATGCTTATTTATAGTTCAATACTTAACTGTGTACAACTGTATAGTAATGTGTAGATAATTTTTCCAAGTGTATACGGGGCTATGGTACTAAACAAGGCGACTCAAACAATCAAATGATTATAGGTTCACGGGCAGCGAGACATGGTGTTGTATATGTCACGTAGATATAATTTATTGTCTTATTGAGGTCGTCAAACGTTGACGGCCAAATGAATCAATTGCTAAAGCAGGAGCAGAAACAAATAGAAGTCCTGTAGTGAATCAATCTTCAACAGTCAGTCACCATTGCTCTGTTACATCTCTCCACCATGTTGTTTTAATGAGCATACGTGAGTGCAGTAAAATATTGTATAACTTACCACAGTGATGGGGTAGGCGGGGTTGATGATGGTGTACAGCAAGATGTGGTTGGGCCTCGCCGGCGGCTCGCGCTTGCGCCGCGGCTCGCCCGCCATGTAATTGTTCCCATTACTCTGTGGACAAAGGAAAATATAAATTAGATTTAGTGCCTGCAACAAAAGAGAAGAAAAGTACCATCGTTACGGAAGAAGGAAAGTCTCTCTTCCCCCCCACGGTTTGACTTTTACTTGCTATTGACGGCTTGATGACGAAAAAAATCGCTCTATCGCTTCTTATTTTTTTTCAAACGCAAATGAGTACAGGAGTGATGTTCAAAACCTTCTCGAGTAATATTTTAAATCAATGACAGCGTATCATAACTGAAGATAGAAAGCTCAGTTGCATGTTTGTTTATCGAACAGATGTATATGGGGAGTGTGAATGGTTGCGTTGGGAGCGGAAGGACTAGACGGACGTTCAGAGACCAAATAGGAGACGTTTTGGAAAAAGGTCAGCTCAGGAGTACCCGAAACTGACGAGCGTGTAGAGATTGATGAATGCGGATGAAGCGAAAGAAGTATGTCAGGATCAGCAAGTGGAACAAAGTAGTCTCTACACCTGTGGGAAATAGGCGTGACGGTATGTATGTATGTTTATTTTTTAAGTAATTTATGCTTAGTTTAGTTAGTCTAGTAGTAGGCACCCTCTTACTTTATTACAGTGTTAAGCACGAGATACTACCACAATGCAGCACTTAAAAGAGACAACGAAAGTACCTATTTAAAAAATAATTCGCGTGATAGTATCAGCGCAAACATAACCGATGCCATCCTATTCGTTCCAAGTAGACAACGTTATTTTTCGAACGATTTAGCGTAAAAACGCAACGTATGTATTACAAGGGGGAGCGTACTGCGATTCGATTCCAACCCAAGCGTGATAGCTTTTACGACAATATGATAGGTGGGAATAAGGCTCGGTACGCCCTAAGCCAATTCCGCCACGTCTGCTAAATTTACACAACTACATCGTTCACTACTTTTTGCGCGTCATTTTGTTAAAACGGTCTTGCGTTCGAACAGAATGATACGAGTATCTGACAGTAAAGTCAATGATGACGTAGCTGAAATAATTAATCGGCAAAAGCCTATCGAGGGAACGTGCGGAAATCTTAGGAATCATGTTACAGGCGACGGCGGCTAGCAAATCACCACTACTTTGATTCCCCTTTCCACCTATACGCTCACAACGTGGCCTTTATACCTTGTTACGTAAAGCTCTGTCTAACCCAAAAGGTATATAAAGACGTGATTTAACGAATGTGAAACAAACACAATTCCCAAAAAAAGATTACACATTACGCACAAAGGCGTTAGGCATAAGGGATCTCTACCAGTGACTAGATGAGATGATCAAACTAGGAGAGGCTTCTAACATTGAAACTAATTATGCAACAATGGCAATTTAATAATGTAATGCGTCATAGTGTGCGTAAAGTATTGTAATTGCAACTGTAACCACGATGACTAACGCGAGTCATTCGCGGCAACGAATCACCCCAGTTACTTTACTAGTACGTTGACCTTCCTATTTCACCATAGGATTCGAACTTGCGCTGCTGCGTCATCTTAATAATATACGAAATTGGTTCAGTTTCTCGCAAAAAAAACTGGTTTATGTCGTTAACAGTGCCATAATTAACTATTTAATTTAATTAGTATAATTTAAATATTGTAGTAAAAGTATTTTGTTTTGAAAAATTCTTCTTGGCAACGATGGTATTTCCGAATGCGCTGGTAGTTTCAAAAAAACAACATGTAAAAGACCACTTGCAAAATAAAATTTGTTTTTTGAATTAACGGATCACTCTCATATCAAAGTCGAGTACTGCTCGACGTGTTTCAGCCTAATCCGAAGTCCGAATAATGAACAGAAAAATGCAAACAAAACAAACGTAATTTAAAAACGTCAGTATAAGCAAATTAGGTACCACACATATCGCCAAGAGTAATATATTAAAAAAAAGAAAAAAATGTGCCCGTGCTTTTTAACACAGTCGCCATCGACAAAAGCATCAATCTCCCTTAAAAAAAACACCTAATGGAATACGCCATAAATAAACATGAATTTACACAGTTTCCCGTGATACGTGAAATTGCAAAATAATGTCGCATTAAATAGGGCGAATAGACGTTTAATTGCGGTGGGCGTGAAGGTATTCTTGATTTATGGCCGTACTCAGGGTTACCGTCATATTAAATACCAAAAAAGTAAAAAATGCAGCCTATTGGTAAGATAAATTGTTTACTTTTCAAGTGTGGAAGAGTCCAGTTCCGCCACTTCGTGTGTTGGACACAATGCGTATGCGACGGAAAAAGACAGACAATAAAAATAAAATAAATAAACTCAACTCATTTAAAGATGCTAATTATTACGAATTTCGGATATTTTTTTAATTATTATGAATTATTTTTTATGAAATCCCTGCAGCTTATTAACTTATATTACGGCACAAAGATATAGCTTCAGAGACATAACTAAAACAAGCTTTGACCAATCTCAACCCACCCTCCAATAAAAAAGAATTGTCAAAATCGGACTACTCTGTTATGCTCAGTTATGAGTGGTCATACAATCACTACATAGTATAAAACAAAGTCGCTTTATGCTGTCTCTCTGTCCCTATGTATGCTTAGATTTTTAAAACTACGTAACGCATTTTAATGCATTTTTTTTCCAATAGATAGAGTGATTCAAGAGGAAGGTTAACATGTATAATTCTACGCAGACTAAGTCGGGGGCTGAAACTAATAACTACATAGTATAAAATAAAGTCGCTTTCTCTGTCCTTATGTCCCTATATCCCTATGTCCCTATGTCCCTATGTACGCTTATTTCTTCAAAACTACACAACGGATTTTGATGCGGTTTTTTAAATAGATATCAGAGATATAGATATAGAGATTAAACATCTTATACATTAAAAGACATTACACTGCAAAAGTTGCCTTCCATGAGAGATCTCGGTGTTGTGCATGATTCTAAACTATTATTTGATGTACATATTAATGGTATTATAAGTGATGCGTTGAGGATGCTCGGGTTTGTTATGCGCTGCTCAGCCAATTTTTCTAAAGCGAAAACACTTAAAATATTATACTGCTCGTATGTCAGAAGTAAGCTTGAGTATGCATCTCAAATTTGGAATCCTTGCTATCAGACATACATTGACAGGATTGAACGCATACAGAAGAAGTTCATTAAGTTTTTATGTTTCAAGCTGAAAGTTCCGTACAATTCTGCCGATTATTATACGTTATGCAAGAAGCATCATCTTATTCCGTTACACAAGCGGCGTGAGTTCGCGGACATTATCTACGCCCTCAGTATCACTAGTGGTAAGGTCGATTGTCCTGAACTGCTTTCCAGTATATCTTTCAATACTCCGAATAGGTCTAAAAGATATCACCCGCCTATTTCACTGAAGCACGGTGCAACGAAATATCGCAAAAATAGTTTTTTGAGGCGAGCTTGTCGTAGTGTCAATGAGGTAGCTGAGGAGCTTGATATTGATATATTTAACTGTAACATTTCTACAGTGCGGCGGCGTTTGGCGGAGAGGTGGTTTGATTGAGTGTGCTTTATGTTTAATATATAGTGACTGCAGTTTCAGTAATTGGGTATTTGTTTACTTTAAATTTGTCGGTGTGTAGTGGATAAGTTTTGCTAACTGTACTTTCTTTTATCTTTAGTTGCGTGGTGTGTGTTTGCGACTACGCGCGTACTTTGTTTTGATTGTTTTATTTTATGTCTAGTTGTGAGACCCTATAATTGGCCTTAATGTTATTACTTTAACTACTCACTCTGTAATTGTATAGCTGTTGGATCTCCGAAAATAAATAAATAAATAAATAAATATAGTGATTCAAGAGGAAGGTTTTTATGTATAATTCTAAGCAGTCGAAGTCACGGGCAGAAGCTAGTAAAACATAAAACATAAGCGTCAAATTGAGAATCTCCTCCGTTTTTTTCGTCAGTTAATAAAGACACGTAGACCATAGACATAGACATAACTTCAAGGTAGGTAAATTGTAGATTGGCAACCCTGTACGAGTTCAATTTGTACGCCACGGTATTATTAGACGTCCGTAACTCCGCGATATCTGAGTATTGCATGTTGCAGTTTTCATGTTACGATTTCGATTTGTTCATTTTATGGCACTGATTTATAACATTCCAAGAATGACGCTAACATACGGTTAACGTGTCCAAAATGCTAAGCTACAATTTAATGTGAATTAAAATGCCACAATTGTAACCATGAACAAGTATGAACGATTATTTTTGGTTACAGAGTCGTGGTCCCACTGTTATAAAAATGTCCAATTACACTCCACCCACGACCGTCGCCGGATCCCAGCTTTCGCGGGGTTCCTATTTCTATTCGGTTTGCCCTTCGAGCATTTGAATATACCTAACGAACCTAACTTATTTTTTTTATCTCTAGTGTGATTTTTTTATAACAGTGGGACCACGAGAACTAACCTTTTCTTTGCACATCTGACGAAAAAACGTTACAAGTGACAGAGTTATAATTTCACAACACTAACTTTTTACCTCTACACAAGTTTTTTTATCAAGTTCTTGTAATAAATAAAGCTTGCGTTTAACTCCAATAACACTTAGTTTGATTATTAATCAATTATGTGGTAGCCCAGATGGAGCATGCTTACTTAGTAAATGTCCTAACTTCTGACTTGATTAACGCCTCACTATCATAACATTAGTTTCTTATTTTTTGACCTTTTCACGAGTTAAAAGTTCCATTTAAGACTCATGGTTTTATGGGTTCATCAAATAATCCTAAGTACGTACAAAGTATGTAGATTCACAAAAAGGACCGAGTTACAGTTTACATTTTTTGAAGAGTATAGTTGTAGAGCGCTGGTTTACTTTGAAATAGCCGACGGTAAAAGTTAGGTCCAATATATTTAGGCCTAGCGGCAGAGGGAGACAGATTAAGATTGACGCTAGATCTTTCTTATTTCTAACACCAGTATTATTAAGTTCTAAAAAAATGATTCTATTTTGAGATTGCTGATTGATTGCTTTTCGCGGGAAAACTGACTGTTTTCCAGGAAATACAAAATGAAACATACCACAAAAGTATTTTTTTTTAATCTGCAAGCATTTTTCTTTGTTTTGTCGTAACCAAGATCCAATTAAAAAACTACAAAGAGTATACAACTCCGCTCTCTCAGTTAGTTGAAATTTAAAAGAATGAAATTAACTTACTTTTTTAAACACTCTGCTAGGGAACATGCCACAAAAATTTTCAGATCTCTCAAAATTATCTAAACATTACACAATTACACAAATCACTTATATTCTATTTCGCTTCGTAAATCCGACTTTCATTCGTTCACATTGAATTTGAGCTCGACACACGTGGCCAATCGAATGTAGACTACTTAACACTCTCAACCCACACATAAGTACGAAAAAAAAAAAGTTCCTTTTTAAAATAAAACCTTTTTTTTAAGTTGGTACACTGTTTTCTTTTCACACTGGCCAGTAACACTTTATTAATCACACGTGGTTGTAACTCGCGCGTCCAAAATTCGCGCTATCAGGCCGATCACTGGGACGATTTTTAATTCGCCACTTTTTTTATAGTACAGACGGCTGGCGTAGGCATGATACGCTGGAATCTTGTTGCCTATTGGTTTAAAAAAATGGGCGTGCGGCAGAGACGTAACTCCGTTTATTTGTCAAAATAATAATATGGCAATAAGTTAAAAGCAGAATTTTACTAATCGGAGGTGTGAATTAAAGCATGTATAGAATCACATGAACTTTTCGAGACATGAGAGAGAGAGAAACATTTATTTACACACATTCGATACACGTAGATACGAGTATATAACAGGAAGAAATACAATATACTTCGGAATAGTAGCGATATGGTGTAAAATGGACCCCACTCAGCATAATGTTGCACAGTTAGATATCGTGGATACTTATTGTTTTATTTAATTATTTATTACCATAGCTACTAACTAACAACAATCTCGACATATTAAATCCCATTGAAAAAGAAACAATTTTCCATAATATAAATATATCCTAAGACCTGTGCTAGTACATTCATGGGAGTGTTAAGTAGTGATTATATTTGTTATGGCAGATAAAAACCATGAAAACATCATAAAAATCAATTGACACATCTGTTCTAATTAAATGTATAGCTTTTAATTTTGTATCTGAACCATAACATCATTAACCGTTGTTTATATAAACAATACATGGCCGTTGACAGTAACCGACAAATGACCGTCACTTTAATCAGGGTTCCATACAATTATCCATGCATATTTACCTTAACCATGTCCGTACAATTTTTGAATTAAATATACATTTCTGTTGAAAGGACTTTACCGTATTTTTTAACTACGGTAAAAGCCGAATTTTCCTCTTTTTTCCATAAAACCTACACCGAAACGTTTTCCTAAAATTGCCTTTTCTAACGAGAGAGTTAAAACTAATTGGTAAAAAGTTTGACTGTTAAAATCCATGTCGCATACGAATTTGTTTTTGCTAAAAATAAAAGCGTAAAAATAAATTGTTCTATTAATAAAAATAAAAAGTCGCGTGCACCTAGTACACAAAAAAGATTCTACATTCCAAATGCAAACAATAAAAATTATCGATAGCGAGAAAAAAACACTGGTAGCTTAAAAAACAAATGAAAACATTTCGCAGTGTTCACGGAACTCAAAAGCAATATGATACAACAAAATTTGTTTTAAATGAATTACACAATAGATTACATAACACAAACGTTCATAGCTATAATATAGGTATAGTTTATAATTATACGTTTGAGACTGATCGAAAATTATACACAGATTGTGAAATAAAACGTATGATGTCACTAACATGAACTACATACATAAACATAAGATATTGAACGATAAGGCAATAGAGATAACCGAAGTTTTTAATACCTGATGGTAGGTATGGTTTATGAATGAAAATAATACTACAACATTTTCAAATACTAAAGAGAATACGCAGAAAAAGGGTAAGGTCCCGAATTCCATCCCATCTCGGGGCAGATATCATGTATGATTGTTAAATACGTACAGTCCGTGACCTCTTAGATTGCCATTCGGGTTTGTCTAGCTGTCTCTCTCACTCGGCCAATTAGAGTATCAAACCCATAAGAGCGAGCGAAACAGGCTGTATTTAAATGCGTTTTTATGATTATATATGTATATTTATCTATAGCTTAATACTCAAAGCAGCTTTGCATAGTTTGAAAATAGGTTTATTGGTATTATATGTTATTTCAAGTTATCAGTCTGTTGAGAAGTATTGTCTAATTGACAGTTAAAATCATACTTGCTTCATTTGATGTCTCTTTGCTCAGTATCTTCTCGTAGGCTCTAATCGTTAAGCATGTGATCCCTTTCCACGGATAAGTTCGCATTTGTAAGGTTCTTTGTAATTGTATTTGTTTTTTATTTGCGGTACATTCTATGCGTTTGCATAAGTATATTTTTAAAATAGCCGATTCATTGATACTGATATCTTCAGCATTTGTCTAGCCCGATACAATGTTATCATTTGTATTAGGTAATATAATAATTATATTATTCTCCATACGTCACACTGCTGGGCACAGGCCTCCTCTCACAATAAGAGGGCTTGGGCTTTAGTTCCCACGCGGGCCCAGTGCGGATTGACAACTTCACACACACCATTAAATTGCTTCGCAGTTGCGTGTAGGTTTCCTCATGGTAAATTGCCGTGGTAGCACAGTGGTTTGACCTGTGGCCTCTCAAGCAGAGGGTCGCGTGTTCGAATCCCGGGCTTCGCACCTCGAGATTTTTGGAATTCATGTGCATTTTATCTTCAAAACTACAGCTCTAATCAAATTTTTGACTAGTTCACAAGATTGATCACAAGAGAGCCGTAAGAATCTACTAAGCTACTCGTATTTCAAATTCAGCACAATGTTTCACCGCTTTCGAGTGGTATTTTCACATATGTGCTTTCCAAAATCTGGCCCCAGGCCTCCTCTCGGTTTGTCGTGCTCGATTGTCATTGATCCTTTGCAGCCTTGCCATTTGCGAATTATTACACATATACCACTTTTACACCTATTTGCTATTTTACTATTAGGTATGTATAGCCAGAACGATGAAGAAGCTCAAATGGCAATGGGTAGGACACACCCGGGAAAACTGGTTCATGGTGCAGAGCCGTTTTAGATTGGAGGCCACGGGAATAAAGACCAGTAGGCATACCACAAATGTGACGGAAAGACGACATAAATAAAGTGGCGGGTAGCAGCTGGGCTCTTACTGCCCAAAAAAGATCAGAATGGAAGCGGTTCAAGGAAGCCTACGCTAAAAACTTGGTAGAAAAAGGCGAAGAAGAAGATACATTACTAACTAGAAAGTTTGTTGGTCAGTGTTAAATATAAGCGTTTATTCTTAAGGTTTTATTGTGCCGTGTGTCCCGAAAAAACGTTTAAACGTATGTCACGCATGCGTTTTCCACATTTCAGTCGGTCGGCTCCTTGCCAAGAAAGAGCCAACAAAACCTTTAAACAAAATATTTGTCGAGAACCAGCAAAATAAACGCTCTACCCCATATGACATATGTGTTGCACGCATGAATAATAAAGAAATTTAGACGACAATAAACATGGTAAGTACAAACAATAAATATATTACACAAATAACAAATTTAGTAAGTGAGTAAGTAAGTAAATGCTTTTATTGTACAAATAAAAAGAAACGATACAATTCACAAAATTCACAAAAAAATTCAAAATTTGCGAAAAACAAAACATTAAAAAAATTACATAAATAGTCGATTATCTTAGTAGCGAGAGTTAGGAGATTAGTATGTAAAAAAAATCGACTTAAAACTGAATTAAAAAGCTCGCCTTAAAATTAATGGAAAAAAGGTAGTTCTTTAAAATTACATTACAGTCTCTCATTTTTATTAGAAGTCATTGGTCTTGATAAATGATAGCTTTCATGTAGGAATAGGATATTTTTGTGGGCGTCTATTTCGTCATCTTCGACGACATAATGACATCACATTGTAATGATAAAGTTTCATAACACTACATCGGTTACGTCGCAATCATCTGAAATATCTGAAACGTCATAATCCAAAGATAACTTATCTCCATTTCATACAGGTTAATATCCGTTGCCTCAGATTTGTATATTTCCATAAATACTAAAATATTTTGCATATTTATGATAAGATATTAACAAAATATAAATTTTGAGCCGGTGATCCGATCTTATGTAATAAACTTGTTTCGTGTCGCAATATTTATCAGTTTCTGGTTTATTCTGTCGACTTATATCTCGTTGGGTTATTTTGAGAGTTTATTGCGACATATTTACACAACAGAAAAGATTATTGTATGTTCTTAGATCAATCAAAATAAAGATACCAGTTGTGACTTATAGACTTATTATCTTTTTATTTACTTTATCTTCATGTCTTACGTCCGTCAACGTCTTATTTACTTATTATCTTATTGTTGTTATGGACTTATTGCTATCTGTGACTTATTTATCTCGTTGAGTCATATAAGCAGTTTATTGCACCAAATGTATATCATACAAAATATACTTAAATTTCTTTAACTATGTCGCAATAAATTCCGCAATAAGATAATAACATACGCTTATACCTGAGACTTATGTGTAAATAAGTAAACTCCTAGTGCCTATAACTTAAAAAAACATTCATATACCTACCTACAGGAGAGTAGTTTAAAGGCAAACTTATCTATAAAAATATAACGTGATTCTTGCGATTTTCACCCAGTCCCTCGATGGGTTTTAAGAACAAAATCAACTAGTACATTCTATGTTTTTTCTTTGCTTCCAGACCAGCATGGAAGTCAGTAATTTCACCGGTTGACTTACTCTCCATACCGAAACACACAGCAGCGCAAGCAAACCGTTTGCCCCAGGATTAAAGAGAACGTCGGATCATAACGTTTCCGCTCTTATCCGCTTTTGCGGAAGCGCAACCTTACATTCACCAAATCACAGCCCACGAACCTCGCAACAATAAATCTCAAATCAGCGACACAAGAAGCGCGCGACATTAACTATGACAACAGAATTAATTGCAACAAACAACTAACTATGATGCTCGACGCTCAACAAACGTAATAAGACACGAGTGTATGAATATTCAACGACTGGTAGAAGCTCCGTAGGACAAGTTACAGGAGATTACGTAACAGAGAGCACTTGAATCTACTATATCAACTAAGCTACATTACTCATAATCATTCCTTTATCCCTTTCGGGGCTGACAGAAACCACAATAGCCATGGGCCACGTTTAGCGTGATTGTGTGCGTATAAGTGAAAAACAAAAACAAAATAGTGATGGGTTGCTAGTCGCATCAACTATCTGCTCGAGATTAGAAGCAGTTGATACTTTTTATGTTTTTAAAGGCTTAAAGACTGCTGAAAACAGAAGGATATTGAGAAGCAAAGTACAAGCAGTCATCTTCCTTTCAGCCTAGACACGACCAGCTATGAAGATAGTATAGTGACTGGAGACGTACTTGGTATTTCGGCTGAAGATGATGACGTTCCTGGCGTTCTTTCTATTGACTGGCACCTTGCAGATTAACACTTGTAAAGTGATAGTATACTCTTAAATATACTCTTGAAGAGTTCAACAATACAATAGAATACAGATACTCTTTATTGAACACCACACACGAACCAGTTCAAAATAATACAGAAACAAAGAACCAGGTAGACTATAGAGTTCAAGGATTTTTTTGATTAGCATTATGCCAGCTTCTGATATTCCGCTTTATGCTGGGCCCGCGGGCGCAACACAGCGACACCGCTGCCACGCAAATGGGTGAATGTTATTCGGGCCGCGATCTAATTTAGTTACTCTCCTAATTCGCCTCCGAACCGGGCCGGAATCTAAATATCAGCCGAATTGGATGTAACCTTATTAGTCGACTTGATAAATAAACGTAGTCAACCTTCCTTTCAGGTTTTCACAGCCCGCGGGGACTGAATTTGTACCCTGATAGCGTACGATTGTCGCTGTCTTATGCCGCGTCAGAAAAATGCGTAGTGAGACAGTTAAGTGTTATAACAATTTTACAATAAGTACTTAAATGGGCATTAAAGATGGAGTTCAGATAAATTGATACATACATTCCAAAAGACCAATAAATCAATTGTTTTAGCGTCACATTCAACTCTACAGAGCTTACCAATTGAGACGTTCTATCATAAAATCAATTACAGACACTGTTAAATACTGTAAAGCTGCCCGAGGAGGCACTTAACTCTAGAAAGAGACGGCGTAGTTACAATTATAAAAGAAAATGCACTTTAGATTGATACTTCGATATATTATTTTCACTGGAAGCCCTAAGCAGACTCTGACTTTCTCTTTGTTTGGAATTCTATTTTAAAAATTTTAACTTTTAAGAATTCAATGTTAGAATTCGATAAGGAGTAAAGAAGGAGTCTAAAGTACCCAGTGAGGAACAGTTTCAATTACAAAAGTATCTTACAGTAGGTTCTCAAGTACCAAACAGTTGCAAAAATCCTGCGGAGTAACCCATATGACTCCCACTTTAATTTTAATTGTTACTTGATATTATGGCTTGCAAATAATATAAAACCTGACAAGTACAAAAATTTCTTGTCCGATGAAGAGTCATTGCAAATTACAGCACCAGTGACCACCAGTGAAATATGTGTACAAGATGCTATTAAACTAAGGGCCTGTTCCACTACTCTCTGTTAAGTTCCTCTTATCTTAAGTGGCAGTTACCTATGATGTCGTCTCTGTCTGTTTCGTAGTATGAAATAGAGAGGGAATCATAGATAACTAACACTTAAAATCACTTGAAATCAACAGAGTCAAACAAGCCCTTGATCTAACAAATAGTTGAACAAACGTACGTGTAGATGTAAAAGTTAACATTGAAATACCCACCATTGCGAAATAAATAAACAAATTATACTTTGTAATCAAACAAACATTTCGATAGCCAAAACACAAAAAGAGATCCTACGATAACAACAAAAGAATATTAGCAAAAAAAGGCAAAACATACATAAAGCTCCGATTCCTTTTAACGAAACGTCAATCTAATAAAAAAAACAGACGACATATTCCCTACCTATCAAAACTTATTCGAGATCGGTCATGTTTTTGTAAGGGCACCAAACGTATTCTGAGTATTAACAATCAATTTAACATATTCAAGAGACAGAGAGAGGTGATTTTAGGACAGAGAAGGCTGCGACTGCTAAAATCACGTTTCAAATTTACGAGCCTGTTTGCATAAGCATTATTAGGTAATAAGCCAATTATAATTAACATTATTGATTGATTGATGTTATTGTACCTACGCTTCATGGGGTATCAATTTCAGATTGGAGCAACGTAAACGTCAGGAATACCGTTGCAAATGGCTTATGAAGTTACTAGCTAATAGCTGTTGCCCGCGACTCCGTCTGCGATAAATTCGTTTATCGCTATCCCGCGGGAACTATACGATACTATAATTATCATTGAAACAAATTTCGATAATAACCGCGAGTCTTTCGGTGAAGAGAACATCGTAAGGAAATCAACACATAGCGAAATACTTCAATGGTCCGTCAAGTTCCCAATTCGCACTGTTCCCGTCCGAGAACTATAGCCCAAGCTCTCTCATTCTCAGAGAAGGCCAGCAGTGAGACGTAAATTAACTGCTTTTTTCACTGTGATGCTTGACAAAATTTTCCATCTCATTTGCGTAACATTTGCGCGAAAGTGAAATATTGTCGACGGCAATAAAGACCTTCATTAACGCACAAATAAAGGAGCGTCATAAAATCCGAGCACACATCGGACTTCCTGCTTATTCTACAGTCTAAGTGAGACAGCAGCGACACGCAAGCTTATATCTCACTCTTATCGCTGTCCAGACAGTAGAAAATAAATAATAAACAAATCAGGGGGAGGGGTCTTTTGACCGTATTACCGAACAACGATGCCGACATTTTGTCACAAGATTTTTTAATTCTAATTTTATGACTTTGACATTGGCTAAGTTGTCGCCAACAGCGACACGCAAGCTTATATATCTCTCTCTCTTATCGCTGTCCAGACAATAGAAAACAAATAATAAACAAATTATTGGACATTTACTGGTGTAAACTGACCAAGTCTCAAACTGAGCAATGCTGATATACCATTCTGTACGCAGCTAGGGCGAGCTGATGGAGTTCGCCAAGGAAGGCAGCGCGTACAAATTGTGCCTTCCTGGTGTCAGTGGTAATACAATACGGGCCAAGATGCAAATTCACTTTTCATTGCGCATTCAACACGCTCACACTGTAGTAATTGATTGACAATAGACGCAATGTATTAAAAAATTGCTAGTAAGTCGTGCTCGCGGCGGCAGGTGCATTTAGACAATATAAACATTCTATGCACGATTTGCTAAGTTATTAATTGCAAACGGATAACATGTACCAACTGCTTTTCTACCCGCGCAGATCGTAAAAGCCCATCGAGGGAATAGGCAAAAGTCTTAGGAATCATGTCATAGGCGATGCCGCTAGCAACCCATCACTATTTCGATTTCCCTCTCCACCTATACGCCCTTAATCATGCTAAACGTGGCTTTAAGGTTTTGTTACCTTAGGCTGTCTACCCCGTAAGGGATAAAGACGTGATATATGTATGCATGTGAATAATATGTCAGTATGTATGCATTACACAGTAGGTGATAAAGCTCGATAAAAATCCTGCTCGCGCGCAGCTTCTATATCACTTTTATATCACTTTGACTTCGTCGAATACGTTCCCAGGCCGTTTTATGTCGGGGATGGAACCGCTTATGAATTAAAGATCCCACATTCACATGGGAATCGTTCGTTTTCGGTGGATATAAAAAATAACATCTATAAATATCCGTTTAAGAAAATAAACAATATGATTTCTTTTGAAGAGACGCTTTTTGCCTCCGTTTGCCTTCCATGTCGTATAAAAAAAAGTGCCTAATTCAATTGTTATTTTATTTTTAATAAACAACACATACACAAATCACGTCTTTATCCCTTACGGGTTAGACAGAGCCTAAGATGACAAGACCCACAAGCCACATTTAGGAAGATTATGGGCGCATAGATGGAAAATGGAATCAAAATAGTGCTGAGTTGCTAGCCGCATCGACTATAACATGATTCCTAAGATTTTCGCCGAACCCAACAAGCGCCTAAAATACTGATATGCCAGTACATATCCTAACCTAACATCTAGTACCCCTTTCAACATTACCCACACTGGCTGGCAATAAATACGCACTAAATTCGGAAAAGCAATCAAACCATTCACTATCCATCCAATCTAAAGCACCTTAAATCCCATACGGCCCGAGCGAACTTCCCCTTAAGAGCTCATCTTTAAATCGTTCCTTATTTGAATTTCACGCCTGACTGGCGCCTTATAGCGCCCCGTAACTAGCCAATATAAATTCAGCTCTATTTGAACCACCGCAAAATTGTTTCCCGTTTGGCGCTCTAATGGTTTTTATGACGTTCTAAACGCGACGGAATCTATTGTTAATTTGGAAGAAAATAAGGTCCTGCGCAGTGCATCCATTAATGTTGATACAGTTCTTAATATTAGAGGGTTTATTATCAACCACTTTGTATTAATGAGGCGTTTAAATTTGCATTTGCAGCTTGGTACGGCAAAAATCCCTACCAACATCTATACATATAATAAAATCGTTGAGACCAAAAAATCTGTACATTGAAGATTAAAAAAAAAAAACCGACCAGGGTGACTTAAAATCGGTAACTGAACATAATAAAACAATTTTTAAAATTTTTGTTTGTTTGTTTGTTTGTTTGACTGAGCATCACGTAAAAACTACTGAACGGATATTGTTGAAATGTTCACAAATCTATTTCAATAAATTCAGAATAGGATATAGGCTACAGAAAATTTGGAATTTTTTGGAAAAAGGGGGTGAAAAGGGGGGTTAAAGTTTGTATGAAAAAATAAAATTAGTTTGTTCTAGAATCATGAAACTCAGAATAAATACTTAGTAATAAAAATAAGGAAATACCTGTTTTAGCATTTTTTTTAAATCTCACCCAGAGGCGTAAAAAAGAGGGTTTTGTGTTTAAAATTAATTAACTTCATACACCTATACAATAAAAACCAATGAAGTGTAACCTTATAAAATTGCTAAATAATACTTCCAATTTAATACAGGTAAATATAATTTCTCAGTTTTCTTGAAATTTAATTTTTGAGGTGATTACGCACAAAATAGCGGAACTCAAGAAAATCAGCTTTCCTCGGTATAAGTAGTTGGTAATAATTACAAACAAAATAATACTACGGAGAAAATAAATAGATACGAATGTACATAAGACATAAAGCTGGAAAACTGTGTCAATTGTGAAAAAACATTAATAAAATAATTACATGCTGTACAGGTATTTTTCAACGAAGACATTTTCGTCAAACCTAAATCAACCTAAATTGGCGTCCTAAATTGTGTTCTTTACCTAACACCTAAAGTTCAATATGCAATACCGTTACTTTGTTTTTATATATGTGCTATTATTCACAACGCGTTCGGTTTTTGAACGCACTCTTATTTGAAAACCTGATATATTATGAGGGCGGCGTGAAACGCTTGGCTGTATGCTCTTAATATCTTTGCCTAAAAAAATCAAAATCAAAAGGCGCGTTTACGTCTGCGCTACGAACATGTCAGAATTTTATTGTGAAAAAAGTTTGTGCTTTTAGTATGAATCCGACAGCGAGCGAACCTCAACTGAATCGCATTACGACGTCATGGTAAGGCCTCTGTAGGTAATTAATTTGTAGATAAAGATAATAAGTGTTAATAATCTGTAGCTACCTACTTAAACCAAGAAAATAAATAAAAAAACTTCTGCTAGAAAAAATTGAGTCGCAAAATATTAATTAAAACGGATTAGTAAATGAATTGTTAGTCGTAAGGTAAAAACAGGTAAACATTTATGTACCTATTATTTGATTAGAATATATATATATTTTTTAATTAATCAGGGTACAAATATCGTTAAAGTGAGCGCAGTATTCGCCAATAAGCGTCATAGTTCGGCGAAATTAATAGTGATGTAGATAACTAAAACTGTACTTAGCTTTTTTTAAATAAAGAAACTATAAACAAAACTATAAATTAAACTATTTTGTAAAATAAGGTATAAATAAATAAATGTGATGAGTCATTAACCAGTTCACACCTGTTTTTTTTTCGAGATTCCGTGTCACAAATTATTATTTTCATGACGTAATTCTAAAAGTATAGTTTCGTACACACTTTCAGTGGTTCACGTGACGAAGTTAATAGTCATAATAATAATAATTTTGATATCGAGAAAAGCCGTAAGTATCACAAAAACACACGCGGACGAAGTCGCGGGCAACAGCTAGTTAGATATAAATGCGAAAGAAACTCTGTCTGTTACCTTTTCACGCTTAAACCGCTGGACCGATTTAGTTGAAATTCAGTATACAGATCGTGCGAGTCCCGGGAAAGGACATAGGATAGCCTATATCCCGGAAAATTGCAGAGTCACGGGCAAAAGCTAGTCCATTACAAGAAGAACCCAGGGATAATTTTAAAACAAACCGACAACGTTCCTAAACGCATCTTGTTAGTTACAAACATACTTAAATCACGTCTTTATCCCTTACGGGGTAGACAAAGCTTAAGCGATGGACTGCTAGCTGCATCGCCTATGCCTATAACATGATTCCTAAGATTACACGTGTAGATTTTACGGCTCTAAAATTACGTCTCATTTAGTTCGCTCTTTATAACTGTATTCTGTATTCATAATATTTTTGTCAGCACCACATTACGAAGAAGATAAAGCAAGATATTAACTGCGACATTAATGGCAGGGTACAAGCAACGCCTAGCGTTATGTGACAGGTTAGTACGAGTATAATAAACTTAATTATGCTTGTATAAAGGAGCGACCACACCGCTGCGTACACGCAGTGACGTGTCGCACGCGTCATGTTCTCTCAACGTTTCCTCATACATTTCGTTGCGTAAACGCACCGTCCGACGTCTTTTACGCACTGGTGTGGGCGGACCTGAACCGGTCCTCTAGCCATTATATTCAAAAATTGTTTTATAACCATTTACCTGAATATAAAATCTCAGCATACATAACAATTGAAAAAAGAAAAAACATAAAATTAACCAGTTGCTTCTCTTCCCGCGCAGATGCTAAACACCCATAGAGGGAACGGGCGAAGATCTTAGGAATCATGTTAGGCGATAAATATTTTGATTCCCCTTTCTACCTATACGCCCACAATCATGCTAAACGTGGCCTTGTTACCTTAGGCTCTGTCTACAATGGAAGAGAGATTTGATTTATATATGTACGTAAAAATGTACAAGCTTTGCTTAGTTTGGGGCTGGTGACCCATTGGTGTAATTTGTCCCAAAATATTTATTTATTTATTATTTATTAGGTATATTTTCGCTAGAAACTTGTCACACTGGTTGTGTTCTCTATCGCTACGCGCTACGCAATTTTCGTAGAGGCGCCTACGAGCAAATCGTAGCATTTATATCGTCGGAGGTTATTACAAAAAGAACGCTAGTCGTTATGTATTTAAGAACGACGATACGTTGCTCCGGTACCCATACTAAGAACCTTTTTTTTTTTAACGGAGAGGAAATCTTTATGGATGCCCTAGGCACGGGGATGCCTAGGGTTATGTGGGACTCCCCCCGAAGGGGTATACCCGAACAAAAAACTCAACGGCGTTGCCTCATTCCGGTGTGATGAGGACGCAGTGGGATGCCACTAGGGTTTCAACCACAAACGCCCCCCCGGTGGCCCCGGCTTTCGCCAGGACCGCGCCAAGAAGGGGAGGGCCCGTACGCACCCATACTAAGAACCTGTACTAATTTGGGACTAGGCCAGACAGGTTGGAACCCACGAGCCTCTGCCTCCGAAGTCATAGGTCTAACAACTAGAGCTACCATATTATTTGTCTAGGGTCGCTAACCGCATCGCCTAGCATGGTTCCATAGATTTTCGCCCAGTCTCTCGATAGACTTTTACAATCTGTGCGGGCTGTGCGGGAAGAGAAACAGCTGATATATACTATGCTACGTCTTCGCTTTCAGACCAGCATTCCTGCTGCAACATTCCCTGAGCGGTACAATTCAGGGATCTTTAAAAAGCGAGCCTTCCTGTTCCTCAAAGGGCCGGCAACGCACTTGTGATTCCCCAGGTCTTGCAGGTGTCCCTGGGCGACGGTGATTGCTTTCCATCATGTGACTCGTCTGCTCGTTTGCCCCCTCTTATATAGAAAAAAATGCATGGAATCACGTTAAAATTGACCATATAATATATGCCATATAGTTTCAGGTGTTACTTTCCGGAGGTCCATGTTCCATGGTTAAGGCATGCATAAAAATTGCGTTGAAAATTTTTAACTGACCAACACATACGAGTACGTAGGACGACAATGCAAGTAGGTACAGCCAGCAAAAAGTGCAGTCAGCAAACAAAAGCCGCTTTATTTTTTATCTACAGCCAACTAAACGCTCACTCACTTGTCGAAACATTGGCTTAAATTAGACAAAGGCGTCAACTCCATACCATCAAAACGGTTTCCCGTCTTTTGTCGCATTTAGCGGTAATGAGTTCTATTCACCCGCTCGCTCTGTCATTAGGCTCGTTGTTCACACGAAACTCAATAAACTAGCCAATTGGGCGTTAGCCTTTATAAACGAATGAGTCCACACATATATAATAAAGAGGTAAATTTGGTTACGTTACGTGTTTTGTTTATTTATTATTTACAAACGTACAGTCAAGTGTAATAATGTGTATCTCGTTAAAGTTTCAAAAATAAGTACCATACACTCTTACCCCGGCGTAATAAGGTCGTGGGACATATTTTTGAGAAGTTCGTACCTATCGATACTCATTTTTGCACTTGACCGTACATATGTACGTCACGTCTTCAGACCACGTTAATATAATTCCGAAGATTTTATTTTGTGTCTGTATAATATATCTGGTTAACCTCTGATACCGCTGAATCGATAAAAAAAAACCAGAACAAGAGTCCCACTGCTGGGCAAAGGCCTTCGATACTGAGATAGTTTGGACTAAACGCAAGTTACTTCACTACGTTAACCTTCAAGGAAAACCTAATGATAAAAATCAAAAAAGATTCCGCACATCAATTTGGAAAAACTCACGGGCTTCGAACCCACGGCCCTCTGCTTGTGCGACCTTGGTCAAACCGCTAGGCCGCCACGGCTCAAGGTACCCGCGACTATATGGAGTGAGCCGTTATTTTTGCACGCCATTGTATTACCGTTTTCCGGGACCTAGTATAGCTCATTTGTCGGACTTATGACAACACGGCCCGGCGGCGGTGGGAAAGTTAAAAAGGGTCGTTTACCATCGCCGCCGCTCCTCTGGGTTCGGACGTCCTAAAACCGAATTAAGTTTATTCGGGTAGGGTTGGCGACGTGCATGTTAGAGAGAGAGAGGTGATGAAATGCACCATGTAAAAGTACATTTCAATTTAGTACCTAATAACCTCAAGTCTAGTAGAGATGAATCTTAGTCAAAATTTAAAATTTTGCCGTATTACATTAAATTTAAACTTACTTATTTGTGAAATGCATTTCCAAACGCAATGCTCGATGATGGCTTGTTTTACTAAAAAAAGTCTCAAAAAGGTAAAAAAAGTAAAACACTCGGAAATCGAAAATTACGAGCTCCTGTTATGTCTAAGGTTAAAAATCAGAAATATCATGTAACGAACAACTAATAACAATGACTAAAGAAACCGTTCCTTACCGCATGACAGATCAAATAGGTACTCAATAATTCTGTAGTTTTAAAATTATTTTGAGTTTAGCTGAGCGAAGCAGCAAGATGAGATCGATAGCATCAAAAATAAAAGTTTATATTCTAACACAAGTTTTTTTTTATTAGCCCATTGTGGTGCCCCACTGCTGAGCGAAGGCCTTTCCTCTTTACATCCACGACTCCCGGTCCGATTTAAATACGAATCTTATACGCGACAACCTTAGTCCAGCCCTGCGCTAGAATGCAAGATTCTCTTCGCCTCGAGTGTATTCTAGTGAGATTAAGCTACCGCGTGTCGGGACAGTGGGAAACGCACTTTTTGTCGCCGTCTCTGTTTGCCGCGTTTAATTGTAGTTTCAAAGGGTTGTTAAACAAATAAGGGTTAGTTAGGGACAAAAGCTAGTTAATAATTTGTTCAAATGGGATTCAGCGTATATTAGTCTTCTGTAAATTTAACTCGATTATGAAAAACAGCGTGCCTAAGAAAGAGTCATTTCGTACTTCGCGGTTATCGAAGAAAGGCTTTTATTCAAGCAATTCGGACTATGCAATCTGGATACTAAAGGTCTCATTTCCTTGAACTTTGATAGTCTTCGACAGAGATCCGACACGACGCACGCGAGCACAATGTACAATACGCAAAATGTTCACTACACTACACGCATAACGTATATACACGGGTAACATGAACAATTAGCATAATATACACAACGCGCATTTCAACAAACGCAAGATGTACCTACAAAAGCAAAAAGCACAATCGAAAAATGTACAAATCGGAAAAAGCACTAATATGACTATGTAGTCGCATGTGCACCAGTAGTGTGCATTTTCCGATTTGTACATTTAGCAAATGCACTTTTTGCTTTTGCACATCTTGCGTTTGTCATTTTACCCGTGTATGTACTTACAGTCAGCGTCAAATAGTTCGTGACATCCAAAGTAGCCAAATAGTTAGCAACACGTCACTATTACAGTTGAAATAAGGTCGTTGTTGCTAACTTTTTGGCCACTTTGGGTGTCACGAACTATTTGACGCTGACTGTACACGCTTTACGTGTACATTGTGCTCTGAAGGACACAATGCGATGTTACAGTCGTAGGAAAGTTTGTATTTCCTTCAACTGTGGTCTCTGTTGATCGCCTACTGTCAGTTTTACTTTCCCCAGCTCTCAATTAAGCTGTACCTACAATTCGCTGATTAAATACAAAAGCGACACATTTCAAAATCTGACACTGTTGCATTTGAAACCTTATAACGACCGATTTTTGTTTTAGATGCAATGGCAAATGATTTTGGAATGCGTCCGTTTTGTATTTAATCAACGAATTAATCTAATGTCAGTGGTAGCGTAAAATTCAGTAGGTACTTTTAACATAATTAGCCTGATATAAAGGCATGTCTCGACATACACAACGGGCAATCATCTTTATTGGAATGCGTACGCAAATTTGATTACGCCCCCCATGCACAGCAGCAACAAATCAGCCCGTCCCTTCCGGCCCTCTGACACTGTCACTTTATAAATCTAAATTACAAAAGGGGTTTAATAAAATGTAAAAATTAGGCGCGCACCGGCACATTTTTTTTTTGACTAACGAGACGCGTTTCCATGGTGTATTGTGTAAGTGAGGTCGTTGGGTTCGGTCGCTAGAGTTTCTCATTTTTTTATTGGGGTTTTGCCAAAACACACAATGAATGGTGTTAATAAAAATGAGTTATCAGTTTTCCTTGCAAATTGGCAAAGGATTGTTCAGTATGGTGCTAAAATAAATGTTATACTCACTTATTCATAAAAAGTTGCGAACTTTTATAGCGAAATGCATGTTGTTTCGTCTTCACTCTGACAAAGAGTAATGTTAAATTTACAGATATAGAGGCAAAATAAAGCTAAGTTAAGAATAAGCGGGCCTGTCTTTTTAAATGAACGTTACCTACTAAATATATTTTCAAAAGTCTGTAACTTCATTCCAAATTGCAATACCTACTTATTTAAAAATGATATCACAGAATAGATTAACGCTATAATATATTCTAGTTTTATTAACGTGCTATTTCTTTTTATACACTCTAGCCAACGGGGCCCGGAACCAAGTTTGTTTGTTCATAAAAACCGACCGTGACCGTGCCCCAAACGCCAGAGCGCGATATAAATCAACCTTAACACGAAATATCCGATTTGTTAGCACAGCACGTCGACTGAACGTAAACATCCAAAGCGCATACATAATAAAATAACATTTAACGAACTCGCTGACACTCCCATTCGTCCATTATTAAACAGGACAATAATGTGACGGTAATTGCAGACAACTCACTGCAGTCGGAGGTGAGAGTCGAGTTACGAGCGCCGATAGCAAAGTGGTCGCGTTACATTAATGTCTCGCGGATTTATAGCTGGACCCGGGAAGCTGATATATATATAATATATATTTGAGTATTTTTTTATTCTCTCATTAACGAGGAGAATATGGAATTCCGTGTCGCAATTCGGGCATTAATTGCATTTGTATGTGACTGCTGGCAATGAAGCGTGTGATAATTTTCTCTTTTTACGCATGCGTTTAATGAAGCATATTTTTAGTGAAGGATGTGTAAAGTCATGATCAGACGTGCAAATGGGTGTATTTTTTAAACGACTAACGGATACCATCATTACCGAGATAAAAGCAGCGCAGTAAACTAGGCAGTTTTTTTTTCATAACAAAACATTACATTCTACATTGGCACAAGTAATAAAATGTGAATATAAAGAATGAAAACATATTTTTACTGTACAACCAATGTGTTATTTTTTATGTTTTAGTCAAAATTATTTACTACGTGATACGCTTACAAACAAAAGGTATTCTATATATTACCTATACAAATTAAAAAAACTAAAATATATGTTTCTTTGGCCCTTTATTGCTTTAATAGTCCAAAGACCCCTCATATTAAGTTTAATAACATAATAAATTCCGGCCTAACTCAACCAATTATAATTAAAATAAATCAAAACACTCAAAGCGTCCGTTCTATGTTTAACACGATTAATGGCACAGTTTAAAAACAAATGACGTCGTCATATCTACAGGAAAAACGGCACAAATTATATTTTCTAGCTGCCGCTAACGCAGACAGATTGCAGTTTCAGCGGCGCTTCGAGGAATCTCAGGCAAGATTAACTCCGGAGGAAAAATGTACAGCCATTAGTTGAGCTCAATTTTCTTTATTTACCAATTTAGTCGTAAAAGTGAAGACGGGCCGATGCTGCGCCGTCGACGGTAATAGGGGGGATAAGGGAGATAGCCTTATTATTGATAACTAGGTGAGTGACAAATGTTTATTTGACCTAACTGTTTGAACTAAACACTTAAAAGAACACGTGGATTACTGATTATAATACAAACGCGTTTGAATATCGTTAATACATATTTTTCCGGTATACTTATAAAGAAACCTCCTTTACCCATGTCTTTAGAAAATTTCGTATTTTCAGCAAAAGAAAAACTCGACAAAAAGTGACAACGCATGCTTGTCACTAGCAGTAACGAGACATAAGATTTAGATATTTTATTGAATCAGGCGTTACTTTACGGAGGTCCATTTCAACAAAAAATATTTACCTTGCTACTCCGCTACTCACGCGCAAGACGACCAAGCCTCAGTGTTTGTGTGGTGTAAGGGATAATTAAGTTTGTGGGACTTATCTATCACGTGAGTAGCGGAGTAGCAAAGTCAATATATACATATTTTTTAGGTTATTTTCTTCATAAAATTTAGATTAAAAATGATCGATGGTAGTAGCCTCAAAGTTCAGGGGTTCGCTTCTATGTTTGCTCGAATATACCCCTAGATCTCACGCGAGCAAAACCTGCTATAAACACTAGTATGACATACATTTCAATATGCAACCCTCTCACGCGTCACATCGTCTGTGGGCGAATAGTTTCCATCACTACACGCCTACTGCCGTAAAACACAAATCTATTAAATAATACTGAACTCTGGCAACATAGTCCTTCGGTCGGCTTCCCAACGCATCTCAGCCACATCCAACGACAGAGGGTGTAGCTATGAGGAATGTCAGAAATTCGCTGATATAAAAAGACGACGAGGCAAGAGGGCAATAAATCCTGCGAATCATTGGTATTTGTGCCTTCTATTTGCCTTTTGTTATATTAAATTTGTACAGTATTGCGTACATTTTGGCGAGAACGCTACATAATATGCGAACGCATACGTTTACCGTATGAGGCTACTAGCTCCTGCACGCGGCTGCGCTCGCGCCATATAAACATGACTATTCCCGACTCTTCCAAAAATTGACGTTATACAAGGTATACTAGAAAGGTTTAGGTAGTTAACTAAAGGTAAATAATCTTGACATTATTCATAGTCGCTCTATAGGATTCTGCTAACTTAGCAATCGTAAATGTCAAAGTGACAGACAAGGACATACGATTGCTAAGTCAGCAGATGCCTACAGAGCGTTTATGAATAAGGGGGTAAATCTTTACACTTTACAAATTAATTACGAAATTACATTGTTATTTCATCCGTAAGGTATAAAGACGTGATTTATGTAAAATGTATGTATGTAAAAGGTAATCGTTCTGGAATATTACAGCAGGGGCCCGATTTTTGAAAGCAAATTGTGTGAAAATACCACTCGAAAGTGGTATAAATCTGTTTATATCTTCAAAACTACAACTCTAATCAAAATTTTGATTAGGTCACAAGATTAAAGAGAGCCGTAAGTATCTTCTAAGCTACTCGTAATTCAAATTCAGCACAATTTTTTATCACTTTCGAGTGGTATTTTCACACATGTGCTTTCAAAAATCAGGCACCAGGTCGTTGGGAGTTTGACTAATATCGCTGTAAATGTTTATCAGAATTTTTGAATCACAGTCGACAATACTTTCCATTTGACAACATTTTGAATAAAAAAACATAGAAAAATCTTCACACTAACCGAACCACCTGATGAAATTCCGAAACAATTTTAACTCTTAATTTGGAAATAACCGTATTAGACTTTGTATTTCAACCATTTTACATAAAACGTTTCGTATTCATCAGAAAAGTATTAAATACCTGAATCGGTATCAAGCACTGAATCGATTGTCAGTAAAACTAGTTTAAACTTAACGAACTTCGACTTTGGCTAAACTTTTCAACATCCTAACTTGTTTTATAGGTTTCAAACTACAACTTTCCCCTCAAAGAGTCCACTCGAATTGCCATAAAAGTTACTAACAGTATTGCTTTCTTTTGAAACAAACCAAGTTGTGTCGAGTTGGTATCATTTCAAGTTAGAATACGTATAGTTAGTTAAATCAACTGTCTAGATCCAGATATTGTAGTTTGTAACTCAGATAGATGTTATTAAAATATTTATAAACTAGCTGTTGCCCGCAACTTCGTCTGCATAGAATTCGTTACCCGCAGAAATTACGCAATCCGTTCTTAGAGGATGCCTACGTCATAGTAGCTTTATGCATGCAAAGTCTCAGCCCGATCAGTTTAAAATTGACAAAGTTTCATACAAAGTTTGATCCCCTATTTTATCCCCTTGGGGGTAGAAATGATCAAAATCCTTTCTTAGCGGATGCCTACGTCATAACATCTACCTGCATGCCCAATTTCAGCCCGATCCGTCCAGTGGTTTGGGCTGTGCGTTGATAGATCACTATGTCAGTCAGTCAGTCAGTCAGTCAGTCACATTTAGATAAGATGGGCCACAAGAGCTTAAATAATATTAAGGGAGTAAATTAGTTAAGTACTATCAAATGAATCAAGAATTTTTTACATCTTGACTTTTATATTTACTTTTACGGTTATAGAAAAATCCGAAAAGTAAAGCTAAGACCGGGAATCGAACCCGGACCCTCGTCATTCTGTGACGCGTGCTATAACCCTACACTACCCATAGCAGGTGGGTTAATCATTTAATTAATTTCTCGAAATAAAATTTGAACTCCCGGAGATAAAAATTTACACATCATGCATAAAATTATTAGCAAAATGTTAATTAAAGTGGCAGTTGTCGTTCTCGTAAATATTTTTATATAATAAAGAAATCACGATCCTGCTAGATATGATTTTTATTTCTGACAAAAAAGTTTTCTAGTTCTATAGATATAAAACCTCCGTGGATATACTTATCACTACATAGTAGTGATGTAACGAATATTCGCATTCGCATTCGCATTCGCGGATATTCGCATATTTTTGGATATTCGTATTCGCATTCGCGAATATAAATATCAGAAAAAACAAACGATTTGAAGATAATGGTAGGTTATTAAAATCAAAAACCCATTCATTTCTTATGTTTTTAATACAAGAAAAAGCTCTAACCTCAAAATTCACTTGTTTTATTTACGAAAAGACCGGCGCGAGCGGAATGACAATTCAGTCGGATGAGTTCGTATCAACTCGGCAATTCTCGGAACAAAATATAAACGGAACGCACCTCGTAACTGCCAGCAAAGCCATAACAATTGGCGCCAAATTTGAACACTTCTACATTCGCATTCGCATTCGCATCCGCGAATGTCAGTAGCAGACATTTGCATTCGCATTCGCATTCGCGAATGTTTAAAAAATGACATTCGTTACATCACTACTACATAGTATAAAACAAAGTCGCTTTTTCTGTCCCCAAATCCGTATGTATGCTTATATCTTCAAAACTACACAACGGATTTTAATGCGGTTTTTTTTAATAGATAGAGTGATTCAAGAGGAAGGTTTATAATGTATAATACATGCATGATATACCGTGCGAAGCCGGGGCGGGTCGCTAGTTCTTAATATATGTATTTTGACATATTTGATTAATTTTGGAGTCATGTCCACATTATTGCGAGCAATGACGCAAATTTTTCCGATCTCTGGCCATGAGGTAAAAAAGATAATTACCTAATTGTACCACGTCGGCTTACAGTGTACCAACCAGCCATGTTTTTAAAATCCGAAATAACTTTTTATTAGCTACTTTCCGGACAAGGAAATGGATGTCTGCGGGGGAAAACAAAAGCCGACCAAAACAAACAGTCAAGATGTAACGAGCCCCATAACGAGCAACGACGTGATTCGGTCTTGACCCCGTCGCGGGGTCCTTTTGCGGGGTTTCCTGGGGTTTCTCAGGGGTCAATGCGGACCCCAAGCGTCTCAATACACATTTCCGCGCTTGCGAATGATAATCTAAATATAGAACAGTCAAGGGTGAGTTGGGCGCGTGCACTGACCTATCCGTAAAAACCAGACAATTGGACCCATTACAGTATATCACATTCCGAGCGTAGTGAAATAAAGAATGGAACACGCAGGAACCTGTCGCACGAGCCAAAGGCTGTGAACATGTGACCTGAGACTTTCCTTATCACCGCGCGAGGTGAGTACAAAATTTCACGTCTTCCCCTAGCCAGGAAGTGGAAATTTAGCGGACGGTAAATTGCTACTTACAGCCTGGGGCGACGTTGTTGTTTTTATTTGCTTAGGTACGACAAGGAAGGCAGACAAGCAAGTGGGTCACCTGGTGATAAACGAGCACCACCACCCAGGGACTCCCGTAACACAAGATTATTGCAGATGCGTTGCCTTCCACTTCCTGGCTAGGGGAAGCCTAGAGGACTAAGATGAATAATCGTAATTTATTCTACAACAGTCATTTTACATTTCTATCACCAAACACACACACACACACACATAAATCACGTCTTAATCTCTTACGGAGTAGACAGAGCCTAATGTGACAAGACCCAAAGGCCACGTTTAGCAAGATTGTGGCGCATAGATGGAAAATGGAATCAAAATAATAATGATCCCTATGATTCATTATTACATTTACGATTTTTTATATTTAAAACAAAAATGAAGTGTCCATTACTGGTGCTGGTAGGCTTAAAGTGTCTAACACTGGTGCCAACAGCCTAATCACACATGGTATGTGTAACGATACAATATCCATTCTAGAACAGTCCACACACGATGCGGGATAGCTTTGAGCCGACCGCAGTACGCATTCAATGTGACAGTCCCCTAATTCGATTACCTTTGCATGTGTTTAGTTGGTAATTTTGAATGTATTCAGCAGTTAGCGGTCGAGTTTAATGTTATTGCGGTTGAATCACACGTGCATACAATCCTAGTGTAAATTAGCCAACCGCCGCTAATGGTTACGGCTCGCTCTATAACTATATTACGTATATAATGAACTGGCTTCTGCCCGCGACTTCGTCTGCGTAGAATTATACATAAAAACCTTCCTCTTGAATCACTCTATCTATTAAAAAAAACCGCATCAAAATCCGTTGTGTAGTTTTGAAGATATAAGCATACATAGGGACATAGGGACAAAGAAGGCGACTTTATTTTATACTATGTAGTGATGATGAACAAAAACTACATACCTTGCTAGTCTGCTATTCACGTGTAAGATAACCAAGCCTGTGTGAAATACGACTGCCACATAAAACACATAAATCCCACAAACTTAATTATCCCTTACACCACACAAACACTGACGCGTTTCGATCCCTCTACGGAATCATTATCAAAGTTTAATGAGCACAACTGTTACGTATGCAAGCCAACGTCGTACAGCGTGTGAGTAGCGGAGTGGCAAGGTATATCTTTTTTGTTCATTAAAATGGACCTCCGCAAAGTAACGCCTGATTCAATAAAATACTAGTCAGTGTAGGTACAAAAACAAGATCCCATGCAGTTAGTTTAAAAAACTCGCGTGGTTCAACAGATGCGTTACCAGAAACTTCTGTCTACTTGTGACCACGGCCGATCCAATATGGCCGCAACGTCGAGGTAATTTTAAATGTTTTGGTCACTAATTCGTCCGCGCATAGTAAATATTAGAGGTGAAACTCTTTCTGGCTACTTCAAATAGACCGCGGGAATCTACAAAATACTTGCATGCCAAATTTCAAGACTGGTAAGTATACTTAAGGAGTTCGGGCCGCTTTGCAGCGAACACATGAATCACATTTACCCCTATCCCGTGGGAATTTCGAAAAATCCCTTCTCAGTGCACCCCTATCTTACTTAAGCAACATGTCTGACAAAATTTCAAGACGGTGGCTTTAGTGGTTTAGGCTGTGCGTTGTCAGTCAGTCTGTCACGTTACTCTTTTGTAATGAATTAAAGAGAATTGTGAAAGTTTGAATCACTGCTGTTAATACAGACATCCAATGGTTTGTTGACACATAACGTTGCCGTAATCTGTTTAAGTTTAACTAGTTACAACCGCAGTTACAAAAGGAGCTTCATTAGTCGGTTAACGCGCGGAAGCGGTCAGGATTATAATGTAACTGCCGGTAACATGAATGTAATTTAACTGTTCAGTGTAATTTAACTGGCATCGGCTAATGATTTCCCAGCAGTTTCTGAGGGATATCATTGACCGTTGGCTAAGAGCCCGACAGGGAGGAGGGGGTCTTTTGACCGTGTTCTACCGTACAACGTTGCCGAAATTTTGTCACAAAGTTTTTGAATAATATTTTTGTTACTTTGACATTGGCGAAGTTGTCGCCGCTATAACGACTTGATACACCACAAACAAGAAGAAGAAGAAGTAAGATACTTGTAAATAATAGACCGCCTTCCGGCGATACCCGTGAATACTTCCAATTAAATATATTGCTTAAATTAAACACTACTTATAACCTCACGTCAAAGCAACGTAGCCATAATGAAGCGAGCAGGTAGTCCTTCCAAGGATCTAGATTATTCTTTCCTCCAACCCTTTATCCACTTTGTGGACATGTGGGTACGTCACTCAGATAACGGCATAAGGGTTGATGTACGCTGGAAATGAAGGGCGGTTTACACGGTGCGATCTTCCTCGCTAATATGACACTAATAAGAAACTATATAAGCGGGTGGTAGGACCTTGGTCAGGCTTAGGCTTAGCCTCCAACGTGCCGCGAAGAAGGAACCCCATCCCGGGGTTGTCGTGGGGCGTCGCGGTGACACCGAGTGCTCCCGTAACGCCTCACATACGATTGAATAGGGAATCCCTGTGGTTTTTAGTGAGTACGCCTGCCGGCGCGGCAGAGCTCCACATACCCCCGGTAAACCCGTACCGAGCGGATGCATAAGGCGCTTAACGCCATAAAAAAAAGGCTTATCCTCCAACTACGCAGCGATGTACGTGACGACGAGGACGACGACGAGGACGACAACGACAACGACGAAGACAACGGCAATCGTGTCGCACCCGTGTCGAGCCACCAGACAGAGCCTTCTTATCGCGCAAGTTTAACTCGCCCTCACACACAGAGAGGGTCGATTGTCTTACTAAGTTCTCGAGATAAGCATTGGGCGGACTGCTATAAAATATCCGCATGATAACAGGGCTTACTATACGCGGATCGTATGCTAATTTGGTATGACGAGTTTCTGTTGTTGTTATTTTTGAGGGTACCCTACGTACAGGGTGTTATAAGGCTTTATAAAAAGGCTTCGCTGCCTTACATCTGTAGCCTCACATACATAAACCACGTCTTTATCCCTTACGGGGTGGACTGAGCCTACGGTAACAAGACCGAAAGGCCACGTTTAGCATAATTGTGAGCGTATAGGTAGAAAGAGGAATGGGTTAAAAGTGATGGGTTGCTAGCAGCATCGCCTATAACATGATTACCAAGATGTTCGCCGCTTTTACCATCTTCGTGGGAAGAGATGCAACTGGTACATTCTAAGTTTTTTCTTTGCTCCCAGACCAGCGCGGTAGTAGCCTTACAAAAAGTCGAAAATTAAAGAGGGTAGGTATGTATTCTCGGCGCTTTTTGCTCGGATCTAAACTATCAAACAGTATTCACATAAGCCATCGACATTGTGCCATATAAGGAATAGACGAAGCTAATAAAATCGAAAAATATTGTCTGAGAACACTTTAAGTATCTTAATTACCCCCCAGCCAAGATTACGATTGCAGGGATTGCAAAAAACTGGCACAGTCATCAACAGCCACCTGGCAAAAGCCCTTTTCTGTTCGAAGGGCGATGCGGCGCCACCTTTTTCTTGTCACACTCGGAATGAGCCAACTTCGCGAATCAGAAAAATAAAAGACAGATGAGATTCCATTCACTAGTAGTAGTAGCGGAAGGCGAGACCAATTGCACAGCGAGAGCTGTGAGAAACACAGATGCACCCCAGGCCAACAGTACTGAAACAAAGTAGTGTTGAACGTGAAACGTATAATTAAAAAAAAAATACTACTATATTATACTACTCTGTTACTAACTTTGAAGATAGCTAAGCCTGTGCGATATATGTTTTTGTTGTTGCATTTACTGCCACATAAAACGTACATAAATGCCACAAACTTCACTATCCCCTACACCGCACAAAACACTGACGCGTTTCGATCCCTCTACGGGATCATCCTCATAGTAAAAGTACGAGCACTGTTAAGCATGCAAACCAAAGAGATACTCACGTACGTACTGACGTACGGGATAGTTATGTATAAAAACATATATATTTCGCAAAGGGTTGGCTATCTTGCAAGTAGCGGAGTAGCAAGGCAAATGTTTTTTGACTTGATAGCGTTTTGTAAATCGATGAACGCCGGCTGCACCCACGAAAAAGCATGACTCATTGCGTTACGTTCCGCGTGACAAATAAATGAAACATACAGTACCCAGCCATAAAGATTGCACTTCGATCTTTCGAAAGAGAAAATTGGCGTCACGTAAGTGTGAGCGAGATAAAGCTCTACGAAACCGAAATTAGCCGAGAAGACCGATGTGCAATCTTTACGTCCGGGTACTGTACTTATTATTAAATGCTAGCTTCTGCCCGCGACTTCGTCTGCGTAGAATTATACATAAAAACCTTCTTCTTGAATCACTCTATCTATTAAAAAACCGCATCAAAATCCGTTGCGTAGTTTTGAAGATATAAGCATACATAGGGACATAGGGACACAGGGACAGAGAAAGCGATTTTATTTTATACTATGTAGTGATAGTGAAGGGCCTGTACTTGCCTTGTTTTGTTACATATATAGAGTATCCACCAATTGACGTCCTATAAAAGAGAAACAGCTCAAAGCCCGAACTGCCCCAAAATCTAATGAATCCCGTCTCATAAAGTGTCACCGCGTCTGTACCGTGGCCAAGACAATGTGGTAAAATTACTTTAAACCCCCTAAAGGTGCGTTAACGAGGGTGGACTATGTGATGAGGGTAGCGGGATACTGTAGTGTATACACACAGTGTTACCGGTATTAAGTGCTAGCATAAATTGTCACGTGACAACGATTAGTAGTGCTTTAAGTTAATTTACCACCCTGTGTTTTAGCAAAAGAAGCATGAAAGTAGAATAAATGCAGTAGAAATGAGAGCGTTAAGGAGTATGGAAGGTGTATCTCTGAAAGATAGAATAAGGAACAGTGTGATAAGAGAACGTGCTGGTGTGAAAGAGGTAATAGTGACTAGGATAGAAAAAAGTATGCTTAGTTGGTTTGGGTATGTAGAGCGGATGGATGAAAGTAGACTAACTAAACAGATCTATATGGGGAGTGTGAATGATTACGTTGGGAGGTGAAGGCCTAGACGGACGTTCCGAGACCAAATAGGAGACGTTTTGGAAAAAGGTCAGATCAGGAGTACCCAAAACCGACGAGCATGTATGAAGAGATTGATGACTGTGGATGAAGCGAAAGAAATATGTCAGGACCGTAGCATGTGGAATAAAGTAGTCTCTGCCTACCCCTGTGGGACAGTATGTATGTATGTGCAGTCGATCGGAAGTTACGCGCGTACATGTATATCGACGACTTCATTTTCAATTTATGCATTTTGATTTTACTCAAAAGATATCGTTGAGATCAGATTAAACAACGCGACAAATCCCCGAAGTCCCACTTGAAATTGCTTCTTCTCCTCAAAATTTGGGATGCATTAAACAATCACAATTCAGAGACAATTTCATTGGGTTTGCTAACTCGCTTCAGCTCAGAAAGTGTCTCACTCTAACCAACCCTTGATATAAGGGATACAGGGCCTTTGTCGGTAAATTGCGACAAGCCCTATTAAGGAGGGATTGCGGATGTCGGACTTAATAGTTTTAAGGCGACCATGTTTACACGGTGACAGTGACGGATTAACATTGTTATGAGAGGTCGTTATATATTATTATCATAATGTTAGCCCACTGCTGGGCAAAGGCGCTCCCTTTCCCTTTCCATACCCTTTTTTTATATGGTACGGAAAATACGCCTTATGCATCCCGGTACGTGGTTACTGGGGGTATGTGAGGCTCTCCCGCGTCGGCAGGTATACCCACTAAAAACCACACGGATTCCCTTTTCGGTCGTATGTGAGGCGTTACGGGAGCCACTCGGTGTCACCGCGACGCCCCACGACGGGGTTCCCTCTTCGCGGTACCAGTGTAATGCAGGTTTGGGAATTCTCCCAGGAAGGGTAAAAACGGGCCCTTATTACTAAGACTTTGCTGTCCATCCGTCAGTCTGTCCGACTGTCCGTCAGTCACCAGGCTGTATCTCATGAACCGAGATAGCTTGACAGTTGACATTTCACAGACGATGTATTTCTGTTGCCGCTGTAACAACATATACTAAAAACATAATATTTTATGTCAGTCTGTCTATGTAAGTAACCAATATAAAATGACCTCACACTGCATAGATTTTGCTTAGGAGTAGGGCTCTGCTAACACTGGACCTAACTTCGCTAATTTGTTCGGAACCCTCGGTGCTAGAGCTTTACTCGTACTTGGTCAGTTATATCCGCCACTCGTCCCTGATCATCGTCGTAAGTACGGTCAACAAAAAGTACAGTCAGCAAAAATCCTTGTATTAAAAATTATTTGTTGACACAAACTTTTTGTTGTCTTATAAACTTGCATACCCAGCTCGATGACAGCAATACGCTTCATATCTCCCGCACGATGGCAACAGAGTTTGGCGAATGAGGCTCAATCAAAGCTTACCTGAAAAGAAAAAAAAAATTGTTACATCCCTTTCGACACACTTTTCGAATTCGCAAGAATCGAATTGGCAAGACGCGTTCAAACCAAATTACCAATTTTAAAAGACAATTGATGGCAGAAAATATTTCAAATGCTGCACAGGTTCAGGTGTTACTTTCCGGAGAACCATGTTTCATGGTCAAACCATGCATGAAAGCGACGCATGCGTAGAATAAGGGAGGGCCCTCACCGGGACGCCATGGCCGGCTACGTATCCTATACAAATTAGACGTCGCCAAAACGACGCCAAGTGAGTAACAGGCCATACATTTCTGTATAATTGGCATTGTTCATTTTTTTTAGTATGCTCCAATTCGAAAACCATTTAGAGGAAAACCATCATTTATCCGATTTATCTTGTCCGATTTCAAAAATACTTTATGATTGCAGATATTTTTGTAAAAGTACTTTGAACCTTTGTTTGACCGAACGACCCGGTTTTTAGACAGAATCCAGCATCGAATGTTTGCCACAAAAATGAAAAAAAAAAAAAGTTTAGCTATGGCAACTGTCACGTGTCACTGTCAAATCGACAAAACCATAGACAAAGCCGTTTTTTTTATAGCCAGCCGAACGAAGGCGATTGGGATTCTGTCTAAATTCACGAATTATCAAACAGCGAAAAAATATTTATTATTAATAAACAAAGCTACGTAAAAGCATAATATTCAAATTAGTTGCTTGAAATAGTCCATTTTATCAAATAAAGGTGTTAAAAGCACAGCTTAAAAAAAATGAACAATGCCAATTGTTTGACTACGGTAGCTGGGGACGTCGCCATGGCGTCCCGGTGAAGCAGAGCTCTTAGTTTCATTCAAGCAGTAAACCCTTCCTCCGTTACAGAAAACAAGATAACCAAGACAAACGCCATATCCTGGCAAATCCATTTACAATTCTCTTGTGTCGCTTATGTTCATGGGTGTTGGTGTTCACTTAACAACAGGGCCCTATTTTACAAATTTGACAAATGTCGGAGATGTGCCAACCGGCGTAGATTCTGGTCGAGTTTGTAATGTAAACAGAATTGTCACTGACAATTGTCTAGTTGGTGAAAAGGGATCAGATGACCCAGCTCGTTTGACCCGTGTCAAAAAAACAGAAACATGTTACAGGCGATGCGGCTAGCAAACGCATCACTACTTTGATTCCCCTTTCCACCTATAACGCTCACAATCATACTAAACGTGGCTTTTAGATCTTGTAACCTTAGGCTCCGTCTTATTTTTTTTCACAGGGACAGAAATACTCCCATTCAGCCAACGATAAAATCAGTAGAAATAGTTTCCTCTACGATATTCAAGTTCCCGTAGAAAATGCTGCGCAGATAGTGAAAGGGACTGCTGTAGTTAAATTTCCTAGCCCTCAGGGTAAAAGCCGCATGGGCTCTTAGCGAGATAAGTGAACGGCATTTGAAAAACATGTCAAGTTTCATTTGAAAAAAATGAATGCAATAGGGAATATTCATGATTTTTGAAGTGAAACCTTGGCGTTGAGCACTTTTGGGATGGGTAAAAAATGTTAAACTCGCCTCAGATTCTGACGCGTCAGGTAGTGTTGCTCGTCGTAATAATACGTACGTTGATTTCGTCACTTACTCGTAAACTACGTTTAGCCTAGTGGTATAAGGTGTGGAATAACAGTGCGTTCGCTCCAATGACCGCGGTTCAAGTCTCGTGAAGAAAATTTTTCCTTTGTTTTTGAAGTGCGTTGTGTAATTTTCAATTATGCCGGCACTCCAGTTTTTTATATTTTACATTATAAGCTAATTAAAAATTAATTAATAATGAAATTATATCAGGCGATGTAAAATACCTAAGTAAGATTAAAACAGTGATACACTTTAACGTGGCCTTTAGGTCTTGTTACCTTAGGCTTTGTTGTTACCTTTATTACCTTCGGCTCCGTCTACCCCGTAAAGGATAGAGACGTGATTTATGTTTGTATGAATGTACACTTTATCAGATACTTCCCCTACACTGACGTGAATTAATCAATTTAAACACAGCTGAAATGAAATACCCTCAGCCAAGAATAGACGTGATTGCTGCTCGAAATGAACAACGTCATACCAAATTGCATATGATCGTTAGACGTAATGCAATTCACTTGATATTAATACAGCAGTTTAATAAAGCCGGGAATGTTGTATGGGATATAATATATGGGAACATCAGAAGGGGATAGTCTACGAGTAGCTAATGTACAGAGGAATCAACGAGAGGACACTTAGACGGGTAAGACCTCGTGCAAGGATCGATAGGGTCTTACTCGCCAATCATGCCGCCAAGCCACAGTGCTTGCGCTGCTGTATTCAGGCGTGGCGAGTAAGACACCCGGTTAACCTACTGGCACATGAAGAGTCCTATAAAACCATCTACAATCTCTAGTGTCACCATCAGGTGACCTACTTGCTCGCTTCATGCACAACCATGGACAACTGCAACTCCAAAGGACTGCAGATCCGTTGCCAGCCTAGAGAGCTAAGATAGATCCTCACGTGCCAGTAATTTCACTGGCTGCCTAATTTTCCACACCGGAGAGCAAGCACTGCAGCTCGGCAGGACTAACACTTAAGACGGTGGTAGCGATTCGCAAAACCCTGGGGGCCTGTTTCACCACTCTCAATAATGTTCCTGTTATCTTAAGTGTCTGATTCCCTCTCTATTTCTTACTACGTAACAGACAGAGACGACATCATAGATAACCTACACTTAAAACATCACTGTTAGCATATAGATCACACCACACACACGGGCCACAATATCATCGACGTAAATGTCACGTCCAAAGGAGCGCCAAATGCAGCTTTTTTTTATTCCTGCAACGAAATGCGTGTTATGAATAAGTCTGCCGCCAGCGTCACGTCGATACGTCGGTCCGTGTCATACACTAATTAATTGGAGACGGCTTACAGCGCTGGATGGAGTACGAGCGCAGCCACGGCAATGCGCTTGAGCGTGGTTGGTCTACTAAGTCTCAACATAAAACTACCGTGAGATAGACACATTTTCAATAGGATAACTCACGTACAGGATCAAGAGTTGTTGCTGAGATGAGACCCGGGGAAGGACATAGGATAGTTCTATTCCGGAAAACTTGGCATATGAGGTACCTGTTCCATCTACGCCGTCTAGGCTGGTAACGCATCTGCATATTTTCTGGTTATCCTCCACCTGGTCGTTTACGACTTCATCTCGTTAAAATAAAAATAAAAATACAAGTTTTCACTCAAATAGATCAATAAATAAATAGCTTGGGACAATTGGCACTAATCGACCTAGTCGGGAACTTAGGAAAGCTTGGCAAAAGTGGATTGACATCGATACATAGTTATATAAATAAATACATAATTAAACAATCATTTACATTTTTCATATATAATATCCCCCGATCGGAGCTAGAACACGGGATCTCAAGCGTCACAGTCAGGTTCTCTAACCACTAGGCTATCCGGTCGTCAAACTGTACTACGCCTTAGCAGACTGAGGGGCAGTATTTAGTTTTTAAACAACAACTTAAAACAAAAAGTTTCATTCATTAATCATGCTGATCTAAAAATAATGTACCAGTTGATTTTCTTCCCGCGCAAATGGTAATAGCTCATCTAGGGAATGGGCGATAATCGCAAGCAATCACTACGATCCACCAAGTCATAGGCGATACGGCTGGCAACCCATCACCATTTTGATTCCTCTTTCCACCTATACGCTCACAGTAGTGGCCTTTAGGTCTTGTTACCATGTGTTTACTGTTTACTCTGTTTGCGGGGGCTAAAGACCAGTAGGCTTATTACCTAACTCGCTCGCAATCGCCATCGTGTTCATTTTGACAGTTCTTGTATGAATGTGACAGCTAGCTGATTCCGATGCCAATTGTCAGCCCATACGTGAACTGTCATAATGAACACGATAGCGATTGCGAGCGAGTTAGGTAATAAGCAAACTGATTTATGTATGTATGTATTTCCATGATCGCTTCCAGAACATTCCAACATCCGTACACAATCCAGCAAGGGTTGCAAATTGCAACCCTCAGGGTTATTAATCCTGGAACAGGCTCTAGTCAATTCGATTCCGAATTTCTACCGAGATTACACCGGCTTAAACCCAAATGGGTTGAGGGCGAACAAAAGGTCGATATGGAACCGCCTTCATACAAGACAGGGACCAGATTTAAGACTTAACTCTGTCTGTGACATACCGCGTTTTCAGGCAAATCATTTGGATATTTACCTAGCGGCTCTGTGAGCTTTGGAGGGTGGTTACCATGACGTCTTAATGCGACTCAATTCCGATTCAGCTTAGGTTCGCTCGCTGTCAGTTCCATACTAAAACTGACGCCTAAAGCCTGAACTGAGTCGGAATTGAATCGCATTAAAACGATGTGGGATTTATATGTGTTTTATGTGGCAGTAGTGGTTAGGGTTGCATGAAAAACATATATATTTCACACAGGCTAGGTTATCCTGCACGTACCTAAGTAGCGGAGTAGCTAAGTAAATATTTTGTGTTCACGAAATTAAGTGTAATTATTTAAATACAACAGAAAGAACGGGCAAAAATCTTAGGAATCATGTTATAGGCGTTGTGGCTATCAACCCATCACTATTTTGATTCCCTTCCCACCTACAAGCCCAGTTACCTTAGGCCCTGTCTACCCCGTAAGGGAGAATGACGTGATCTGTGTATGTATTTATGTCATTCCAATCAAGAGCTAGCACACGCACACATAAATCACGTCTTAATCCCTTACGGGGTAGATAAAGCCTAAGGTAACAAGACCTCAAAGGCCACGTTTAGCATGTGGGCGTATAGGTGGAAAAAGGAATTAAATTAGTGATGGATTGCTAGCCGCATCGCCTAAACATGATTCCTATACCCCTCGATGGGCTCACACACAGCACACAGCCTCACTAATTAGTGAACTATTGAACAGCCACCTCACACATTGGAGTGTGGGATTCTACAATTTTACACAGACAGAGGCACATCAACATTTCAGACCCTACGACAAACGACCCTACGCCTTCATTAATACGGTCGACATTGCTGTGACACTGAATCAGCTGATACAGACTTTCATAATTGAATTCGTTAGGGTGCATGTCAAGAAAGGTGGCTCGTAATTAAGGTGTGAAAAGAAAAGGAGAACCGGCTATCTTTATTCGGGGGTATTTAATCATCAATTTGAATGAAGCCGGTCATCAAGCAAATTTAGTCGACTTTTAGCCGAAATCTCAATCAATCGGTGGCTTTTTTCCCCAAGTACTTCATTTACAGAGGCTTGAGATTGTTTTTATTTATTGTTTGTTCCCGTTACATTTTAAGAAACCAGTTATCAACATTAGATTAAGAGAAAGGGACGAGTCTAAATTACTGATGCCTACATGTAGGACTTCACAATGTAAGAAGAACTGCCATATCATGACTATTACTGTGTATAATAAAATTCCAAATGAAATACGAAAATTATCTGACATATTATTTGTAACTAAGTTAAGAAAATGGCTGATAGAAAAATGTTTTTATACTATTAATGAATTTTTAGACTTATAGATGAATTTATATGTTAGACATGAACTTATTTTTTGATTGTATTAATCTTATAAATAATTTTTGCATGCCACTGTTGGCTAAACATGTGAACTAATCGTTATTATCACCTGTATGTACCTACCATGTTTACGCAAATAAAGTATTATTATTATTATTATTATTTTACTTACTTTATGCATCGTATTATTACATACATATTTACATCCACAAATCACGTCTATATCCCTTACGGGGTAGACAGAGCCTGAGGTAACAAGACCTAAAGGCCACGTTTAGCACGAATGGAGGCGTATAGGTGTAAAGGGAATCAAAATAGTGACGGGTTGCTAGCCGCATCGCCTATAACGTGGTTCCTAAGATTTTCGTCCATTCCCTCGATGGGCTTTTACCATCTGCGCGGAACGAGAAGCAAGTACATTCTATGTTTTCCTTTGCTCCCAGACCAGCATGGAAGTTTATATTACAAAGTACCTACCATTTTTACTTTATCTTCCGAAATTTGACTCACGACCTGGCAACACTGAATGATGAGCGAGCCACTATACAAGGCTTATAAAAAACAGTTGACGCAATCGAAATAAAGCCATTGACACAATTTACAGCAATTTCAGGAGAAACTCATTCACCCACTGAAAGGTAAACTTAGTAACAAGATCACGTCGGAGGCAAAAAGGCAGAGGATGCTCTTAATACCGTCTGATACAATTATTAGACCTTTCCCTTTCTAAGAAACCTAAATGAAGACATGTCGGTTCACACTTGAAAGCGGCACGGTTAAGATGCGCGGGGTAGGACGACCGCGGGGGCCGAGAGACGTGCGGGCGGCAGGCGCACTACCCACGGTCCCCTTTGTCGTCCTACCCCGCGCCCCTGTGCCGCGCGGGCGAGGACTCATTTAAGCAGTCGGTCTATAGTTATAAAAGATTCTGTTTGTTTAACATTCGTTTGATTTGTCACTTTGACGTTTACCGCATTGCCAGACACGGTAAAGTCCGTTCCATTCCATTATAACACTTTTGTAAACAAACAAATCCGAAGTTAATACAGAATCAAAATATAATAATCGTAGTATCAATGCATGCACATGCACATGCACAAATCACGTCTCAAGTATCAATAAACAAAACATATTTATTTATTATAATATTTTAAAAACTTCCCTACTAAAGTAAATGAAATGTACTGTTTCGTGCAATTTCTATTAAATAAATAGTAGGTACTTGTTTTTTTCCTTAAGTTTTTTTTTATTTCCTCATACTGTTTGAGAAAAGCGCTATACATTCCTCGACGAAACATCAATTGCCTGACTCGTCTCTTCGTTGGTCAGCTTGCAAACCACCTTATCAGGCAATTCCCAACTTTCCAGACCTCGGCAGTTATGTACTATTCTGCTCACGACTTAGAAGTCACCCTGTATAGGTATATTTAATTTCTACAAATCTCGCCTCTGTCAAACGCAGCGCTTCAAAACATTGACCGCTAAATAAGTCTATTTTCCCCTATGTTTACATTCGCGAGCCAAATTGTGCATTTTAATGGTATCGCTTTTCCAAACCCACGTGTACGCAGTTTGTAAACACGCTTTGCGGCTCTCGAACGCAGGAATGTTGAGTTTGGCGCATAATGAAGTACACAACAGATGCAATGGATGTGTGGAAGTTAATTAGTGCTGGAATGTTCTGTGTTTATTAGTTAGAAGCTATCGGTTCGTTACTTTGGTTAATTCTGCCTCCTTTGATGTTGCTTACGTGCATAAAGCATTTGTTACAGTGTTGCCGCGTTTACTTATTCTTGACACTTTTTCTGTCGCTTTTCGAACATTATACGTACCTATGCCCCAGTGGCGTGGCGTTCCCTCGATTCCCACCGGCTTGCCTATTTTAAGGCAGTTGGCCACTTTTATTATGCAGAATTAGAGGAAAATGCGAATAAATTGCCCTTCGGCTTGCCTTCTCATATACTTGACATATTTTTTTTTTTTGTAATGTTTACATACATACTTAAAACACGTCTTTATCCTACGATTCAAAGCCTAAGGTAGCAAGGCCCAAAATAAATAAATATCATGGGACCAATTACACCAATTGATACAATCCCAAACTAAGCAAAGCTTGTACTATTATATGAGCACCAGACAGCGGATAAACATATTTATATAATGTAGATATTTATCGGGCACAAACATTCGTATTCATCATACAAATGCCTGCCCCTACCGGCCTACGTAAAGGCTACGTTTAGCATGATTGTGAGCGTATAGGTAGCAAGGGGGAATCAAAATAGTGATGGGTTACTAGCCGCATCGCCTATGACATGATTCCTAAGATGAGCCCATATTTTCCTACTACAATGAATATACACATAGCAGCTTTTGATATCAGTAATGTATTTGACGGTAGTAAGTTTTAGTAAAACATCGAAGCATAAGACGCCAATATACTAGACAAGAGCACACAATCTATTACTAACGATCCGGAAAGCTCGTCTAAGTCCGAATTGCAAGTCTCGTGTGCATCTAATATGGCGGGATAACGGCGACAAAGGAATTTAATATCGCGTACTAACCGCTTTTATGACTATTTTGTGGCTACCGTGTAGCGGCGGACTTATTGCTCGAGTAAGGACCGGGTTAAGTAGGCGTATGGTTTTGTTTCAGCGAGACCTTATCCCGTGTAAGTAGCGCTAGAAATTGAGTCTAGTGCTGAAAAAAAACTACCTAAGTTGTTTGTCCATTTTTAGTGACAAAATCTTAACTGCTAAATTTAAGTGTGAGTAAGTCTTTACGAATATACACGATGATTTTTAGTCGGTGATCAGGTACCAATTTTTCTAATCCTACAAAGAAGTCACGTTACTGAAGAATAAAAGACGGGTGTGGCGGGTGCAACGGTTTATTCCGAACTAAAACAAGTGCCGCGCATCTACCTTCATATTACAATATATCACAATATCCTCCACCTTAAACAGAACACTACAACAGCATTGTTTATAAAAAAATTATAAGTAAAGTCCTAACAATAACAATAATTAACCGCTATTAAATTAAGACTATTGCTTATACTTAACAGGTTTATATCCCGGTCTACCTAACATTCAAAAAGTACATTTACATAAATCTAAAATTTATATTGTGGCGGGTTGATCACCCGACACTGACGCACTGGTCTCGGAAGGCCGGGCGGCTCAGCGGGCGGCGGCTGCGCGACGGGCGCTGACGGTGTTGACCCAACGTTGGTTGAATCCTCTGAGTTAACTATTGGATCTGATCGGGTGTCCACCCTCGGGGTGGTTGTGCCCTCGGACTTCCCCGATACCGGAACACTTACATCTCCGGCATCGGCCAGCAAGGGACCGGGATCCGGGCACGACTCTGGACAGACCACGGAACTCCTATACCGGCGTCTTAATTGGTCGATATGTTTATGCAATTCCCTACCACTACTGGTGTCTATTATTTTGTAATCCGTATTACCTAAACGCTGTGCCACTTTACCCGCTACCCATTTATCCTTCCCCTGATACTGGCGTAACCATATGTCTTCGCCGGGGTTCAGAGCCCTATTCCCAGAATCAGTTACGTTTTTGTTTTGTCTCTCCTGTGCCATTCTCACCTTATTTTCCCTATCTGGCTTAAGAACATCTAACTTAGTACGCAATCGTCTGCCCAACATTAATGTGGCCGGACTTTCACCTGTAGTACTATGCTCGGTATTTCGATAATGAAGTAGGAAGTTGTTTAAAAATAACCCAATGTCCTGGCCAATCCGCACGGCTTTTTTAATTGTTCTTTTCACTGTGCGTACCGCGTTTTCCGCAGCCCCGTTGGACGCCGGATGATACGGTGCTGAATATGTATGTTCTATACCGAGGTTCGCCAGGAAGGTCGCGAATTCCTTGCTGGTAAAGGGGGGGCCATTATCGGAAACAAGCTGTTTTGGCAGGCCCCATCTAGCGAATAGGTCGCTTAACTTATCGATACTGAAATTCGCCGCGGTACTCGGCACTACGAATACTTCTAGCCATTTCGTTCTAGCATCGATGACCACTAAATATGTTTTATTAAAAATGGGTCCTAAAAAATCAACGTGTATGCGCGCCCAAGGTCGTGTTGGCCACGGCCAGGGGCTGGCGGCGTGCCGCGGCGGCGCGTCCGCCTCCGCCGCGCACAGCTCGCAAGCGCGGCACAGCGCCTGCACTGCTTCGTCCACGCCGGGCCACCACACATAGCTGCGCGCTATGGCCTTCGTCTTCACTATCCCCATGTGTGACTCGTGAAGTTCCAAAAGAACCCTATTCCTACACGCGTCCGGTATGACTACGCGGTGACCCCACATTACGCAACCGAGCTCCTCGTACAGTTCATTTTTACGGTTAAAGAAAGGTTGCAAGGCTTGAAATTCATTTTCGGCGGGCCAACCGTCCCGTATGTACCGCAAGACGCGTCCTAACATCGGATCCTTCGCAGTACCTGCCTTAACGTCTTGGTAATCGATTAATAACGAATTTTGCGCGAAATGCATGTAAGTCTGTTCCGGCGCCGCTAACGATGACCGCCTGTCGCACGGCAACGGTAACCTAGACAAAGCGTCTGCCATATTCTGCTTAGTATTTATGTATTCGATATCGTATGTATAAGCAGACAGTTTTATCGCCCAGCGCTGCAACCGGCTAGCCGCCATTGCTGGGATGCCCTGCTTAGGGCCGAAAATGGTGACCAAAGGTTTGTGATCAGTTCTAAGAGTAAACCTTCGGCCATATAAGTATTGGTGTAACTTTTGTAAACAAAAAATTATAGCGAGCGCTTCACGATCTATCTGCGAGTAATGTTTTTCTGCATCGTTCAATGCGCGGGAGACATACACTACCGGCCGCTCCTCGCCCGCGGCGCCCGGCTGGGTCAGCACCCCCCCCACTCCGCGCCCGCTCGCGTCGCAAGTCAAAACAAGCGGCTTGTTCGGATCATAATGCCGTAACACCTCAGCGCTCGTTAGCAGCGATTTAATATTTTTAAAAGACTGTTCACAATTAGCGTCCCATTTCCAAGAAGAGTTTTTTTTTAGCAAACAATACAATGGGGCCAAAATCGAACTTAAACGTGGTACGAACTTGGCATAAAAGTTAACTAACCCTAAAAATGACCTTAATTCCGATACTTCCCGTGGGCGCGGTATTTTCGTGATGGCCTCAATTTTTTCTGAATCTACGGTAACACCCTCTTTTGAAATTATAAAACCTAAATACTTAATCTCTTCTACCATGAATAAACACTTACTTTTCTTTAGTTTCATTCCGTGCTCATGTAACCTATTAAATACCTTTACTAATGTAACTAAATGTTCCTTTTTGTCAGGGGAATAAATAATCACATCATCCAAAAAAACTTCTACGTTTGGAATGTTATGAAATAAGTTGGTCATAATTCTCTGAAAAATTCCAGGACTCGATGACAAACCAAACACAAGTCTATTATATTTAAACAAGCCCCTGTGCGTATTAATCACTGTCAATTCCTTAGAATCGTCCAACTCGATCTGGTTATATGCCTGCGACAGATCAATTTTTGAAAATATTTTGGCACCGTTTAAATTTGTAAGTAAATCATTGATTTTCGGAAGCGGAAACTTATCGACCATTAAGACTGGGTTCAGAGTCACTTTGTAATCTGCACAGAGCCGTAACCCCCCGTCCGCCTTACGTACCGGCACCAGGGGCGTAGCCCAGTCCGAGGACTCCACCGGCTCAATCACCCCTGCCCGCAGCATGGCATCCAGCTCCGCGTCGACCTGCTCCCGCAGCGCGTACGGCAGCGCGCGCGCGCGACAGAATACGGGCACTGCGCCGTCGCGCAGCCGCAGCCGCGCGAGACCGCCCGTGAACCGCCCGAGTCCGCCCGTGAACAAATCTTTATACCTGTCGATCAAGAATGACATCTCCTTATTTTCCGATTTACACATAAAAATGGGGCTACTATTATTATGAAACATCGGCATTTTAATTTCGAGCTCGGCCAGCCATTGCCGGCCCAACAGAGACGTAGTTCCCCCATCAATTACAAATAATTCTAGTTCTTTTTCCCGACCATTATATTTAATTATCGGCTTGATGAGCCCTAACGGTTTTATTTTGCTTCCGTCATAAAATTTAAGAACAAGATCTACGTCTTGCAACGGTCTACCCTTAAAATTTTTAATATACATTGCCTTACTGATGCATGACACCGCTGACCCAGTGTCAACTTCCATTTGAATCCTAATGTTATCAATATCTATACCTAAGCTTACCGGTTTATAACCGTTCAAACAAAGATGATGAAACTCCTCTTCGAACTCCGGCTCGCTCTCCTCGGATGGCAGCTCCTCGCCCCCGGAGCGGGCCTCGTCTCCGGCCGCCTCGACATGATGCACGCCCCGTCTCCAGGCCGGTCCGGGTCTGTTCATGCGCCGCGGACACACCCGCCGCAGGTGTCCCCTTTGTTTACATCGGCCGCAAACAAACTTCTTATAACGGCACTCCTCGGCCCCGTGGTCCCGGGCCCCGCAGACGTCGCACGCTGTAGTCCCCTCGCCGTTCCGGGCGGGACGGTGCTGGGCGCCGCCGCGGGCGCGCACCGCCGCGGCCGCGTGCACGGCGCTGTCGCCGCCGCCGCCGCCGCCGGGCTGCTCCACCGCCGCCGCGTCGCGCTCCGCTGCCTCCAGCGCGCAAGCCGTCTTTACCGCCAACGCGTAACTCAACCTCTCCTCGGCGAATAAACGCTGCCGAATCATATCGCTCCGTAAACCGCACACCAGTTGATCCCGTAAATTGTTCTCTAAATCTCCCTCGAATTGACAATATTTTGAAAGCTTCTTAAGTTCCGTTATATAGTGTGAAATACTTTCCCCGGTCGCCTGCCGCCTCTGTCGAAAACGATACCGCTCCGCCATAAACGATGGTTTCGGTTCTAGATGATCCTGCAGTATTTTTACGACCTCGGCATAAGTTTTCTGTGCCGGCTTCAAAGGGCTAGTAAGAGTGCTCAATAGTTCGTAAGCATCATCCCCCATACTAGCAATTAACGTCGGTAGCCACATGTCTTCTTTAACGGCATTAATTTTTAAAAACATTTCCAGCCGTTCCACATATAATGTCCAATTACCGGATCCCACCGAAAACTCCGATATCTTGCCAATCGACATCTTCCAGAACAACTATAATATCACCGCACGCTTATTTTATTATTACTTATTTTAATCCTCGTCGCTAATGAAGAATAAAAGACGGGTGTGGCGGGTGCAACGGTTTATTCCGAACTAAAACAAGTGCCGCGCATCTACCTTCATATTACAATATATCACAGTTACATCGAACCAAGCTCTTTTTTTTCTATGATAATTTTAATCCCGAGTAATTTTTAGACCAATTTTCATTGTCACCCAATTTATGGTTTATTCTATGAACCTACAACCTCTTTCTAACAGAAACGAAAACCCAGAGAAAAAGAAATCACCAGAAAAATAATTATAATCTAGGGACGCTATCGAACGGGAAACCCGTAAAATAAATAACAAGAATCAGGAAAAAGAACTTGACTATGTTAAAATAGTCCATCGTGTCCTCGCAAAGGGTAAAGTGGCGCTAAATTTGAACGAACCTTTAGAATGTTGTTACGCGTCGCCAATATTATGTACAGAAAGAAAATAAAGTAGGCAGTAAAACGATAAAATGTCCCAATATTCAAACATAAATATCGCTCACGATTCCAAGAATAACTAGAAAAAATGCCGGCAAGGGAATCCCTAAATTCCTATGAGTAAACATTTATTCATGACATTAGGTATGAGGTATTTGGTTGAATTAATTCGTTATAAATTATTCAAATCGTATGACCTGAGTAGCTTGTTAACCAGGGCTGCCAAAAAGCTTAATGGAAGAATGTTTAACTAATTTTATTACAAACTAGGGTCTGAAGTTACGGTCGCGTTTATTCAAAAGTAGTAAAATATATTATGCGGGTTTTATGACGCTCTCAAATAGAAGTTCGGCAAGCTTGAACAGCTGCGCGGGTAGCACGATGTTCCAACCACTACACTCACTTCAGAGTGACAAAATTCATACTTACCATAGTAATTTTAAAAGAGAAAGATTTTTGTGAAGTTTTCTTATGGTATAAATAATAATACTTGCCAAATTCGATACATAAATGTTACTTACGTTAGTTGGAAGTTTCACAGTTTAGTTGGGAGTTGCTTCCTTTCCCGTGCAGATGGTAAAAGCCCATCGAGGGATTGGACGAAAATCTTAGGAATCATGTTATATAGGCGATGTGGCTAGCAACCCATCACTGTTTTGACTGCCCTTTCCATCCATACTCCCACAATCATGCTGAACGTGGTCTTTAGGTATTGTTACCTTAGGCTCTGTCTACCCCGTAAGGGATAAAGACGTGATTTATGTATCTATGTATGTTCACAGGACATACCTGTTTAGTTAATCTTCTTTCATCCATCCTCTCTACGACAACACACACAAAGAAAGAAAGATGACATTTATTCCTTTTTGCAAGACACACAAGTATAAAAGAATATACACAATTTTATAGCAAAAAAAAAACACAGACATTAAAAATAGATGCTCAGCGTTGTGTGTGTCAAGCACAACATCTGCCTGAAGAGAGTTCTCACTATTGTGACCTCTCCCCACACTATAAACAGTATATGACGAGTGCAAATAGAGACAGAGAACGCGCGTTGGACAATACTGTCCTGTCTCGCTCTCGTCTCGGCCTCGCCGCCATCGTACGTCTTGCGGCAAATTAACATAGCAAAGGAGTTAAATTAAAGGCCATTTCTGTGACAGCCCTATAGTAAATTGTCGATTGTACGGAATCTTGTTAACAATACAGGTTCACCCTTCCTAAGATCTATCGGGAGAGACACTTTCATTGTAAGGGACAATTGACTGTCGTCATTTAGCTGTCGGTTGTTTATGCTCATTATGTACCTTTAGTTTAGTTGACAGATCACTGAAACACCTCCGTGAGATGTGCCAATTACTGCAAAGTTTTTTTTTTTTAATCTATACTGCAAGCGACTTTTCCGCGCAGAATTAAAATTTATATTGTAGCTGCTTAAAGCATCTTCTATCAATCCGACCCTGTCGCCAAAACCTTTCTCAGCGGATGCCTACGTCAGAATTCATTCCTGCAGTTCAGTGGTTTGAGCTGTGCGTTGGTCGATCAGTCAGTCATACATACACAAATCACGACTTTATCCCTTATGGGGTAGACAGAGCCTAAGGTAACAAGACCTACAGGCCACGTTTAGTAAGATTGTGAGCTAGCCGCATCGCCTATAACATGATTCTTATGATTTTCGCCCATTCCCTCGATGGGCTTTTACCATCTGCGCGGTAACAAGCCACTGGTACATCCTATGCTTTTTCTTTGCTCCCAGACCAGCATGGAAGTTGATCAGTCAGTCATGGTTACCCTTTATTTATATACCTACACAGATCAATAAAAATTATCACTATTCGTTATCAAACCAAACGTACCGCTTGAGAATTGTTGGATCTTTATGAGCTGTTCTTTTTGTATTCTTCGATTTAATTAGGTTAATATGGTAAAAAATTCAATATGAAATATTAGTTCCTTTAACGTTAAAATCAAGGCAGCGTCGTTAGTAATAAAAATATATTAATAAAATGGAGATCAATACGAAACGTAGACCTCGCTATCGGCTTTTAATAAAACTTAAGTAATACTAAATTACCGTCATCACATTCTACATACAATATTTGACTTAAACACCGTAAGTCTCTTAGAAATATAGAACAGACATTATTTACTTGTTAATCCGACCAAACCTTGACCCAAAAAGCACCTCACTCCATTGCCACGTGCTTTCATAAATTAATAACTTCAAAAGCTTCAGTCGTACAAATCCACAAATTTTAATACAAAGTTGTAATACCGTATCTCATATAATTACGTGTGAATAGTCAAATCAAAGCTAATGCGAGGTGCGGGAACGCTGAACACCTGCCAACTAGTGATGTGTCGGTTCGTTGAAAGTATACAGTTGCGGATACGGACGGATACGGATTACTATTGTTCATATCTGCGGCACGGTAGACTAGACAGACGGTAAGTAAATTTCTAAATGTCAGTGAAAATTAGAACACATGGAAAAATCCGAAAAGCAAAGCTATGGCCGGGAATCGAACCCGGATCCTCGTCATTCCGTGACGCGTGCCATACCACTAGACCATCCATAGCAGGTGGGTAGTCTTCGAATTTTTCTACCTGTTACTAGCTGTCACGTGACCTTTGTTACTACTATGCAAATTTTTGTCGCTAAGCGTCATCTGTTTGAATGATGTGTCTGTACGACACAATTACAACGACCCATTAGACGGTAAGTGGTTATGTCGATTATCTGATGTCGACTGTGTGAAAATTGGAACGATACCTTAACTTTATCTATAATAAGTAAAAAAAAAATTGCAACACGTTTAGCGCTGGCCACAGGTGACCCCAAGGCTGGCGCTTACCTCTTTTTTAGAGGCTATATAGCAGTTCAGAGAGGCAAGTCTTGGGGTCGATGCCTGTGGCAGAATATTTTGACGACATATTTACTTCATAGTTTTAGTTTTAGTCTGTTTTAAAATCTCGCTTTTGCTTATTGTTTATTACTATTATGAGAATAGCGGTGGCCGGCGGCTCTGTCTGCGCAGAATTAGCGATAACTATGTAATTTTTCGGAATATAAACCATCCTATGCCTTCCCTGAGACTGAAACTATCTCTCTACCAAATCTCACTAAAATCGGTTCAGTGGTTTAGGCGTGAAACCATAACAGACAGACAGACAGACAGATTTACTTTCGCATTTATAATATTAGTAGGGATTAAATACAAAAGGGACGCTAAAGGATAAAAACGGGAATCATTTCTTCTCTAGATATTCGCAAATACGGATACGGATTCGTATGTCCGGCACATGATTAGTGAGTGCCATCCGCGCTCGAGGTGCACTTGGATGTTAGTGTTTTGTTTATTACAATAATTAGGACAGTGTTTCAAATTCAGTAGGCTTATTACCTAACTCGCTCGCAATCGCCATCGTGTTCATTTTGACAGTTCAAGTATGGGCTGACAATTAGCATCGGAATCAGCTAGCTGTCACATTCATACAAGAACAAATGAACACGATGGCGATTGCGAGCGAGTTAGGTAATAAGCCTACAGGTGTCTGTGGTATTTGTTAGTTTCGCTAGGTCACTCGGGTTTGCAATTTGCAATGCAAATTGTGAACGTTTTGTGGATGTAGTGATACGGTGTTTAGAGAAGTTTTACCCTTATAAAGGCTTGGTAGTTTTTTTTTTAATTATGATGTATAAAATCAGTCTTCGCCCCACCCTCCTGTACTGCTTCCGCCATCTTGGACAAATCATAAAAAAAACGGCACTTTTCCGTCATTTCTAATTTCAAGCATGAAACATTTAGTACAAAATTTAGTAGGTATTGCGCAAATAGTGTTTAGATCTAAACAAGGTTTTTTTTCTAGCCAAATTTCACTTCTGATAGAAGTCGGATTGACTTATAATTAGGTATAGGATTATGTAGAAGGAATGAATGTGCAAGTCACAACAAAAATCACAGTCACAAAAAGTTTGTATATTAACGAAATTAAGAAAACTTTTTATATCAATTAAGGAGTGACAGCGTAAATTTGCAGATGCGTTGTCAACCCGGAGGAGTAAGATGTTCTAGTAATTAAGCCGGCAGTTTCACTCTCGACGCCCGAACACAACAGGAGCAAAGTTTTGTACAAGACGCGTGAACTTGATAATATGGAAATGCGAAAAACAAGCTCAGTTCGTTCTTAATTGTCATTCGGTAAACAAAATTATAACCTCAAAACGCCTCATTTTTACTATTTCTTAACTATTTTATAGTAGAAAGTTCATGTCTGTACATTAAATAAATTCATCAAAAATAGAGTGCTGACGATTAGGGAAGAGTAATATAACACAAAAAAGCAGATTTTATAATTTTTATTTGTCTCTATGTATGTATGTAATGTCTGTATTCGCTAATCTCCTAAACTGTTGGACCGATTTAAATGAAATTTTACTTTGTCGTACCTTGTAACGTGGCACTTGCGGCGTCTCGTTAACATTAACCTCGGTCCCGATACGGCTGCGTATTGGGGGCCTGGAGGTTTATATACCTAGGCTAGTTCTACGGGTCCAGGTTCGGGAGACAAGGGAAACAGCGAGGCTTTAAATACACAACTGAGGGCTTTTACGCCTGTTTATTTATAATAAAGAACTTATTCTACTTAGGCTATCACTGCACTGCAGAATCTATAGCCCGACGCCCTCCGCTTCCCGAGGAATCAAGCCGCGGGGGGGGACGTCGGGATTGAACGGTAGCAGGGAGGAGATTAGTGTTTATATCTAGGTCTACGGGTCTGGTACCGCCGCTGCCCGATAGATCAAGCCGCAGGCTAAGTACCAGCGGTTAGTGCCTAGGCTTATGTCTACGGTCCTAGTGTCGCCGCTGCCCGATGGGATCGAGCCGCTGGCTAAGCACTAGCGGTTAGTATTTATGCTTTACGGATCTAGTGCCGCTGCTGCCCGAGGAGATCAAGCCGCGAGCTAAACACTAGCGGTTAGTATTTATGCTTTACGGATCTAGTGCCGCTGCTGCCCGAGGAGATCAAGCCGCGAGCTAAACACTAGCGGTTAGTATTTATGCTTTACGGATCTAGTGCCGCTGCTGCCCGAGGAGATCAAGCCGCGAGCTAAACACTAGCGGTTAGTATTTATGCTTTACGGATCTAGTGCCGCTGCTGCCCGAGGAGATCAAGCCGCGAGCTAAACACTAGCGGTTAGTATTTATGCTTTACGGATCTAGTGCCGCTGCTGCCCGAGGAGATCAAGCCACGAGCTAAACACTAGCGGTTAGTATTTATGCTTTACGGATCTAGTGCCGCTGCTGCCCGAGGAGATCAAGCCGCGAGCTAAACACTAGCGGTTAGTATTTATGCTTTACGGATCTAGTGCCGCTGCTGCCCGAGGAGATCAAGCCGCGAGCTAAACACTAGCGGTTAGTATTTATGCTTTACGGATCTAGTGCCGCTGCTGCCCGAGGAGATCAAGCCGCGAGCTAAACACTAGCGGTTAGTATTTATGCTTTACGGATCTAGTGCCGCTGCTGCCCGAGGAGATCAAGCCGCGAGCTAAACACTAGCGGTTAGTATTTATGCTTTACGGATCTAGTGCCGCTGCTGCCCGAGGAGATCAAGCCGCGAGCTAAACACTAGCGGTTAGTATTTATGCTTTACGGATCTAGTGCCGCTGCTGCCCGAGGAGATCAAGCCGCGAGCTAAACACTAGCGGTTAGTATTTATGCTTTACGGATCTAGTGCCGCTGCTGCCCGAGGAGATCAAGCCACGAGCTAAACACTAGCGGTTAGTACCTACACTCAGGCCTACGGATCTAGTGCCGCCGCTGCCCGATAGGATCAAGCCGCAGGCTAAGCACTAGTGGTTAGTACCTACACTTAGGTCTACGGATCTAGTGTCGCCGCTGCCCGATAGGATCAAGCCGCAGGCTAAGCACTAGTGGTTAGTACCTACACTTAGGTCTACGGATCCAGTATCGCCGCTGCCCGATAGATCAAGCCGCAGGCTAAATACTAGCGGGACGGGGAGAGGGGAAAGGACGGGGGGAAACAGCCACTCGGAGGTCTCGCGCTTCTAGCCAGGCTGCCCGATAAGATCAAGCCGCTCCGGTCTAGTCGCACCCGAGATCGCCGGGCGACTGCCAATCCGTGCGGCGGTCGCGCGCTTATATTCGATCGCGGGGTGCGGTGCGGGACGCGGGTGGCGGCGGCGGCCGATGCGCACGCGCCGCGCTGTGCTATCACGTGCCGGGTTCGTGATCGGGCCCGCGCTGCTGGTCCGGCGCCACGTGGTCGGGTGCTGCGCCGGGGCTTGTGACGATTGTCTTCGTCACATTCCCCCCCTTCTTGTGAAGATTTTTAATTCTGCGGAAAGAAAAATCACCGGCGAGTAATCTGGATTATGTGGTGTGTCGGATCCCTCCCTTTGGTGTGCGGTAGGGTTGTTCTTCTCTGTTTGTCTTGGGGTCGGCTATGCTGATTTTGATGGTGTTTTGAAAAAAAAACAAAAAATTTCTCTTTGGGGGGGATGTTCTTCTCGGTTTGTCTTGGGGTCGGCTATGCTGATTTTGATGGTGTTTTGAGAAAAAAAAATCCTCTGTGGGGGGGGGGAGGTTCTTCTCGGTTATTCTTCTTTATTGAAGGGTTTCATGTCCTTTATGTGGGCTGTGATTATTCGGTTCCGGTTGTTTTCATCCCGTAGTAGGTATATCACTGGTGACTTTTTTTCTATGAGTCTATATGGTCCTGTGTATTTTGGGCTGAGTTTCGCACAAAAACTCTTGTTCGCGTCGGATAAGGGGTATGTTTTTTTTTAGAACGTAGTTATTGATTTGGGGCTCCCAGTCTCTTCGTCGTTGGTCATAATATTTTTTTTGCTTTTCTGATGCTCTGCTTTGGTGTTTCCGAACGGTCTCGTACACTTCTTCTATCTTCTGTTTTTCTTTTATGTGAGGGCTCGGAAATGTATTCTTGTCTCTTGGCATCCTTAGTTCCCTCCCGAATAGTAGAAACGCCGGTGCAAATTTTGTTGTTTCTTGCACCGCTGTGTTAATTGCGAAGTTAAATTCCGGTAGATACTGGTCCCATCTTTTGTGGTTATTCGTTATAAATGTCGATATCATTGTTTCTAGCGTTCTATTCGTTCGTTCTGTGGCGTTGCATTGGGGGGTGTAGGGGGGGGGTTAGGCGATGTTCTATTCCATAGGTCTTCAGTGCGTCGGTGAATATTTTGCCGGTGTACTGTCTCGCGTTGTCACTTTGTAGTATTCGCGGGCATCCGTACCTAAGTATTATGCATTCCTTGAGTGCTTTAGTTATAGAGTTGGCTGTTGCGGTTCTGAGTGCTCTGACTTCCGTCCATTTCGTGAACTTGTCATGGAAGACGATGATCCATTTGTATCCCTGTGATGAGTTCGGTAACGGTCCTATTAAATCTGTTGTTATTACTTCCCACGGTGCGGTTGGATTGTTTATGTGCATTTTCCCTGGTGTCTTGTCCTGTGTTGGTTTGTGCATTTGGCAGGCGATACATTTCCGTACGTAGTCTGCTACGTCTCTGTACATCCCTGGCCAGTAGTACCTTTGTGCTATCTTTTTTAGAGTCTTCGCTGTACCTATGTGACCTGCTTCTGGTACGTCGTGATTTTGCTGGAGGATTTCATGTTTTTCCTGTTGTCGTACGCACATTTTCCACTCGGATTCCGGGTTTATTTTTGTCCCGTATGTTGGGTTAATTACTTTCTTGTACAACTTCCCTTCTTTTACTTGATATTGTTCGTTTTGTTGTGGGTTGTTGTGTACCTCTGTTAATTTTGTCGTGTACCACTCTGGAGATTGTTGTTGTACTGCGCACACTGGGTTCCTGGATAATTCGTCTGCTACTTGGTTATTTTTCCCTGGTCTGTATTGTCTTCTTGCTTTTCTCCCCATTGAAATGTTTGGTTTTTTCTCGGTCACCAGTACTATCGGTGAGCTGTACGGGCTTTCGGATTGTTCTATTATTTCCTGTTCCAACATCTTCTTTACGTGTTCGTCAATTATTTTTTGTTGGTTTGGGTTTCTGGGGTAATACTTCTGTTTTACGGGTTCTGTGTGTTTAAGTTTTATTCTGTGTTCTATCCATGTGTTGCCTATTGGGGTTTTGCTGCATTCTTCGAATTCGGTCTGTAATGTTGCTTCTAATTTTTGTTTCTGTTGCGGTGTTAGGGATGTATCGGGTTCCTTCTCTTGTTGTGGAGTTCGAGTTGTGTCGGATTTCCTATCGTGCTGTAGCGTTTGGGACGTGTCGGGCTTCTTATTTTGTTGTGGTGTTTGGGTGTCTCCCCACCTTAAGGTTAGGCCTATTCGTCTTAGCAGGTCCATTCCCAAGATGGTGCAAGTGGCTGTTGGTAGTACCCTCACCCAATGTTTGAGACTGGATCCGTTGAGTTGTACTGTCACTAGGACGTCTTTGTCTATCTTGATCTCTTTTCCGTTTGCTAATACTATCTTCCTATTTGTTTCCCTTTGTGTGGCGGCGTTTTCTATGCACTCTTTGTATGTTTCTTCATTGATGTAGGTGTTAGTTGAACCTGTGTCCACCAAACAGTTGTACTTTTTCCCCATCATTGCAGCCTCCACGAAGTAACGATTGTCCTCTCGTTTTAACTCGTTCGCGGAGCCGACTCCTTCCACCTTCCATCGGCAGCAGTTTTTGCTTAGTACTCCGAGTTTGCCGCATTTGCTGCAAAATATTTGCCTCCTTCCTCGGCATTCCCTCGTGGAGTGTCCCGGTTTCCCGCACGACCAACAACATGTCGCGGGATTATAGTTTGGCTGTATTTTACTGGTTGTATTTTTTGTGTCTGGACGTTTTGGTTTCCAATTTTCTGTTGGTCGGTAACTCGGGTCGGGTTGTGGTGCTGGTTCGGTTCTTTGCTTGAAGCTTTCCTTCGCTATATTCTCGTAATCTATAGCCAGCCGTATTAAATCCGTTACTGAGTTGAAGTCTTGCTTTTTTATGTACATCTTGTAACTTGGGTGCATATTTTCATATATCCGGCTTGTTTTTTGTTCTTCCGTCATTTTGGCTTGCCTTCTCATCAATGTTTGCAACCCTGTGACGTAGTCTGTGAACCTTTCATAGAACTTTTGTTTTCTCATGATTACTTTCTCGTCGAGTGCCGATTCGTAATCACTGGGAAAATAGTACAGTTTATAAAGGTCTACGAATCCATCCCAGTCTTCCCACGAGTGCGTGTTATTCCTGTACCACCACAGAGCTTTTCCCCTTAGCACGTGTGGCAGCGCTTTGAGCATTTGATCCTTCTTGATATTTTTTGTTGCGATCAGCTCCTCTATTCTCTCTAGGACTTCTATTGGATCGCCGGTTCCGTCGAATGTTATGCCCCAGGTCCTCGTCAGGTTCGTCAGGTCTGTTCCTGGTTGGTTCTCGGTACCCATGTTTGTTCGGTTTTCGGTTGATGTTGTGGCTTCTTTTGTATCTCGGGTTTCGGTGTCGTCTTGCTCTCGGGTGAGGTCTGCTAGGTTTTTCCGTAGTTGGTCTACGGTTAGGTTGTCGGTTGGCAAGTTTTGTTCTGTGCACTCTTGTACTAGTTGTGTTTTAGATAGGCTATATATCCAGGACGTAGGCATAACGTTTCGTAACGCTTTAATATGTCCTTTTCCGTCGTCGGTCTGTCTGTCCGTCTCCTATATAATTTCGGCTCTTACGGGGGGGATGTGAATTTAACGTTACGTACTGTTTTTAGTAGGGGAATTTGACTCAGTTGGGTCTCCCCTGGACCGGAGTAAAAGACTGTGGGTTATTTCGTTGGGCGCCAAATGTAACGTGGTGGGTTATTTCGTTGGGCGCCAAATGTAACGTGGCACTTGCGGCGTCTCGTTAACATTAACCTCGGTCCCGATACGGCTGCGTATTGGGGGCCTGGAGGTTTATATACCTAGGCTAGTTCTACGGGTCCAGGTTCGGGAGACAAGGGAAACAGCGAGGCTTTAAATACACAACTGAGGGCTTTTACGCCTGTTTATTTATAATAAAGAACTTATTCTACTTAGGCTATCACTGCACTGCAGAATCTATAGCCCGACGCCCTCCGCTTCCCGAGGAATCAAGCCGCGGGGGGGGACGTCGGGATTGAACGGTAGCAGGGAGGAGATTAGTGTTTATATCTAGGTCTACGGGTCTGGTACCGCCGCTGCCCGATAGATCAAGCCGCAGGCTAAGTACCAGCGGTTAGTGCCTAGGCTTATGTCTACGGTCCTAGTGTCGCCGCTGCCCGATGGGATCGAGCCGCTGGCTAAGCACTAGCGGTTAGTATTTATGCTTTACGGATCTAGTGCCGCTGCTGCCCGAGGAGATCAAGCCGCGAGCTAAACACTAGCGGTTAGTATTTATGCTTTACGGATCTAGTGCCGCTGCTGCCCGAGGAGATCAAGCCGCGAGCTAAACACTAGCGGTTAGTATTTATGCTTTACGGATCTAGTGCCGCTGCTGCCCGAGGAGATCAAGCCGCGAGCTAAACACTAGCGGTTAGTATTTATGCTTTACGGATCTAGTGCCGCTGCTGCCCGAGGAGATCAAGCCGCGAGCTAAACACTAGCGGTTAGTACCTACACTCAGGCCTACGGATCTAGTGCCGCCGCTGCCCGATAGGATCAAGCCGCAGGCTAAGCACTAGTGGTTAGTACCTACACTTAGGTCTACGGATCTAGTGTCGCCGCTGCCCGATAGGATCAAGCCGCAGGCTAAGCACTAGTGGTTAGTACCTACACTTAGGTCTACGGATCCAGTATCGCCGCTGCCCGATAGATCAAGCCGCAGGCTAAATACTAGCGGGACGGGGAGAGGGGAAAGGACGGGGGGAAACAGCCACTCGGAGGTCTCGCGCTTCTAGCCAGGCTGCCCGATAAGATCAAGCCGCTCCGGTCTAGTCGCACCCGAGATCGCCGGGCGACTGCCAATCCGTGCGGCGGTCGCGCGCTTATATTCGATCGCGGGGTGCGGTGCGGGACGCGGGTGGCGGCGGCGGCCGATGCGCACGCGCCGCGCTGTGCTATCACGTGCCGGGTTCGTGATCGGGCCCGCGCTGCTGGTCCGGCGCCACGTGGTCGGGTGCTGCGCCGGGGCTTGTGACGATTGTCTTCGTCACAACCTTATGTCCCTGGTCAACATTTTGGGTACTTTTAATCCCGGAAAATTAAAGAGTTCACGTGGGATAGCGATAAACATGTCAAAGGTCGCAGCTGCGCAATGTAAGTCTAATTCTACGCGGACGAAGTCGCGGGTAGAAGCTAGTCGTAAATAAAGAAACTGGAGATAAAATATCAGCAAAATTATGTACTAAATATTGTATGAAATACAGATTTACTTGATAATGTAATACACTTTATTCATTACAAAAATGTGTATATTAGTATATTGAGGTTAGAATTTTGTTTACCAAATAAGTCAAATGTGAATGAACAGACTTTAAGCAAAGAAGCATACAACAAACGAACGAAGCGTAAATTCACCGAAGAACTAGAATCACCAACATAGCGGGAAGAACAGTTAAGTTGAGGTGGCAATGGACAGCCGTACCTACAACAAACAAACGTTAGGGGAGAAAGGTTCTCGAGTGGCGACTAATGAAATATTATATTTAAATGGTTTATTAAAATTGTATTGACATAGGAAAAAACACCGAAGAGACAGTGACAGCTATCTACTCAGAAAAAGGAACATTATGAGATGCCTTGATGGCCAGCGTTAGATTCAACAGCGACTACGAATCGAAAGACGCAACGTTGGCAGGCCTCCCACTAGGTGGTCCGACGACATCGCGAGAGTCGCGTAACCGGTGGATTCAGTTCGCCAGCTGTCGTTCTTTGAAGTGGTGAAACAGTGCACAGTTTCTGGCAGATGTGATGATGATGACAGAAGCATAAATCGCAATGTCATTTTACCGCTGTCACAACATGGCGCATCATAATTTTAATGATCATTATAATCACCAGGCTCTCCATTATCTGATTGCACGTCCGGCATTACAGCTAAAACACCCATAAAGCTGTCATAAAAAACTTTAATTAAGATTTTAGTTTCGTACGAGGTCGTTACATCAAAATTGAGCATCGTAAAGTCGGTACTGGGACATCTAGTTTTTGTGATCAAAAACCCTAAATTAGTACTTTTAGATTCCTTGGCCTCAGTGCCAAGACTCTATTACTAACTTCTGTCCGACTGTCACAGACAGTGTTGTAATTTTAATAACATTAACCGTAAGTACCCGGATGACAGAGCTTTGCTCGGTTTTTTTTTGGTACGTTTTCTAAAAATTTGAAAACCATAGGTTCCCGATTTTTTTGCAAGGGGGTATATATATTTGTATACACATATATACCAGAAATACTCGGTTAAAGGTATTAGATTAAAATATTCACGCCATAATTACAATAAATAAACATAAAATAAAGTTAACAATGAAAGGAAATCCAAACAAGCACTCTATTTTTGCGGCGTTTCTTGTTCGCCTTGTTGACGAAGACTACAAACTTCAGACTCCTGCAATGCGTTGTTGAAGACATGAGGAAACCATCGCACTATTTTAACAACAAAGTCTTTGTACAGGTCTGGTTCAGATCCTGAATCGACAACCATGACAACCCTACAGAGTGTAACGATTTAAAATAGAATAACTTTTGCTTGCAACTTTGTTCGAGTCGGGAATATCGCACTCAAAGACAGCAGTAAAATACTTGATCTTCTTTTAATCAGATTTAACACGCAATTATACTGCTTAGTGCTGTGACGTTTTCAATAAAGAATTAGGCGAAGTTACGAGTAGTTTGTTGAAAATTAACACCAAAGTCAACCTCTTAAAAGTCAAAAGTGTAGCGACGTAGGCCTTAGTGGCTCGTCTCCAGAAAAGCGTTCGGCGTGGCGGTCAGCGGCAAGGCCTGGACGCTCACATACATTTGCTTGCGTTTAACATGAACGCCGCACGCCCCGCTGCACGCTCCGCTCGAGCGTCTCAGACCGTACACTTAGAAGGCACAGTATATTGAAAGATAACTTTATCAACGATCACCTGCTATGTTAGCGGGCATTTCAAGTCGCGGCACGAACCTTTCTTGTTTACGGGCAAGTTATCGCATTGCCCGACGGAATACAAGGGTTCTGCTCAGTGTGTAGTTCCTCTGTCCATAAAGAAGATCCATAATATACTTGCGGGGAATAGATTCTTTCCGTTATTCGTTTGCGCTATTGGCCATACGAAGACGTCAATTTCTAACATGAATATGGATAAGGCAGTAAATACATGGTGAAATAAATCACATCATTTTGCTAGGACAAAGAAAGGAGACAAACATTCATTTGCTCACATTTCACGTTTATGAAATAATACAAACGATAATATGTACCTACTAAGTAAACATTAAATGGTGCAGAGAACCCTGCGGGAACGTTTCTATCTCCATACCAAATTTCATCATAAGCGGTTGAAGAGTTAACACGTGAAAGCGTAACAAACAAAGTCACATTCGCACAAATATGGCGACACACGAAATAAAATAAAGAATAAAGAGTCACCGTCTCTTTTAATAAATTTGTATATCAAGTCAAGACTAGGGTTTGTTCCCGGGAATTCTCGTCCCGGGAATTCCCGGGAAATCGGTCGGTCTCGTACCCGGGAAATTCAGCTCGAGAAAAGTCGAGACATCGAGAAGTTTAAATAAACATTTTTACGCTTAGCTTTCTTTGTAAATGCGAGGCGGCAGCGGCATCCTTTGACAGCACGGCTCGTGTCTGCAGACCTTTATAACGTTATAAAAAAAACGATATAATAGCGGTATATATCGTTTGTGTTTAAAATTTCGTTCAAACAAATTCTATATTCCTTCATAACGTTATATCATATCATAACGAAAAGAAAACCGTAACTTTACGAAATAGCGTAGACCTTTAAAACGTTATGAAAAAAACGATATAATACCGGTATATGTCGTTTGTGTTTAAAGAAAACCATAACGTTATGAAATAGCGTTAGGTATAATAACGCTATGAAACTGATTATGAACTACTACTATGCAGACCTTTATAACGTTATAAAAAAAAACGATATAATAGCGGTATATATCGTTTGTGTTTAAAATTTCGTTCAAACAAATTCTATATTCCTTCATAACGTTATATCATATCATAACGAAAAGAAAACCGTAACTTTACGAAAAAGCGTTATAGACCTTTAAAACGTTATGAAAAAAACGATATAATACCGGTATATGTCGTTTGTGTTTAAAGAAAACCATAACGTTATGAAATAGCGTTAGGTATAATAACGCTATGAAACTGATTATGAACGAATGACATGATTTGACAATTCACGAAAACAGTACAGATTTGTCATTGCATATGTTTGTCGCACGTTATATAGAGCGGGTGTTATAGAGTGTAAGAAAGAGATGGTCTATAACGTTATTATATCACTTGCCGAAGTATCGATATATATCGCTATTAATAACGTTATAATGAATACCGCTATAGAATAAATAATGTTTTATTAAAAAACGCTATTTGGTAATATAACGTACTGAAAAATAGCGCTACCTAAAAACGTTTTATTGAAAAATGCTATTCGGTAATCTAACGTTATGAAAAATAGCGTTACGCAAAAATAACGGTAAATAAAGGTCTGCTTCAAGACGCTACGCCGTCAATAAACTAAATGAACACTTTTTATGAATACTAAAATTAGCGTTTGCGCAAACTAAATTGCGTTCATACCACACCGGCGTTTAATCAAGCCCAATTTAAGGCAACCTCAACCGTCCGACGTCAAAAACCTCACAAATCTCGTTTTTATTAAATGCATTTTTAGGTGTTTTTTTTAAACGAATCGTGAGTTTGAATGTATGACTGTGTAACTGGAAATGGTTTTCTTAGAGTGAATAATATAACTAACTAGCAATCGTTTGTCCTTATCAATGAAAGGTAAATGTGAAAGTGACAGATAAGGACAAATGATTGCTAAGTTAGCAGAAGCCTACAGAGCATTTATGAATAAGGGGGTTAAAAATGACATACAACTGTAACTTTTGTAGCCGTAAACAGACAAAACAAGTAACGAACCAGTTCTTCACTAGTTTTTACATACTTTTCATTTCATTTTATTTATTTTCTTTAAATTTCGCAAGTGAATTTTGTCTCCCTTCCATTGATCAGATTGCTTTGAAATTTAGTAGGTACACATAGTGCTTCGATCACAATAAAACCACTAAATACCGTCAGCAAAAAACTTGCGAAATACGTTCAATGTCCCAAATATTGCGAGTTAAAATTGATCCGCTCGACTCGCAACTTGACACACATTTACGATAGAGAACAATGCAAGTACAGTCAACAACAAGTCTAACAGTTTTAAAAACTTTAACCTGTAGCTAGGTTTAGGGTCCTATGATTTACGCACTAGTGGGAAATAGAAACAAAAAGTCACACGAGATAACTGGACGCATAGAAGTTGAGTATATGGGAAGAGATGATTCCACAAAAATGTAGAATCTCATACGTTTGAAGTACATTTAGAGAAGCATGAAATAACTGAAAGTAAACTGGTCAAATTGAAAACTGAAAATTCTAACGCGCACTCAGGTGATAACTTTGACGATACTAAACTGAAAAACGCCAGCGACATAGACTCGGATACATAGGATGAAATAATTGCATCATTAAAGAGAGGTAAAAGAAAAAGAATAAAACTAGAAACAGCTAAATATAAAAAAAAATATAAAAACATAAAGAGTAAGTAAGTAAGTAAGTAAGTAAGTAAATGCTTTATTGTACAAATATAAAGAAACAGATACAATTCACAAAAAAAGAAAAAACATTAATATATGCACAAAGGCGAACTTATCCCTATAAGGGATCTCTACCAGTTAACCTTTGAGTAGATGAGAGGAGCATTAAACGAGGGACCGACAAAGTGAAGGTTTAAAATTCCAGATAGTGAAAGCCACAATAGAGCGTACTTATCTAAGCACAATAAACAAAACATAAAAAACATAAAAAACTACTAAATATCATTAAACACATGCATACATACAAAATACAATAAGAGTACACACAATAAAGACAAAAAGAAACAAACAAACAAGAAGAAAGAGTAAAGACGATCCCACTGACAAAGCTGGTGCGTCTAAGAAAAAAAGAAGGAAGGTTGCGAAGATCGCACGCGTTGCGTTAATCACCATCTTGGTGGGCTCGGATAGACTGGACAAGGACAATATGGCGCGCGGTATGAGTGAGTGAATGTTTTGAATGAGGTGAAAGGAGAATGTGTTAAAGAGTAATCAAATCAAGGAGGTGGGACAGACCCACGTGTAAAGGTGCGGTTACACGTCCAATGCTACAAAACGTAAGTCATTTAATTTGCAAGCTACAATACAATACAATACAATACAAAGACATACTAAGCTACATAGATTTACAGCAAACCACGCTCACCAGACTCATCCAGCAGCGCACCGCTAGTGTTCTGGCCGAAATCCAATTTATTTTCTTTGCTCCCGTGACTCATAAAGAGTCGCCCGGGGGACGTTCCCCCGCTCTCATGAATGTGCGGATACTAATGATCGGAAATGTTTACACAGCGTTATACGACTTTGCATGTCGAGTGACGGACGAATTAACTTATGTGTCACTTTATTGAAACCGTTTGAATGATTTTTTGTAAACTTGACTCGCTGCAATTCGGCCTATCGTTTCCTCGTTAGATTCTAAAGAATTTAATTGATTACTGCCAAAATGGTAATTTTAGTCAAAATGATATCTCCTGAAAATTGCTGTTCAGAATGCGTTTTTTTTTATTGAAAATAGCAGCTAGCTGTTGCCCGTGGCTCTGGCTGCGCAAAATCGCTTTCGCTATCCCACGGGAAGTATGCAATTTTCTGAGATAAAAACTATCTATGAAACTTTTCTGTGCCAAATTTAATTCAAATCGGTTATGAGACAGACAGACACTTTCACATTTATTATGAATTATACCAAGCGAGAGTTGGTGCGTTTTACAGTATGTTTTTGTTGTAATAGATTAATAAACTTAGCCTCGAGATTTACAAAAATCATAAACGTTAAACGTTAACTTTTTACATAGGCACGAGTTCCAGGATTCGGCTCGATCTATTTGGTTTGCGGTATTATGAATAGTAAGTAGTTACACCACATCATAATAAAGTCTTTTGTTAAAACCAGTACCTAACAAAAAATACAATAGTTTAGTTTTTACACATCTACGTGTACCACTGGCTTTGTCGCTTCTGCCTTTTGTTGAGATACAAAAAAACATCGTTAAACTTTTTGTAAAATAATAATTTTGAACACAATCTATTGTTTGCTGACTGCTCAATACTATTGCCATCCAATCCCCACAAGTATACCAAAACTTAAAGTCAAACTGAGCCAAACTTGTTGAAGAATTTCAATCAATCTTGGTTACTACATATTTACACTGAAGTGTACTATTTTCTTAGCTCACAGCTTACATGGATTTATGTCGAAAAACAAACGATCAGTTATTCAAAACTGACTCACGGGGTAAACACCGGCAACTCATAAAAAACAAAATCCCGTCCATCCAATCTAAAATATAAAATTTCACGTCTCCGTAAAACGGAGTAACAGGCAACCTCCCATGCGGGCATTCGTTTGTCGGCTAACACAATTTACCGCGGGAAAATTCATTTAGTTATTAATTAATTCTTTATACAGCTTTACCCCCGAGATGCAATATTGAGTTGCAATAATTTGAGAGCCTTTACAACTTTGCCGCGGGGAAGTTGGAATTATTAATTTTGCACTTACACGCTTTTATAGGCGAGAGATACCGTAAAGTTGCGTTTTGATATTTTAATAGGATTTATAAATTAAGTTCAGGAGCGCGGCGATGTTAATGTAATGTATGTGAGATTTATTTATTTATTTATTTATTAACAAAAATTTACAAAGTATAACAGAAATACTATGGCACTAAGTAAGACAAAATAGCAAAAATACAAAAATTTAAAAAAACAAATAGAAAAATTATATACAAGAGGACGGACGAGCATCCATCACCTCACAAAACCTTAAACATTCCTCGCACACACTCCGCCATCGACCAGCAAATACATCACACTCTGGAGCTGATGCGAGAAGGGCATTGATGTAGCGCAACGCGCGAACTAGCGGCGATTGGCTGCGAGCAACAGTACGCGCTGAGGGCACCGCCATCAGATGTTGGTTACGCGGTCTAAAGCTAAATTTGGTTTGAAGTGGAACGCGCAGGCAAGCTAGCTGTGTCACCAGATCGACACTGTCAGAGTCTCCACGCAAGACACCGCATAAGAGATAAGTTATTTTATTAGGTTCACTTTTGGCTGGCCTATTGGCCAAGTCTTCAATTACTTAAAAGAGACCTGGAAGAAAACATACATTTCTAAACTCTAAAATTTTTAAAATTTCTAGACGACACTGAAAATAGAACACAGAAAAAATCCTAAAAGTAAAGCTATGGCCGGGAATCGAACCCGGAGCCTCGTCATTCCGTGACGCGTGCTATACCCCTACACCGCGCCTAGCAGGTGGGTAAGCCTACGAATTTTTCTATCTGTTACTAGCTGTCACGTGACTTTGTTACTATACGATTTTCTGTCGCTAAGCGTCATCTGTTTCAATGATGTCTGTACGACACAGTTACAAACTCCCGTGGAACATCTACTATCACCAAAAATCCCTTAAGGGAGCAAAAACATTCATCAAGTAACCAATCCGAAAGCAAACAAACTAAGACCATAGATAATTAATACACATGGCTACACCAGTGTACGTTAGGACTCACGCGGCACGTTGGCTAGTGTGGCCAGCACTAAATGCATGTTCAGTGCGGCGCAGCGGTGCAAGCAATATCAAAACGTCTACACCGCCTATATTTCACAGAGGAATTTAATATCGAACCTGGGCCATGTTTACGACTGGAACGGTTGTATCGTAGGCTTAATTTATTTTTAAACAGCCACGCTTTCTAACAACGCACAACTAACGTACAAATGTTGATACCAATCTAATGCTACATCTTTAACCATATTCAAACCTATGTTGAAGGAGCACATTGGCTACTGGCTGGTTTGCCGCCTATTTTACATTTTTATACGTGTCAGTCTGCCTTGTGCTAGCATTGTGTTTGAATTCATATAATTTTGCCTATATATGTATAATTAAACATTAATGTAGGATTGAAACGTAAGATGATCGAGTGAAACGGGACGTATCTAAGTGTGTGTGAAGGATGGAGAGAGGTGTGAGAGAGATGGGGAAAACAGTTTGAACGGCGAACGGAAAAGTAAGATCTGCGGGTGTAAAATTATATTAAATAGTATTTGGAGTTTAAATAATAAAGAAGAAAGAAGTTGTTTTATTATGGCAATATAGATTCCCACATTAATACGTTTACGTGTTCCATCATCCTCCATTTACTCTTTTTACCATTTATCCTGGGAAACACAAAAGTATTATATAATCTCAGAATATTGTGTACATAGTTCCTGCAGGCGCGCGATACGAATTCTCCGCAGACAAAGCCGCGGGCAGCAGCTGATAAATACTAAAAACATCAATATCTATTCATATTACATACTTAGGTACCTAGCTAACGTTAAAAATTCGCAATCTACTACAACACGAACAATACGCACCATTTACAACATGATGCAAGCAACTTCTATGCGCTAACATTTTCCAAACAGAAAATATGCATCTTCAGAGTAGGTTAGGGTAATTTTTGATTAATATGTGCTTCGAAGCTACTGTTCTAAACGATTCTAAACCTGGGTTAAGAAAACGGCATGATTCCAAATTTTTAATTCAGAACCAAACATCCTGTGCTATCTAGTAACACCCTGTACATGTGTCTTAGACCTACTTCTTCTTCTTCTTTTATTTGTGGCGTATCAAGTCGTTATAGTGACGACAACTTCGCCAATGTCAATGTAAAATTTTTTATTAAAAAATCTTGTGACAAAATGTCGGCAACGTTGTACGGTAATGGTCAAAGACCCCCCTCCCCCCCTGTCGGGCTCTTAGCCAACGGTCAATGATATCCCTCAGAAACTGCCAGGAAATCATTAGCCGTTGCCCAGGTCGCACCGGACCAAGCACTGCTCTTCCCCCCGGACGGATCCAAAAACGAACCGCAGCTCTTAATCACACGTGGAGGTAACCCGACTCGCACCCCGTCTTAGACCTATATCACTACATAAACAAAACACGCACTTAATAGTACCATAATGCAAACGATATCGTAAATTATCTCATAAACATTGGAACATTTGGAACAGCCTGTTAAACGGCGCTCCAATGGCAGCTGAGGTGGGATGACCATTAAAAAAAAACAAAAATTCCTAACTAAAAGCCGGATAATCTACATAACAGGGGATGATAGCGGTCACGGTGTGGGGGGCATCGCCTATATCGTGATTTGTAAGAATTTCGCCCATTCCCTCGATGAGCTTTTACCATCTGCACGGGACGAGAAGCAACTGGTACATTCCACGTTTTTCCTTTGCTCTCACACGAGCATGGAAGTGGTTTGATTGGTCAGTGTTGCAAAACCAGCAAAACAAAGTAAAGCATAAAATTAAATTTCTGAACGACACTGAAAATTAGAACACGTAGAAAAATCCGAAAAGTATGGTGCAACACAGTAACAACTCTCGCGCGTTTAGCGTTAAGGTGCAATTTAGATTGATCGCGGTACCTACCTAATTCTGTAGGCTATTAAAACGGCGGCTTACTTCAAGATCAAAGGAGTGCAACTTCTGTACGTATTACTATTACTTGTGCCGCGGGGGCCGAGAGAGGTGCGGGCGGCAGGCGCACTACCCGCCCGCACCTCTCTCGGTCCCCTTTGTCGTCCTACCCTGCGTCTGCGCCGCGCGGGCGAGCACTCATTTAAGCGCTCGGTCTATAGAACTCTGGACATCGTGGCAACCCTGCCAATACCCAACTGAAAATTTAACCGGAGCATAAACGGCCAAGTGCTTATAAACATTTAAGTGGCGGGAACACGATGTAAGGAATGCAGGAACGTCGTAATCCAATCGTTAACCTAATCTTGGATGGTGTGCAACGTTAATGAAGTTGCTAAAGCTATGAGGGGTAATTTGTTATCACCATACATCGGTCAAGGAGGCAAAATGCGGGCACATCATTTGGTAAGAAAGAGCTACAAAAAAACATTCACCCCTATCTTCTTCTTGAGATATTGAAAACCGACTAATTTAATCGACTACGCATCAGTCTTGTTAACTGAAAACAAAACACTAACGCATACACCCGTAAAGTTTAAATTAAACTCTTTAACTTTACGCCCTCATAAAATCTAGTTCCGTAAACCTGAAACTCGGCGTTAAAATAAAACTGTTTATGCAATAATAGCAATAAGGTAGCTTTACTCAAACGTAGCCCCTTATCTGGACTATAAAAGGGACATTTTATTAGGTTTTTACAAGGAATAAATATTATCATTTCAGAAATAGGCTCCGCGGAATTACCGACGCGATAAGGGATCCTTATTCTTTTAGTAGATTAATGTAATACAACGCGAAACATTAAAATTTCCTCTTTCTCTTACAACGAACTCCTCTCCCTTGCGCACTGTCCACGCGCGAACACAGACGATTCGGGGGCAGGGGAAGCCGGGGGAGTTGCACCGCGCCCGCACGCCGCTTCATACCCCGCACTCGCCCAGTGCGTTAGTTTTGACGCGAAGCCACTTATTGTACTTGTTAATTTCATACTCAACTTTCCTCGGGCACATATTTTTTTAAATAATTTACAAAGTGTTATTTAATTTTGCATCACACACTACGGTCCGCATGACCGGAAAATAGTGCCTTAATAATTTTTTTTCGTATCATCATCTAATGACCCTACCTTAAAAAAATCATTGACATAGCCCGTAAAGTTTAGTTTTAAATTCCAACATACGGACGAACAGACTACAAGAGTTTCGTTTTTGCAAATTTCGCTACGGAACTCCACAAACTATTTCAGTTAAAACACACAGTCTCACTCTCCGTATTTTTTAGCTCGCGTAAGATGCTCCCTCTTCAATAAAACTTGTTGAAACTTGCTCTTATTAACTAAGTGGCGTAAGTAAACTTACTTTTGTGTATAGTCTGCGTCATTTTTGATATACGCATGTGAAATTAAAAAAATATGAACAATTTGAATTTCGACTATGAACGGAACATTATTACAATATTTTTCGAATATCTGCATAATATATTTCTTAGGCAGTAGTTTACTTTAAAACAGTCCTGACCTGGCACAAAAATACAGGAATGATTCCTTTTTCTAACCTTGGTAACATTTGGTATAACATCAATTAGAGGTATATACATACTACCTACACCTTTATAGGACCTTAAGCCTGCCTTTTAATAGGTACTCGATACGGTAAAATGAAGTGGCTTGCTCTGCTGAAAGCTAAAATCGGGGCCTTTGACTTTTAAAATTCGAGACGAAAAGAAGTTCTCAGAAGCCACACTAGGTACTGCTACTCCTAGTTTGGCTACGCGAATAAAAAACGATGTTGGTCTGGGAGCAAGGAATAAACAGAATGTACCTGTTGCTTCTCTTCCCGCGCAGATGGTAAAAGCCCATCGAGAGAACTTGCGAAAATTTTAGGAACTACACTATTTTGATTCCACTTTCTACGTTTACGCGCACAATCGCGTCACGTGGCCTTTAGGCCTTGTTGCCCTAGACTGTCTACCCCGTAAAGAATAAAGACGTGATTTATGTACTTATGTAATTATACGTATCAGGTAGTACGAAGTCACTATGTATTACGTGAAGAACACGCAACACGCCAAGACCGCAAATGTTCGTCACACATCATTTTCGTTCTCGAAACTTCGACGCATAAACATGGAACTTATACCGCGCCGACTGTAGCGGATACATTAGCAGATTGCAAAGTATCACTCGCAGCGTATACCTCCTTGAGGGGGCCATTATTTTTCTATTTACAACCTCTTGCAAACTATCCGGCACTACTGATTGTATTACTCCAAGTTTTATAGAAACTGGGCGCGAAATGTTAGTACCTACCGTAAAACTACCCAACTATATGCCAGTACCTACTACGAGTGTAACTATGGTCCATAACTTCAAGACGACTTTTAGTATCCATACCAATATTCTTTTCTGTTTTGTCCAAGTTTTTCCTTCCGTTAACGAATGTATTTGAGTCGTTTGCAAAACAAATGTACCTACATAGTTAAGGGCTTTAATTAAAACAAAAGTCAATTGATTCCTTTATGTTACGACTTTTTCACGCTTATTGCAATGGAATCAATAAATTTTTCTTGTGATTAAACCCTTAACTATGTACATTTTTTTTGAAAACGACTCAATAACCATTCAATTATTTATATATATTTATTAATTTCCTTGTTATAATAAAAATACCTAAACGAACAAAAATATTTGAGTCAGATTAGGATCTTAGCTAACTTTCTTAAGGAGGATTATTTTCAGCAGATTGATGAGACCTCTTTTTAAAAGTCTGAATTGTTATTTATTTAAAAGCGATGTTCCTTGCAACTGTATCTAATAACTCTAGATTTAAAGTGATAAAGGAGCAACCACACCGCTGCGTATACGCCGTGACGTGTCGCATGTCTCACCATTTCTTCATCTACATTTTGTTGCGTAAACGCACCGTCGATTGGTATGGCCGGACTTTTAATGTACAACCGATCCACTAAACTTGCTTCCTGCCTACTCCTCGTCGCTTTTCGATTACAACCACTCACATTTACAGACTAAGACAGACTAAACTTACCGTCCAAAAAGCCGATGGTCTCGTCTACACTAATAATAAAGAGGAAAGATTTAATCATTTGTTTGATTGCATTGATGGCTTCAAACTACTGGACCTATTTTTAAAACTTCACCATTAGGATCCCACATTATCTCTGATGAACATAGGCTATATTTAATTCCGCGCAGACGAGTCGCGGGAAACGGCTATTTAGCTAACATGGGAACCTCCTTGTTTCTCCTCAGTTGAAATCCATATCTAGCAGCAAATCTTCCATAGACGACACTAATACATACCTGAAACAAACAAAAAAAAACCCATAAATATTTAAGCGCACACATAAAACAATAGGCTTGTCTTGCAACATATTTATCGTACAGAATAAAACATACCCCCTTTAGCAAATCATAAAAGATGATATTAAAATATATCACGAGTACCAAGGGCCCATAAACGCTGGCAGATTTTGAGAGAGCCGTAAATAGCGGGTGGGCCATTACAATTTACTGCCTTGTCAACTGAAAGAGCATTAGAGGTCGCCATTTTAGTGGTGTAAGGTTTTCCGAGCGAATAAACTATGTCAACTTATTAAACCACCGCGGGTTTTGTAATGAAAATAGGGTATAATATTTTGAGACAGTGTCTATCACCGAATGTAAGAAATAGGCTGGAAAATGCCAGAGCTTGCGTCCGCGCTTCTTGTGTATCAAGTAGATACGATAGTCTGCGAGCTCCTTTTTTTTTTGTCAGTGGGAAAATGCGTTATGCATACGCCCGCGCCGTGGGGGTTTTCATAGAGAGTATTTGTATTGTAATGTATTGTATTGTATTGTCTTTTTAAATACTAACGCACTGTACGGTCAAGTGCAAAAATAAGTATTGATAGGAACTTCTCAAAAATATGTCCCACGACCTTATTAAGCTGGTGTAAGAGCGTATGGTAGGTACTTATTTTTGAATCTTTGTCTAGATACATATTATTACACTTGACTGTAAAAAAAACAACCGCACGTAATATAAATTACGAATATATTGTTTCACGCCATGTCCTGAATACAGAACAGCCTCTAAATTATAATATATGCTGTATCGTTCGCCGTTCATAGCTGAATAACGATTTATCGCGTTGTTATTGATATTTATGACGTAATGCAACCAGTTAGGATCACTTTTATGTCTTTTGTATGTTTAGGTACTGTTGCATTGAAAAAAATGGCAATTTATTACGTTCAATTTCCTATCACATGAAATTTCCGCTAAAGCCGTACTTTCAAAGGCACGTCTTATCGACATATTCTATGGCGTGCAAAGGATTTTCAACCAGATGGTGGCAGACCACTGAGACCAAATACTTGGCTGATGGTACTTTGAGGTTGTTCAATCATTCGCCAACAGACGGCACCACACATTAAAATTGAAATGTCTGATGAACGTTTCACAGAGATCTAAAATATAGTACATTACTGCAAAGGCCGGGAAGTAAGGGGTTGCAGGCCGAGTAAGTTTGACGGCCGAGTGGTACACGAGGCCGGCATTGTACGAGGCCGGCAACCCCTGTCCCGGCCGAGGCTTGTATAGTGCTTTTCTCAAACATGCAATGAAATAAATAAAAACTTCAAAAAAACAGTATTTATTTGTAAGGCAACTAAAATCTAAACCAGTAAAACAAAATTTCATGGCATTGTAGTCAATGCTTTATAATTACAATAATTAAAAAAAAAATGACACTTGTCAGTTGTGACGACTGAGACCTACCCTGTTTAAATTTGATACATTTCTCTGTCACTATTTTCGTCGGAACTCATATTTAAAATTTATCAAAATCAACAATGAACAAAAGATTAGTGTTTTTTTATTTTCCCACCAAAATGTGTTTTTTTTTTAAATGTACGTTTCGTTTTACGCTGATTGTGCTGACGTTTACACCGCTGATATTAAGATGACAATGAAATGAGATTTAAATATTTCTGTACCTAGTTAGGTTTCAATTTAAAATTAATCTTATCTGTTTAATTATGTATCGTTTTTTATGTAATTTTTGTTTTTATGTAATTAAAATTGCAAAGAAAGCAAATATTGCTTATGTTTTTTTTAAAGCTGAATATCATGATGCCATTGACCAATAAAGACTTGGCTGTATGGACCCTGTTTCCTTTGCCTACCCCAAAAGGGATGAATAATAATAAAAATGACCTATAAACTAAACGTCATGATGCTGTGGCACATGAAACAATAGACGATCGCTTTGCAGGCCTAGGCCTGCCATTTTGTATGAAAATCCATTACATACCACTTGTCTAACCGCGCCCGCGACGTGATACGTCCCGGCCTATTATTTGGAACGTAAGGTTAACATTTCATTGCATCTTTGAGAAAATTATATTTACATCGATTTTATCAGACATAAGTAGGTATTTTGTAAAATAAAAATAATCAATGAAGTCAAAAACAATCGAATTGAAAATATCCTCTTTATCTGAAGTCGGATAAAAAGCTTGAAAAAAAACAAGTTATTAATCAGTTAATAAGAGACAATTATGTATAGTTAAAGAAAGAAAGAATACATTTACTCTCTTATGAAAGACACACAAATAGAGCATACACACAATTGTACAAAAAATAAACATAAAACACAGGCATGAAAATAGATCATCAATGTAAATAAATGAGCGTGTCTTCGCATAATCGAAACGGTTGTTGTCTTAGCATTATGCTGAGGCGGCAAGCACCTGCAGCACTGATTTTCTGCCAAAACAGAACCGTCTGTGACTCACTGAACGATACACAGAAATATAATACCACCCAAAAGTAATTAATTACAGAACTAAAATATGAAAGTGGATTAAAAAAATTGCACCAACACATTTTTAACCATCATAAATTATCTGCATTGACGCATATTGTACATTGAACAATTCAGCCCGAAACAATGTAGCGACGTGGCCTTTTGAAATTCATTGGCTATTAAACAATTATTGAACGAAAGCAATTATTTACTCTGACCACACCACACAGAAGCGCAGCACGTCAACATTGTCTACCGCATGACCAATGGGAGCAGAGTAAACCCAGATGGCGCTACCGATCTATAAAAAACAAGGCCACAATTTGACAAATAGACTATAGACAGTAAGTCACAGTGGGCTCACTTGTCTTAGTGGAAGGTTTAACTGCCTACAAACACCAGACTCTCAGCGCTTACTGATCTGAAGGTCGTTTAGGTAACTTGTCTAGACTGCAGAGTTATCTTACCAGTTGTTATTATGATCCAAAAACTGAGAGCATAATAGTAAGAAACCCGCTCGCAAAATTTCACGTGTTACGGTTGAGACATACGGTGTCTAAAATTCTAAATGCACGATTGTTCAAAATGCCTCATTATCAAAGTGTACTATGATCAAAAAGTATGTAAATGTAAATACAGAATGTACCAGTCGCTTCTCTTCCCGTGCCAATGGTACACCTATACGTCCACCAATCATGCTAAACGTGGCCTTTAGGTCTTGTTACCTCAGGCTCGGTCTACCCCGTAAGGGATAAAGACGTGATTTACGAATGTACTCGTACGTGTGTAAAACGGAGACTTCGCTCGCGCTAAGCACTCACTCGGTCAACTATTCCTGATTACCATAAACTAGGCACCTTAATCCCGGGAAAACGCTAAATTTATTCAAAAGACTTCATCAAACTAAGCTAAAACTAACCCGCTAAACGATACGTAAACCGCAACGTCCTCATTTGAACAGCAAAGGGCACTGTAGGTACAACAATAACACTATACTGTCATATAAGCCCCGCCGCGCCGCTAAGTCTTGTTTACTGCATATACCTCGCCAGCTACTGCCTAAGCATTCGTATGAAATAGCGCTTCATTTACCAGAGAGATCTCTGTTCTATTTTTACGTCTACAACGGAGACTCCAGACACGGAAGTAACTGTTGTGATGGACTTAGCCGTATCTTATTAGTCGCTACACTCTTCAGATATATTATAGAGAGAGATCTATGCACTGCACGGGCACTGGGGCACGTGCCCCCGAAAATTAAACGTGTTTCTTAAGTCTATGCTTTTAAAATCAATCATCGCATTACTGTCAACTAGGTAGTTGGATGCAACAGCGGTATCAAAGCGAATGAAGTTTCGGCTTACCTACGATACATATGTGCTTACATAAGTATGCTTCAACCCTATTACTGCATAGGATTCAACTGTATAGGACTCAATTACAGTCGCGAGCACAGGGCTCATAGGGGCACCACAAACAACGGTGCAAATGGCGGTTATAACATAACACTTGGTTACATCTAACACCTACAATTCTGAATATTACTATACTCTTAAACGGACAATATATGTATTGAAATACATGCATGTTTTCAGATCTTGATACTGCTCTAACGGCTTTGACGAAATTTGCAACATTTGAGTTAATGACATTAAAAATTTACCTTTATCTTACCATAACTGAGGTAACCTGCGGACCTAAATAGAATGCGATTACCTTTAACGAGTTCCCGATATTTCGACGCAGTTGTTGGCATCACTAAAATACGCATCAAAATCAAAGTCACTTATTGCAGATGGTAACATATGGCTCAGAGAATACACACACGCACACCGCACACAACAAGCACAAAAAAAAAATAGAAATATATATATAAATATAAATAATAGGGTAGAGAGAAAAAATTACCCAACGTAATCGACATGCAAAAATGAGGGTAGACCGCGCGGTGTACGCAACATCCACCCGCAATTTCTTCAGTCTACCCGTGATCCTGACGCATGCTGCGTCGAATTATCGGGATCTCGTTAGTGAAAATCGCGGTCTATATCACATTAATTACGTCTTAAATTAGTAATCGTCATGATCCCACCAACAAATCTACAAAACTACAAATCAGGAAAAACTGACTCAAGACAACCGGACGCTATGTAGGTACAGAACTAGACGTCAGTAATATGAAAAGCGAAAATTGCCGAGATACATTAAGAAACTAGAAGCACTGTATTAATATTGTTAATTATATTCCAGGAACCGATATAGATTTTAACAAAGTTGAGAGCTAGCCTGAATGCCAATAAGCCTGGCGTAGCGTTCAACAATAAGATCTGAAAAGTTTCGCGAAGTGTGGAGCAAGTTTCGAGATGCTTGAAAAGTTAGGCACGCTAGTGGAAGACGTAAGAATGGGAACAGTGGGTCATAAAATCTTTTACATGGACCTAGTAGACTAAGGTGGCGGTCTTAAGATGTAAGTGCAAAAAAAATTAAGGTAGGTATTTGTAACACTTATTTACGCTGTATCTTCATTGTATTACCTAAGAGTTAACAAGAAATCTATATAAATTAAAATGAATCGTCGAAATGTATGTACGCGCCTAACTTCCAAACGACTGCACCGAATTGGATAATTCTTTTTTAGTTGTGTTTGTTACTGTTTGGACAAGGTTTGTATAAAACAAAAAAAGACAAACGGGGGCGAAGCCGCGGGCAGCACCTAGTTATATAATAAAGTTACCCATTTCAATTATACGACCATTTGACTGTTTATGTCTTAGCTTAATTAATACATATTTCATAAAATACTGCAATGGAATTTCATAGTTCTCCAGCTACATCGTAAAACAAATTAACAAAAATCTTTGAATAAATCTGTTATGTATCTACCTTCTTGTTGTGTGTAATAAACGCCAGTCAGTTATGGACAGCCGTGTTTCATTCACGCATCTACCCGGTATCGCTAATATTTAACAGTGACGACGAGGACTGTGTATCGATATCAACGCGATTTGTTTTTTTTGTTTAATTACAATGCCGTTCGGTCAAATTGAAAGTTTTAATTTCGGGAACAAAAATTGGGACGCATATGTGAGACGTGTAGAACAATTTATTACTTTAAACAAAATCTCAAACGAGTTAAAGGTTGCCACGTTAGTGACGGTTGTAGGCGAAGAGTGTTACGAGTTAATGTGCGACTTGTGTGCACCGAGTACACCGGAGTCAAAAAAATTTCACTGAACTCGTGAAACTGGTCAAGGATCATCTGGAGCCTGAAAGGTCTGAAATAGCCGAAAGACACATTTTGCGACAGAGAGTACAGCACCAAGGCGAGAGCGTGCGAGACTACCTTCAAGCCCTAAAACATTTAGCAAAAACGTGCAATTTCGGCAGCTGGTTAGAAACCTGTTTACGAGACCAGTTCGTATCGGGGCTGCGTAATGAAGACATGAGGTCTAGAATCTTCGCGGAGAAGAATATTGACTATAAACGCGCCGTGGAGCTGGCGTTGGCGCTGGAGGCAGCGGAGCGGCACGCGGTGACGGCGTGTGCTTCAGGCAGCGCGGGCGCAGCGCGGCAGGCGACGGCGGCGGACGACGGCTTGCACCGGTTCGGAGCGAGGCCCAGCGCTGGGCAGAGCGGGCCGGGCGGCGCGCACGGCGGCGGAGGGCGCCACGGGTGCGGCCGCTGCGGCAGGACGGGCCACGCGGACGGCAAGTGTCGGTTCAAGCAGTATAGTTGTGACAATTGTGGTCAAAAGGGACACTTGAAGGTAATGTGCAGAGTTAAAAGTGCGTATAGTGGTTATGGTGCGAAGAAGGCTACTAAAGGTCAGTTTTTTTTAAATAACTCTGACGAAAGTGACAATAGTGAAGGCTGTTCGTTCTACAATTTGATAGTAAATAGTGAAGGAGACGGTCCGTATTATGTATCCCTAAAGGTCGAAAATGTTGCTTGCAGGTTCGAAATTGATACGGGGAGTAAAATATCAGCCATATCAAAACATTTTTATGACAAGTACTTCCCGAATTTAACAATAGAAAACAAGCAATTAACTTTACGATCTTATACGGGTGACGTCATTCACACTTTGGGCTATATAACGGTTAATGTCACTTGTAAAAATATTTCAACAACGCTTCATTTATATGTTATAGAAAACGGGGGCCCGCCATTGATGGGTAGAACGTGGATTAAAAAATTGAATTTATCAGTAGTCGAATGCCACAATATTACGGAGAACAATTCAATGGCGGACACCTTAAAGACAGAGTTCCCAGAGGTTTTCGCAGATGGATTGGGCACATTTAAATCAAAGTTGAGTTTACATTTAAAAGACACAACTCCGGTGTTTGTTCGTGCGCGCGCGCTGCCCATCGCGCTGCGGGGGCCGGTGGAGCGCGAGCTCGAGCGGCTGCAGCGGGAAGGGGTGGTCTACAAAGTGGATAGGTCAGACTACGGCACGCCGGTCGTACCGGTTGTTAAGTCCAACGGCAGCATCCGGCTATGCGGAGATTATAAAATCACTATCAATCCACTGTTGAAAGACTACCACTACCCGCTGCCGCGGATCGAGGATTTGTTTGCTGCGCTAGGCGGCGGCGAACAATATACCAAACTAGATTTGTCTAACGCTTTTCAACAATGTATGTTGGATAAAGAATCACAGCCGATGACTGCTATTACCACGCATATCGGCACATTTGTGTACAAAAGGGTACCGTTTGGTATAAAATGTATTCCTGAAAATTTTCAGAAAATAATGGAGGAAACTTTAAGTGGATTGCCCTCAACAGCGGTTTTTGCAGATGACATTTGTGTTACCGGTAGGGATAGGGCAACCCATCTGTCAAACCTAAGGGCAGTGCTACAAAGGCTTAAAGATAATGGAATGAAAATAAATTTTAATAAGTGCGAATTCTTTAAAGATTGTGTGACCTATCTCGGGTATAAAATCGATAAAACCGGTTTACACACCGATACTAAAAAAATTGAAGCCATTGTAGCAGCTCCCGCGCCGACTAATGTGACGCAATTGAAGAGTTTCATGGGACTTGTAAATTTTTATGCTAAATTCTGTGTGAATATGAGTGATATTTTGAGCCCATTGTATAATTTGCTAAAGAAAAATGTTCCTTGGGAATGGAATAAGCATTGCGCTCGGGCGTTTGACAAAATAAAAAAGGTTTTAAGCAGCGCCCCGGTGCTGGCGCATTACGACCCCTCGCTGCCGCTGATCTTGTCGGTGGACAGCAGCGCGTACGGGCTGGGCGCCGTGCTGACGCAGCGCGGCGCGGACGGCGGCGAGCGCCCGCTGTGCAGCGCCTCGCGCACGCTCAATGCCGCCGAGGCCAACTACTCGCAGCTGGACAAGGAGGCGCTCGCTATCGTATTCGGGGTAACCCGGCACCATCATTATTTATATGGCAGACATTTTATATTGCGCAGTGACCATCATCCTTTGAGTTATATATTTGGTAAACATAAAGGAATACCGGTGACTGCTGCGAGTCGTTTGCAGCGGTACGCCGTTAAATTAGCTGCTTACGATTTTGAAATTGAATTTGTTAGATCAGCGCAAAATTGTTTTGCCGATGCTCTCTCCCGCCTTCCCCTAGAATCGAACGATAAGCGATTTAGATGCGAGGGTACTAAGGAAATTAGTTATCTTCATTTCGTACAAGAAAGCTTTCCGCTCAGTTTTAAGGACATAAAAACTGAGACCGGGAAAGATTCTTTATTAAATAAAATATATGGTTATGTAATGTTCGGTTGGCCGCTTGACGGTGGGGCCATGAACGAAGCGGAAAAGCAATATTTTAATCGAAAGGATAAGTTACACGTGGATCAGGGATGTCTAGTATGGGGCTATAGAATCGTTGTGCCAGCAGTTTTGCGGAGTAGTATTCTTAAAGAAATACATGATGGACACCCGGGTGTCGTTAAGATGAAGCAAATCGCTAGAAACTATGTCTGGTGGGAAAACATAGACGGAGAGATCGAGCGCGTAGCCCGCGAGTGCGCGCCGTGTCGCGCGCAGCGGCCCGCGCCGCCCGCCGCGCCGCTGCACTCGTGGCCGTGGCCGGCCGAGCCTTGGTCGCGCTTGCATCTCGATTTTCTCGGTCCCTTTTGTAATGTTTACTACCTGATAGTTGTCGATGCGCACTCGAAGTGGATAGAGGCAGAAAAAGTAAAAACCACTTCCGCCGCTGTCGTCATCGAGCATTTAAGACAGATGTTTGCGCGATTTGGTCTTCCAAAAAGGGTAGTCAGTGATAATGGGCCACCATTTTCGTCTTCAGAATTTTCAGTTTATTTGCAACGTAACGGCATAAGGCACACATTGACGGCTCCTTATCATCCAGCTAGTAATGGTGCCGCGGAAAATGCTGTCCGATCTATTAAGCGTGTTTTAAAAAAGGCACAAATGGAAAATGAAAATCCTGAAACCGCCATCAGCCGTTTCCTATTTTCATATCGTAATACTGAGCAAAGTACGACTGGGCGCGAGCCGGCGATGGCCCTGCTCGGGCGGCGCCTGCGCGGGCGGCTCGACCTGCTGCGCCCCGACGCGGCCGAAGCAGTGCGCGACGCGCAGGTAGCGCACGAGCAGCGCCGCGACGCGCCCCTACGCGTAGCACACCCACTGGATAAGGTGTTAGTCAGAAATTTTTCTAAGTCTGGTCATAAATGGGAAGAAGGTGTCGTGGTTAACAGGCCGAGCCCTGTATCGTACGTAATTAAAACGACCGATGGTCGCTTACAAAAGCGCCATGTTGACCAGGTATTGACCACTAGCAATAGTAGCAGAAAATCGCGTCATTCGCTAAGTAAGGTCGGCGAACAAAAGGTTGATGAGTCACCGCAATCCGAAGCTCCCGGCGCACCGTCGCCATGCGCGGAGGACGGGGACGAGTTCTATGATAGCGAGGCGGGGTGCGGGGAGGGGGCGGCGCCCGCGCCACCCGCCAGCCCGGGGACACCAGCGAGGGATGGTCAGGAGCGCTTGCGCCGGCAGGCTGCTTTGCGTTGTATTGAAAAGTTAAGAGGCAGCTAAAAATGTGGTAAATGCTGATGCTTATTCTCAACATTCTCGATTGGTAGATATATTTAATTTTGTAAAAAGAACCTTGTTTAACTTGAGGTGCAGTTTGTGTGTTGTAACAAGCTCCACATTGATTGAACCTTGTTATACTTAATTATACTATGTAAGACTAGATTTATCTGTTAGCGTAAAGAAAAACAAGTTGTTTTGTTTGAATTTAAAGGGGAAAACGTGTTATGTATCTACCTTCTTGTTGTGTGTAATAAACGCCAGTCAGTTATGGACAGCCGTGTTTCATTCACGCATCTACCCGGTATCGCTAATATTTAACAAAATCTTTTACAGATTTCACTATTGAAATAGACTTCCTATAAAACCAAATAACTAGTAATAGAACTTGCTATCCCGCTCTCTCTTATGGTTATGACTGAAGCCAAGAATACGAAGAAATCTGCAAATATTCAAGTCGCCCGAAACAAAACGCCCTAGTTATCGGAACTAAGTTTAATTAATGCCGACCAGTATTGAGAACCTATTGAGACCCAGATATTTCCAGTTGAAAACTATTAAACAGCTGCTTGAAATATTTCTAATTTATTTAATATTGTTAATTTCTTTAGCATTGTCTCTTATAGACCATAGCGTATTTATTATGCTTGTAGGCGACATTTTAGACATCACTATCATCACTATCACTACATAGTATAGAATAAAGTCGCTTTCTCTTTCCTTATGTCCCTATGTATGCTTATATCTTCAAACAATTATTAAAAAAAAAAAAAAAAAAAAAAAAAAAACTACACAACGGATTTTGATGCGGTGTTTTTTAATAGATAGAGTGAGTCAAGAGGAAGGTTTTTATGTATAATTCTACGCAGACGAAGTCGCGGGCAGAAGCTAGTTTTTCTATAAAGGAGCGACAACACCGCCACGTTTTCTCACCGTTTCTTCATACATTTTGTTGCGTAAAAGCACCGTCAACATCTTTTACACACCGGTGTGGTCGGACCTTTAAACGGGCACGCATTCAGGCACATCATAAGAATGCATAAGCTCATTTTAGGTGAACTACATTTTACATTCTTATGATCTAAACAAATCCTAAACAATTCATTGCTAGGCCGTGATGCGAAACGGTTAGAAGTCGTCGACCCAATGCCGCAATGTAATGAGGCTTTCAAGACTTTACTTGCATGTTAAAACTGCGCTATAGGTTTTTGTACAGATTTCAAATATATAAACATATAATGTACCAGTTGCCTCTCGTCCCGCGCAGATGGTAAAAGCCCATCGAGGGAAAGGGCGAGTCTTAGGAGTCATGTTATAGGCGATGCGCCTAGCAACCCATCACTATTTTGATTCCTCTTTCCACCTATCTATACGACTACAATCATGCTAAATGTAGCCCTTAGGTCTTGTTACCTCAGGCTCTGTCTACCCCGTATGGGATATAGACGTGATTTGTGTGTGTATGTTCAGATATACCATAGACTACGCAAATGCGTCTACTTCGCTTGTACGAACCCCGACCAAGCGACAAGGTTTGTTACATCATACGTTTTGTAGGGTGGCGGCTCCATTTTAATTCTTTCAGTCGTAGCGAGGCGGGGGTTATTCCGAATCGGTTTGGATTTCCCGTCACCAAATTTTGGCGTCCACAGTAAATGGTAAAAAGTCGACACTCTTGGTTTCAATACACTTAACATTTGCGTAATCTACGGTACATCTGTTACCTTTGAGTTGTTGTTTATTTCTTTACATACCCGTCCACTGCTTGCACGGCTCGACGCGATCGCAATATGCACAATATCCAGAATTGGCTGCGCTCCAGGTGCGTTTTTGCGTATTAGGAATATAAAACGCGTGCGTTTTTTTCCACTCAATAGCCCTGCGACTTGATGATTTATTGCTGTGTTTTATGCCGTTCAGAGTGAATGAGAACATATATTTACATAGTATAAAACAAAGCTCCACGCCGCCTGTAAGTACGGTACGGTTAGATTTATTTAAATTACGCAACGTTTTTAATTGAGATTTTCATCAATAACTAGATCTAATAGAATTATATAAGAGAAAGGTTTGTAGTACGCACACATACACACACATAAATTTAGTCTTTAGCCTAAGGTGACAAAACCTGCAGGCCACGTTTAGCAATATTGTGGGGCTAAATAGTATAGATGGAAAATGGAATCAAAATAGTAATGGGTTGCTAGCCGCATCGCCTATAAAAGTCATGATTCCGATGCCCATTCCCTCGATGGGCTTTTACCATCTGCGCGGGAATAGAAGCAACTGGTACATTCTATGTTTTTTTTTATTCCCAGACCAGCATGGAAGCACTATTAGGTATTATCATCTTACTTATAATCAAGTCAAAAACCGATCATATTAAACGCCAACGTGTGACGACTCTCGCTGATCGACCATGACCTAGATATCCACAAACATGACATGTATAATAATAATTACCTATATAATTTAAATTTTAACGGTCATTTTATCTAACACTAGATTAACTTTATATCTCCATGACTTTTTAAGTTTAAATGTTTGAAACTAGAATATCCATAACATCTTTTTTGTACATTTACTGCGAATAAATATTTCATTCATTCATTTATTCAAACATATGCTTTAAAAATTGCATAGTGTTCACGCGTTCTGACTCCGCTACAGACGGCCTGTGGGGACGGAGTGACACGCGCCGGGACACGGTGTCGGTATGTTTGTATAAATCACACCATTTGTCGCCCATTCACTATTCTCCAATGCCCCACGTTTCTTAAGTGTTTTTTGTTGTTTACATGTTTTTATGTGCAGCGCCTTTTAATAGTGTGAGCGTCACATCTTTTTGCTGCTCGCAACGTAAGACCACAACTATCTTATAGTGCCACTTCATCATTGAAGGTTGGCAGTCAGCTCCTTAATCTAGTACTGTCCATAGCCAGTGCAAACAGTTGTTTCACTACCTTAATGCTAATCCACTCTCTGATAAAACGGAGCCATGATATTTTGCATCTTTCACCAACGAATTGAAAATTTGACTTCCTAATTTTTGTTTTTACTTTAACCCGTTTGTAATATTCCAAACTATAGTGTAAACCAGAACACATGGAAACACTGTCCATATACGCTCACAATCATGCTAAACGTGACCTTTAGGTCTAGTTGTCTAGGGATTTGTGTAAGTCTTGGTAACCTTATATTTAAACCCTAGAATGTAAACGATCTTCGTCTGCTGACCAGGACCATACGTCTACAGTCGCTAAGTGTTCGCGTGCCCTAATGTCGCTGCAGGTGTCTCTTGACATCTGACACACGCCGCGACATATTTCAGCCGGTTTCTATAAATCACACGGTTTCTCACAGATGATTCATAGTTCCATTCATATAGAAATGACCCATGTTTCTCGAGTGGTATTTGTTGTTTACACGTGTATTATGATTTTGATTGCGCTATGCCATTTTGTTATGTATCTACATATTTATTAGTCAACTTCAACTTTTTTGAAAGCACATGTGCGATAATACCACTTGAAAGTGGTGAAAAATTGTGCTGAATTTGAAATATGAGTAGCGTAGAAGACGCTCACAGCTCTCATTAATATTGTGAACTTGTCAAAAATTTGATTAGAGCTGTAGTTTTGGAGATATAAGCTGATTAATACCACTTTCGAGTAAAAGAATACTTGCTGTAAACTCTAACTAGGCCTCAGCTCGTAGAACACATAACCGTAGGAGGATAAAGGATCTCGAGTGGCGACCACCGGATGACGCAGCATTGGCAGCCCTCCCACTAGGTGAACCGACATCGCGAAAATTGCAGGCAACCGGTGGGCGCAATTAGCATGTCGTTCATTGCGACATTTTAAGGCCTTTTTGCGACAGCTTTTTTGCCAGCTGATGACAATAATTAATCCCTAACCTCTGCCGTATGTAAAGGCACGGCCAAACAGTTTATATGACCCAACCGGGGGTGCGAGTCGGGTTACCTCCGCGTGTGGCCAAGAACTGCGGTTCGTTTTTGGATCCGTCCGGGGGGAGAGCAGTGCTTGCCCCGGTGCACCCTGGACATCGGTTAATGATTTCCTGGCGGTCTACGAGGGATATCATTATCCGTTGGCTAAGAGCCCGACCAGGGGGAAGGGGTCTTTTGACCGTGTTCTACTGTTCAACGTTGCTGACATTTTGTCACAAGATTTTGAAATATATTTTTAATACTTTGACACAGGCTAAATCTCATTCCATCTATCGATGGGGCCATATTATCCTAAAAATAGATAGATGACCCAACCGTCAAAGTACGTTAAGCCTTGCGAATATAGTTATAACAAAATTTACATATCTATCGAACAAGATATAACAGAAAGTAGGCTACTCAAAACCGATGTTTTCTTTGCACAAGCTAGTACTTCATCAAGGACCCTGAACGCGGATTTAGGTCGAAAACTAAGTTAAAGGACGCGAAGTTTAACTTTCGGGAAAGGGACAACGATGTTCGACCCAGTTTTACTCTACGTAACAGGAACGGGTGAATACTACACACAGCACACTAACCACCGGAGCAGGCAATGTACGCTACACTGTGCCATAACTTCTTTAACTTGGTTAAGTGACGTGATTCACATTTAGGACTATGTGACTATTTCCTTTTACTAAGTGTGTTTACGTGCGTTATAAGCGGACGAGAGCTATACCTTCGCTTGACTTATATTAACTATTCGGTCGGGGCAGATATTTGTATGAAAAATACGAATGTTTGTTCTCGAGTCTTGGATGTTTAATATGTATTTAAGATTTAAGTACCTATGTATTTATCTATATAAGTATGTTTATCCGTTGTCTAGTGCCCATATTACAAGCTTTGCTTAGTTTGGGGCTAGGTCAATAATTGGTGTCAATGTCCCAAGATATTATTATTATTATTTTATTAGTGTGGAATAACGGGCTATCCAATTCGGAAGCACGTTAGTGATTTGTCACTTACATTACACTACATAGCAATTGTGCCAACTATATATTTGTTGTAATTCTGTCCCGTCAGCGAGAGGATAAAAGTGGGACAGTTTATTAGAAGAAAATTTCGTAAAACATACTAACATGTTTAGTAGCTAACCAATTACGAAACGGGCCTAATCTTAAAACCTACCCCGGAGAGCATAACCGTTGCAAAGATTGACAAGAACAAGTCAGGTAATCGATCCATTTACTTTAGACTTCATCAACAAGTGGCTATTATGTACTCTATGCATATATTGCTATCTCTTCTATGCACTATGTAGACACGCGACAGCTAATTATTTACTGTCGATTCCCAACTTTAGCGCCCTGGCTTAGCCTTGGGATCAGTTTTACAATTGTTTTCCAATTAATTTATTGAATCCTCTACACCTGTAAGTTTACACACACATGAGAAATGTAATAATAAAAGAATTGCATTCTTGCAATAAAAATCCGGCAAGCGCAGCGTGGGACGTCCACCCACAAGGTGGACCGATGACCTCATTAAGATCGGAGGATCGCGCTGGATGCAAGCCGCTTCCAACCGGTCTTATTGGAGGTCTAAAGGAGAGGCCTATGTCCAGCAGTGGACTTGTAATGGCTGAGATGATGATGATGATGAATAAAAATATTGCATTATATGCTAAAGGCGACTCCTGTCACAGTCCCTCCACGACATACCAAGAAACCAAAACATTTTTAGATGAGGTGTAGAAAGTTCAATTTAACGATATCACGCCTCTTTGCCAAACTAATTTAGAAGAAACATCGCGTATGGTGATCAAAGAAAAAATTGTCATCACAAGAAATTCCTATACCTACGCATCCTCAATTCGCATCGAGTGCTGTCTATAACTATTTTATGGATTCCTTGAACTAATAGTTAGTTTAACGAGCCCGAGAGCTAGGGTGTCAGCTCTGGACCGATCGGATTAGCGAAGTGGAGATGTTGACGCTCAGAGCGTTTAAGGTTATTTATCAAGGAAAAATCTTATTAGGAAATAATTGATTGCGTTAGCGAGTTAATTGGTCATCTGTTACACACAGAAGCGACCGTCCTGGGCATTTGAAATCTTTCTATGAACTGTAAATAAGCTTAATGACGGTTCAAGAAATGAAGTAGTTCACGTGTAAAAGTAACCCCCTTATTCATAAACGTTCTGTAGGCTTCGGCTAACTTAGCAATCGTTTGTCCTTATCTGTCACTCTGACATTTACATTTCACAGATAAGGACAAACGATTGCTAAGTTAGCAGAAGCCTATACAGCGTTTATGAATAAGGGGGTAAGTGTCTATTGAATAAAAAAGCACAAGCACGTCTCGAGAGCTATAACGAAAGGGAACATTAGGATGAGCTATTATTAGAAATAGGACACCCGTTGAATTCGCTGTCCATCGATGAAAGGGCACCACCTTCAATAGTTTTTCTACCAGTGTGCAACTAGGGTATATGCCCGGTTAACTAATGCTATAGATATAGATAATGAAAGGGGTATACCTATGCGTCTTTTTCCGAGACTTAGCTTGATCACAGTCGTATTTAATGTATAAGCATTTTCTTCACGAGCAACATCGCTTACCGATAGAATCACTCTTTTTTTATCGCTCCTTAATCGCCTCAAAGCAATTGCCATAAATGTAAATTTCCGAGCTCTCCACAACCAGAGTTCGCCGCTCTTAATAGGCACACGTTTGTTAGCTAAAATAAACTTTGGATTCCCGTACGAGAGCGACCAATCGATTCTATACTAAATCTCCTACAGTATAAGCTCGCTTGGCGTCGGCTAGATATTTTAGCGTGCAGATTACCGCTGTATTATGTAGGTGTTCAATATCGAGTTTTGTTTGTAGTGCAACAGTTACTGTCGTCCGTGGGACGTTTACTACGTGATTCCAAAGAACAGTATTATTACTGAATAATGACGTCTTATTATTTGAAGAGACTCGCCCGTTTGTGTTAAAGTAATTTACGTTTTCTCGCGGCGGTTTATTACAGTAGTTTCGTATGTTGAGCGACAAATTGACACGATGTTTAATGTTTTATTATGTAAGTGATGTTTAAATGAGAAGTTTACGCCTTTTAATAGTCATCAAACCAGAGTATTACGATCAGGAGCCTTTATAGCTTATCCAACGGCTATTTTCTAACCGAACTAAATAATAGAATAAGTTAGAATTGTACGACCCTTCAGAGGCTGTTTCAAATGTTTTATACAATTGTAGTTATAAAAATGCAACCACAAAGCGATGTATAGGTACATGCAAAGGTATAGCAAAGCTCGTGCTCACAAGATGTCTTAGTGTGCGTGACAGGCCGTGCAGACACCGATTAAGGACGCGGTGTTACGCACACATAGACTTGTAATCCAGTTAACAACTTTCATAAAGCTGCATTATTACGACTAGAGACGATAAAATCATCCATGTAAACATCTAGTCTAGTTCCATGAAACAATATCTAAAGAGCAAACGGAATCGCGTTATTCGCTTATAACTAGCGTTGCAATTAAGTGTTGTTTTAATGTTGGCTATATTTAAACCTGGTTTCGGATTCCTCAACGACAATCAAGAGAATTCCTAATTATTAGCACTAAATTCGACATCGTATCACTGACCATGTGTCACTGTCGACCGGGTGACACGTGATTTTTTTTCTCCCGTGGGCGGTTTATTTTAGTACCACAAAGAAGTGCCATAAACCTCGTGATTAATACTAAAACAGTTTAAGCTGCGACTTTATTGGTTAACCATCGGGAATAGAACGCCAAGCGCGTGAACTCTGTTCGATGGTGATTAAGTTGCGAATCGATTGGTGTAGTTCTAAAATACAACATCGTTCCAATGAGACGGAGAGTAGCGGTTGCGGAACGATTTTGATAATTCTAAAATGGTGTAACGTGTAAATTTAAATCGAGTTATTATTGAGCACCTTTAGTATCTTGAAATATTTTCACAACCTAAAAGGCATTTTCTTTTCTTCAATATATTTTTTTACTATTTATGTATTAGTTTTTAAATCAGACAACATAGGTCCAAAATCTTCTTTTTTCTTGCGGTGTCCTGAAATAATCTTGAAAGACATTCTCCGACATATGCTACCACATCCACTGATTGATACATTTGTAAAGTATAATTGTGTAGGTACACTTAAACAACACATCTGTAACACATCAACAAAACATAATAGTTCTATGTTTACTATAAATACCGGCGAGTGATCGCTCCAAATAAACAAACGATGATCGCATTCGATTGAGCCGAATCATGCGCCCACGCGCGTCGATCGACGCGCCAGCGAACCTGTGGGAGCAAGCTGTGTTCCTAAGCAGAAATTTAAATATTTTTTAGTATTCTTCAGCTTGCCGGACGAGTTATGGGCCAAGACAATCAACAAGTGGCGTGCTACACAAAGCAGCGGCAAGGCAGGCCTAGACGGTGATGGCGGGACGAGCTGGAGATCTTCTTGAAGGACTGCCAGGACTGGCCACTCACCGCAGACCGAGGGCAGTGGAAGCGTTGGGGGAAGTTTTTACTCAGCAGTAGGGCACAATAATAATTCTTTAGTGAAATTAATGTATGGTAAAAGCCCATCGAGGGAATAGGCGAAAGTCTTAGGGATCATGTCATAGGCGATGCGGTTAGCAACCCATCACTATTTTGATTTCCCTTTCCACTTATACGCCATTAATCATGCTGAACGTGGCCTTAAGGTTTGTTACCTTAGGCTCTGTATGTACAATTTCAAAATGGCCTCCAACCACTACAAAACAGTCAGGAAAAACTGTCGACAGTATATTTTATCCTGTCCTTTTTTTAAATGGAAGAGCTGCGAAGAACCGAACAATATGCAGCCTTTACACAAGCACCGTTCATAATTACCGTATTTGCTTAGCAACAGACGCGTCAACTTTTATATTTACGCAGCAGTTCCGTTATTAAAGAAAAAATATGTGTCATTAAAATATTAAGTAGGTGAAATTAGGTGAGGCGTAATTGGTTAAAAGAAGGCAAAGTAGCTTGAAATTATATTTACTACAGTTTATAATGATAGTCCCTCATGATAACGCAACAGCGAAGGCCGTGACATGACTGACATATAAGCGTTGTTTTTAGGGACCAAGTTTTTGTAGAAAAAAAAACATTTTAAATACAAGCTTGTTAGCTGACTGTACTTGCATTTTCATCCGTCCAACACAAGTGTACCATAGTTCAAGTCAATCGGACCGACCGCTGAAGAGTTCCCTCCTGCCTTCTACTACCTTGCCTGCTTTCAGACTTATGCAATTATAATTGGTTGAAAATATGTATCTGCTTTAAAACTGAGTCGCAAGATACATTGCAAGTTAAATAAAAGCTTATAAGAACCAGCTAGTGTCTATTGCGATCTTTATTAATGCCACATTGCAGTCAGTCAATCAGAAATTCAATTTTTACGTACTAAAAAACGTAAGGACTCTCAACTCGAAACCCTGAACCGCATCTCGTCTGTTTGACCTCTTAAAAGCAGAAATCAATCAGTTCCTGTATAACTTTTAATAAACAGATTCCCACCCTCGACCAGAGCCAATTTTTCCCACTCCCATCCTTAATAGATAGCAACGTCTACGATTGTACAGAGCTCCCCACAAGTTTCCACACCAATAACACACATTACTGCGATAAATCAGCGATGCCCACTTATCTCGCCTCCCAGCAAGGTACACTGTCCTGGAAAATGATATATCGTTCGGGGACATTTCTTTTTTGTCTGCCCCCGATACATTTGTTGGCGTTAATGGCGAAATGCTGAGGTATAATGAAAGGTAAAGTGAAAAAAGTACACAGCATACTATTAGGATTCATGCGATGAACGCGACTAAAGTTAATGCAGTTTCTTTTACCTTCACATTTGGCAATACTATCTCAAAAATTGTTCCAAAATATTTAAACAGTTGGTTGGGTCAATCACGTGGCCTTTAAGTCTTGTTACCTTAGACTCTGTCTACCCCTTAGCGCGGGAGCCCTGGCGTAGGCTGGGGCGGCCGGTGGGCGTTCACGGTGCCACCATCATGCTCCCGTGGCGCCAATGGCGATGAGGGAATACCGGTGGGTTTTAGTGGCTATATCTCTCCCCCTTCTTTCGCTAAGAAAGGGGGCAGTGGAGTTCATGTATGGGCTGACAATTGGCATCGGAATCAGCTAGCTGTCACATTCATAGAAGAACTGTTAAAATGAACACGATGGCGATTGCGAGGGAGTTAGGTAATAAGCCCACAGTTATTCAGTCTAAACTACGCGGACGAAGTTGCGGTCAGAAGCTGGTACCTACTGTAATACAAGTCAAGAAAAGGTCGAAATACATGTATTTTTTAAACTAAAACTTTAAAATTCAAGCAAGCTCGCTAACTAAAACCAAAACTTATTCTAAATCCTTGAGAGTTCACTCTGCTAGGCTCTGGAATCGGTTACCGACCTCCATCAGGCAGTCTGCCTCCGTGGCGTCGTTCAGGGAAGGCTTGAGAAAGATATGACTCACACCATCTCCTTAGATATATTCTGTGTGATGATATTTAGTAGTTTATTTTATGATTTATTCATTGTACTTAGATACGTATGCACTATTGTGGCTTTTACTATCTGGAATTTTAAACTCACACTTTGTCGGTCCCTCGTTTAATGCTCCTCTCATCTACTCAAACTGGTAGAGATCCCTTATAGGGGTTCGCCTTTGTGCATAATATTAATGTTATTCTTATTTTTTTGTGAACTGTATCTAATTCTTTACATTTGTACAATAAAGCATTTACTAACTTACTTACTTACTTACTAAATCAAGCGAGCGAAAGCCCGGATGGATGGCAGCCTTAAAGAGTTCATGATATATCACGTCCCAGGCAACCCCTGAAAAGAGGTCAGTCCGTGCATAGGTACACGCTCCTCAAAAATAGCCTTTTCAGACAGTCTGACAAGTTATTCCGATCGTTACCGGGAATAGATTTCAATCCATTTGCTTGGCTAGTTCGGAAGCAGATGTATTTGTAGGTAGTATTTTCTCAGACGCTAACTCCTCACAGATGTCTAAATAGAATTCGCTTGAAAGTGGTTATTTTAGTACGTTTTGTACTGACTCAAGGGAAATGAAGTACATAAATTTATTGAATCCCACGACCAGGCTTTGCCTAGTGTGGGAATCACTGTTCCTTCTGTGTAAAGTGTAACTCTTTCAATTAAATAACTATTTTTGATTATTTTTTTTTAAATAACGTCACGCCTCTTTCCCACAGGGGTAGGCAGATACTACTTTGTTCCACTTGCTACGATCCTGACATACTTATTCCGCTTCATCCACACTCATCAATCTCTTTTATACATGGTCGTCGGTTTCGGGTACTCCTGACCTGACCTTTTTCCAAAACGTCTCCTATTGCTAAATGTGGCCTGTAGGTACCTGTTACCTTAGGCTTAGTCTACCCCGTAAGGGATGAAGACGTGATTTGTGTATGTTTGTATGTATGTCTCCTTTTTGGAAGGAATTTCGACAGTGACAAAAATATCGATGTTTCAATATTATTACAACAAGCCTAAACCACGCTAGCTTATTTCATACTAGTTGTTGCCTGCGACCTCGTCTGTGCGGAATTCGCTTATCGCTATCCCGCAGGAGCTATGCGATTTTCCGGGATAAGTCCTTCTCCGGAACTCAAACTGAATCGGTGCAGCGGTTTAAGCGTGAAAAGGTAACAGACAGACACACATAAATCACGTCTTTACCCCTTACAGGGTAGACGGAGCCTAAGGTAACAAGACCTAAAGGCCATGCTTAGCATATTATGGACGTACGTATCGGTGGAAAGGGGAATCAAAATAGTGATGGTTCGCTAGCCGCATCGCCTATAACATGACACCTAAGATTTTCTTTCATTCCCTCGATGGGCTTTTATCTCGGTGGGGAGAGAAGCAACTGGTACATTCTATGCTTTTTCTTTGCTCCCAAACCAGCGTACAGAGCGGCAACGGCAGTATTGTGTATGTCTTGTTTGTAGTTACAAACCGTCCAAAGTTTTTACATAAAACTGGTCTAGAAATAACAAGCAGTATAATCGGGGTTATTTTCAGAAACTATTCCGTTTGTTCACGGCGTCGTGAGTTGTCACATAGACGGTGCAGTCCCCGATGCAATCCGCTTAAAGTGTTTGCTTTTGAGCGCTTTGTTTAGGTACCAATCGTGCTACGAATATCTCGTTGGTAGCACGAAATGTTGAGAATGAGAAAGAACTATGGCTTTTTGTTGTTACTTGTATGTATGTATGTATGTATGTATGTAAACTTTTTATTGTCCAAAATAAACGAGAGAAATACAATTGACAAACACTGAGATACATGCACAAAGGGGGTTATCCCTTTAAGGGATCTCTTCCAGTCAACCTTTGAGTGGATGAAAGGAGTATTATATTAGGGATGGACGAGTGAGTTTAAAAATTGCAAACACTGAGAGCCACAATACATAACTTTACAGAATATAATACATTAACTCCTAAAACCTACCAGTCAATAAACTACTTTATACTAATTATAATATTATTATTAAAATATACTACATAAAATAAATAAATAAAGAGCGCAATAAACAAAGGAGTATTTACCATTAATTTAAGAAGATGTTGCGAGCCACATCTTCTTCAACACTATGGAGGGAGATGTATGTTGTTATAACCGGTGGCGTTCGTGTCATATTACATACATACATACATCAACTCGAGCGTCCATTTAGCCCTCACACCTACATCCCGCCAAACGCCGTGGTCTCCATCGAAACCGTTCGTTGAAAACTAAAACTAGTGTCCGACCGAAGTTTCGGTTTCGGTTTCGGTTTCGGCCAATTTCGGCCAAAAAAGTGATTTCGGCCGAAGTTTCGGTTTCGGCCAGAATCCGACCGAAACCTTCGGCCGGGCCGAAATTACTTCGCGGCCTTATGCATCGGGAGCACTCGGCTTAATTCGGGCGCGCTCGGCCGGGTAGTTATAGTCTAATTATATCTATTTTCATTAAAAATAATCGATTTTTATTTTCAACATGAAACTACCGTGAGACTTAATCATAATTACACATAAACGGATAACTCACGTATAAAAAGTCGACTACGAAATAGTCCGAAACATGTCGAACATCACTCGACTTTTTATACGTGAGTTATCCGTTTATGTGTAATTATGTTTTTTATTTTTTTTAACAAAAAAGAAACTGTTCTCATATAAGAAATCCTTGCAATAACCTTTTCCTTACGATTTGTATAGTAATTTTGAATATTTTGATAGGTCTTCAAAATTTCGGTTTCGGTTTCGGTTTCGGCCGAAATCAGAAAAAAACCGAATATTCGGTTTCGGTTTCGGTTTCGGCTAAAAATCGTGTTTCGGTCGGACACTAACTAAAACGCACTATTCTTTACGTGGAAGCCGTTCGCGTGGAACCCTTTCGTACCAATCCAGTTCCAACAGTAACAATTTTACTAGCAACTAATTATTAAATTTGTAAATATAATTAAGTTCGCTTCATGCATTCATATTCGTGCCGGAAAAACGTTTAGATACACCAACCCATACCAAAGTACTTCTCGGCGGTACGCCAAGACACCGAACCAACCGGCCAAAGAAAAATTGTCATTATGTCAATGCGGTAAGCACTTTGAACACCGCTTTATTGCCGTGGTTATTCTATATAAATGATGTTATCCCTTTAATTTGGGTCATAACCGAACGTTAAAAGGGAAAATGCTATAATGGAGTGCGGTAATTAAATTATACCGTAAAATGAAACACGGCCCTCGGCACTTAGCCATAAAACATTCTCAGGTAAATGCATATACACTTCTGTACATATATGTACACACATATAGGAAACAATAACGATGTATACTACCCGCATAACAAATTAAATCAAATCATCACCATTATCTACGCAACAGCTACCTACTTCATCATCACTGTCTCCGCTGTCTCTCTGTCTGTCCCTATGTATGCTTAGATCTTTAAAACTATGCAACGGGTTTTGATGCGGTTTTTTTTAAAGGAAGGTTTGTATGTATAATTCTACGCAGAGTTTTTAATAAAAGTTTTTTTGTTAACTGTACTTGCATTGTCATCTATCATACATACAGGCTGTTAAAAAACCCGTACGATTATTCATTAGGGCACTCGGATAATACACGAGATGAGGGACAGCTAGGACGAGTTTCCCCGTTACCGAAATTCCCCAAATAAATATGCACATAAAAACTAGAAATGCGCCGAACATTCGGTAATTATTCGGTATTCGACCTAATTTTAAATCTTCGTATTCGGCCGAATTATTCGGTTAGTAAATAAACCAGAAGTACAAGTAAAAAAGCTGTTTAAAAAATTAAAATATTTATTAATTAAAGTAATTAACTAACAATAATTCTGTAAGGAAATCAAACGTTTGTATTTACACCAGGGAGCGCATCGAACCGCGCGATCTCGCCACTTATTACATAAGCCTCTGAGGTGGTTCAATCTGTAAAAACCTTATTGTAAAACTTAAAATAAATTATGAATAAATAAAAAAAAAAAAACAAAATCAAACAGTTATCATTCTATTAAAAATTTAATAATTATAATTTAAGAGAGATAGGTTATGTTGAAGGCATACCAAACTTTCAGCTAGTGCGCGGACATGTACGAACCTGTTTTCTAGCGGGTGACAAAGGCATTGAGTTGAACCGAATAATTCGGCCGAACGTTCGTATTCATTGGAATCTATATTCGGCGCATCACTAATAAAAACACATATTTTCACACATGCAGGAAAACCAAATCGCCGAAACTGTCGTCTGTCTCCGCTACTAGCAATCGCTCACAGTGGCTATTAATAAACATCAGGTCGAATACCTGAGAAAGGTCGCACTATTTCTGTCACATACATTACTATAGTGATGTGCCGGACAGTCTGACGCGGGAGACGATGTTTTACCGCCGTCTCGCTCGTAAGTTATGCGTTAGAATGGGAAGGCGTTAGTTCATATTTGGATGCACGAGAAAATGTGAATAGCAAAGGCAACATTTCAGACAATTGTCTCTTTTTTTTTTAGTTACTTAATCCTAATGCTTACTTGCGCTAAGTATTAGACAAAAGCAGGTAACGTTTTAAAAATACATTCCTGTGTTAATATTTGGAATGCTTACTGGTGGTTGGGTTAATTTAACTGAACACCCCCGTAACGTTCCAAGATTTCTTTTCAATGTGATTGACAAATTGATCGTTGTTCAAAGTATACGCCGTCAAAGGGGCGATCTAATTAAAAATTACGATGAAAACCTAAACAAGAGATTTTATAAGTAAGTCAAAGTAATAATATATTCCAACTTTAAGACACATTCTATACCTACATGAATAAACCCATTTGGAAAAAATAAACGGGCACTATTCTTTTATTTCGATTTTTAGAAAATTACTAATTTTAACAATAAAGCAACGTGACATTGATTGACTTTCTCCCTTATTTAGTGAAAGTTACAAACAATAAAATAAAAAATATGTCTCTCTGGTTGAAATAAATGCCGCAACTCTTCGTGGCACGAAAAACTTTGGGTGCCCATTTTTTTTTGCAAATACATTCATATCACTGCGAATCACCCTTTCAACTTGATTGCCCCGCCAGAATATTTTGCATTTATTAACGTAAAGTAGCGAAAGGTAAACAAATCTTAGAAACGCTTTAAAAAGCTTTACAGAACATGTCAAATATAGTCCAAAAACACCTTTCCAGTCGTCTCGCCGCACTAAAATAGAGATTCATTCCCATTAGCATACAATTCATTGCTTTTTTCCGTGCAAATAAATAGTTAATGTGTTTGATACGTCAATAGAGGATTTTGGGATGTATTTGCTTTGGACCGACGGGTGGTTGCCTTACGTTTGCACAGGGCACGCCATGGCTATACTTTTACATTCTTTTAACATCTACGTAGACGATTTATTGTTTCTAAGCCGTAAGGGATACAGACGTGATATATATGTATGTATACCTGAAAATCACATAGTTCCCGCAGGATAGCGATGAGCGACGGAGTCGCGGGCAACCACTAACTAGGTAGTATTATATGCCTAGAGGATTAGAACAGTTTGGGGAATAGGTTAGTTATTATTTTAGGTTCAGTCAATCCTATCCCTTTAGGGGATAATCCTTTATTTACCTATAGAGTAGTTTTCCGTTTCAATTAAAGAAGGATTTAGATTTATACGTTTAAGAGGTTGAGACGTTAACTGGTAGGGTGTTAATTGAAGGACGTTTCTCCACTAATACATATACACATACAAATCACGTCCATATCCCTTACGGGGTAGACAGAGCCTGAGGTAACAAGACCTAAGGGCTACATTTAGCATGATTGTAGGCGTAGGTATAGGTGGAAAGAGGAATCAAAATAGTGATGGGTTGCTAGCCGCATCGTCTATAACATGACTCCTAAGACTTGCTCATTCTCTCGATGGGCTTTTATCACCTGCGCGGGACGAGAGGCAACTGGTACATTCTATGTTTTTCTTTCTCTCCCAGACCAATATGGAAGTACTGGACTCCACTACTTGGACGAATTTATACCCATTTTTTTTGTAAATTGTCATGAATCAAAAAGCAGAATTAAAGTTGCTTCATAATATAGATGTTATATCTGTGAATACTGATAACTCAGTTGCTGAAAATTGAGAATTACTCGACATGATTCTGACTATTTCGAAGTCTTATCTTCCAGAAGCGATAAATCAAAAACGGCTGCACAGAGTTTTATAATTTTAGGATTTTAATGCGGTTTTCATCACTAGATAGATAAACACAAGAAGGTTTATACGTATAGCTTAATAATCTATGCAAAGCCGGGACGGGTCGCTAGTTATTGACAAAATCCTACTAATATTATATATGTGAAAGTTTGTGAGTATGGATGTTTGGATGTTTGTTACTATTTCACGCCAGAACGGCCGGACAGATCTGGATGAAATTTGGAACATAGATAGATAATAGTCTGGAATAACACATAGGCTACTTTTTATCCCGGAAAATTGCGTAATTCCTGCGGGATAGCGATGAACGAATTCTATGCAGACGAAGTAGCGGGCAACAGCTAGCACGATATAACGATGAAATTAAAAACACTTAATTACCTCTAACAACCAAGAGTTCAAAATGTATTTTTAAATCATCAGAGTTGCGTCCCACGGGCAGCAAATATGTTATTTATAGAAACATTCCAAAATATTTATGTTATGAAAAATGTATTCGATGAAAGTGTTATATTTTCGGCCACGCGGTGACTTTGACATTTGTCAACGTTGCAAGTCACCACAGATTATGTTTACACTCACAAAAAAAGATAAAATGTATGTTATAAAATATTTATAAACTTTGTATTCAGATATATTTACTTACCTACTTTTTTGTTCGAATGGTGCGTGATAAGGGGCTAATGTCACCTTTTGCAAAGCAAAACACCACGGCCCATGGACACTCATTAACATAGCGTTAAGAAAAGAATGGGCTCGTTTTTTGAATATTCCTAAACTGTACCGGCCCAGAAAATTGGTTCCGCTAACTGGTTGTAGGTTCCCGACAAATATTTAAAAAAAACTATGTTGCAATGTTATGCTTTATCAAATTTTATTTTATACAAACCTTGTCCAAACGGTAACAAACACAACTAAAAAAGAATTATAGAATTCGGTGCAGTCGTTTGGAAGTTATGCGCGTGCATATATTTCGACGATTAATTTTTATCTACTCGTATATAGATTACGTTATACAACTAATATGCAGTGAACGAATATAACCATGGAAGCATTTCTGACGCTCCAAAATGACCCAACGTAAACTAGTTCGCGGCGGGCGGGGCTTGAAAACTAGTGCGGCAACGCGATCAGTGCGCAGGGCGCCCGCCTGTCAGTCGTGTCACGCGGGTTTTTTATTATATAAAATCAACTTATCCATTAAAAAATGCCTTCATGTGTGGTGAGGTGGTGCAGGAATCAACAGGAATATTGTCCCAAGAGTACTGGAATCACCTTTCACGTGTAAGTACACTGTTTACTCAAAAAATCCAAAATCGCCTTTTTACTAGAGGGATGTCATTATGCATAATGTAGTAGTACATTTTAATATAGCTATTTTATAGGACATAATATTTATTATTAAGTTACATACAGATTTGGGTTTTAATTTCGGTTTTTCATCGGATTAACAAGTCGAAGTCGTTTCTCATTTTGCTTAATTTTAATTTTAATTTAGATTCCCACAAGACCCGAGTCGTAGAAATCGATGGAAAAAAGCTGTTCAATTAGAGAGAAAGGAAAATGACTGGACACCGAGCAAGAATTCAAAAATATGTTCAGTTTATTTTAAAGATGAAGATTTTTATGTATGGGACACATAATGCCTTCTAAAAGCGCAATACCAATTTGTACTGTGCGGATTTATTTGGTTTGAATGATCACGTTTTAGTTAATGTAGTGCTACTTTGTACGACTGTATAATAGACATGTACCTACATTTTCAGATGGTGTTTTCGAGTGAAAAACCAGTATTAATAAAAATTAAAAACAAAGAAAATATTCCGGAAACTTCTCAGGAAAGTCCTCAATAACGTCCAAATTGTCATTATAATAAATTATCTACTGATATTTTTTTTATTATTTTTATCTACACCCACCTATATAATACGCTATGTAATACGCTCTATTGTGGCTTTCACTATCTCGAATTTTAAACCTTCACTTTGTCGGTCCCTCGTTTAATGCTCCTCTCATCTACTCAAAGGTTAACTGGTAGAGATCCCTTATAGGGATAAGTTCGCCTTTGTGCATATATTAATGTTTTTTCTTTTTTTGTGAATTGTATCTGTTTCTTTATATTTGTACAATAAAGCATTTACTTACTTACTTACTTACTTACTTACGTTTAGAAACCGTATCTACGTAATATCATTCGTTGCGGGTGGTAGAACCACACGAGCAGGGTCCGTCCGAATCGCTACCAACATCTTAGGCTACTGTGTTTCGAAGTGGAGAGTAAAACAGCCGGTGGAATTACTGGCACATAGTACTCTAAGCCGGCAACGCATCTACAATACTTCTGTGTTGCAGAGTCCATGAGCGGCGGTGATTACTTACCATCAGGTAACCCACTTGCTCGCCTGCCTTCCTTGTAATACAAAAATAAATAAATATGTAAACTACTATTAATACACTTATCGAACTAGGTAGTCAAGCGCGCTGACGAAGTGGGCGAAAGCGAGTGAAAATTTGGCTTACTGATTTTATACCTTTGTGCATTGGGCTGCTTTGAATCTGACTGGTCCCCTTCTGCATAACATCGTCCGTGCTTCGAAGACACACTGACAATCTGCTGACATTGCATCGAAGCCGCGAACCAATTAGCGTAAATCTGTCACGCCGAGAACCAATCGCGACATGTGACCCGACGCATCTCAAATCGTTGAGCTTTTACGTACTTATTTTCAAAAAGTCGCAACTAGCGAAGCACATTCTAATACCGACCTAGATTCATTAGCAATAACCTATTTTCTTAAATGCATTGATAATTTTTATTTACTTTGCTTGTGTGTGTGTACTTCAAACCTATCTGTGTGAGTTTTTGGGCTAATAATGAACGGCAGGTTGTATGAAGAGACTGCTTCCATAGTTATATTCGTTCACCGCTAATATGCAATAATAAAAAGTAACATTGTCGCATTCCATTCCACTACATTTCTCATCGCATATTGAATATGCTAAGTCATAAATAAAGCCGTTAGCATATTCATTTTATGCTTCGTCACCATAGTGAGCATACTTTGTTTTAATTTGTGAGCGTAACAATACCGCTTTTGTAAAATTTCAACACAAACATTATATACGTGAAATGTGATCTTCTATATGTGAACGGTTTAGTTAGGTAATTGCCTAAATATAAACAAACCGAAACGAGGCACTTTGAAGGCACTAGGGTACTCATTTAAATATTACAGCATTTTTAACTATCATTCCAAATTTAAGCTTACTAAATAATAATATTATCAGCTAATAAATTAGTATTTAAACTTTTTGAATAAAAATTAAAACAAAACAACATGCATCAAATTATAAAGTACTAGCGTCACGCCTTTTTCCCATAGGGGTAGGCAAATACTATTTTGTTCCACTTGTTATGATCCTGACATACCTTTTTCGCTTCATCCACATTCATCAAAAGACCACCGTAGCAATCAAATGTTTGAACAGTTTGACAGCTGAAGCTATAATCACGTGTGCTGGTTTTGCGGATAACAGGGCTTCGTGCTAAATCTGTACAGATTCCTATCATCTTACTCATTAATCCTCCCAAGCAGTATCCGTTCGTATTCTTTCTCATCATGCGATACGAGCCGTTCGGTGATAATTATCCTTGACTCCGTCCAACGAAAATCGAAAACCAAGCTCCTTTCGCCAGATTCTGCCCGCGCCACAAAGGGGAGCTCCTCCGAAACTCGATTACCCAAGTTCGTATCACCATCCCTCTCATTCTCAAGTTAACGACTATTAGCTCGAGCGGAACGGCACGAAACCAATTCCAAAGTAAAGGCCAGGGCATAACGTAATCACCTTGATAACTATGTGAAGAGTCTATGTTCGTAGTGTCCGGCGTGTAACAGTCGCGTCTGGAATACCCCGCCCATCACTCTATTCCCTAGTACAGTTTTAGCCGAGCATTTGCGCTCGTTTGTCATTTTAATGTCCACTCCGAAGCCTGTCCGTCTAACGTGACGTTTCTATCCTCCAGGGTGCTATTCTCGTGATAGTCGACAGTTTTTACCAACAGTCGATATTTAGGACGACTTTTTTGTTGTAGTAGCTAGCACGCTGTATGCACTGAGACGTTTGAAAATCAAATCATTTATCTTAACTTGATTAATGTAAATTCATGCGTGGTCCTTCCAAATCGCTACCAGAATCTTACTCACTAATCCAGCCGCCAAACAGCAGTGCTATGCTGCATTTTGGAGTGAAGAGTAAGACTGCCGGTGAAATTACTGATACGTGAGTCATTCCATCTAAGCCCTCTAGGCTGGCAACGTATCTGCAATCCTTTGATATTCTTACCATCAGCTGACCCACCTGCTCCTTTGTCATTTAATTAAATAAATAAATAAATAAATGTCTTCGGACAAATTACACCAATTGACCCAGCCCCAAACTAAGCAAAGCTTGTACTATGGGTACCAGGCAACGGATAAACATACTTATATAATGTAGATAAATACATACAACATCCATGACTCGGGCACAAACATTCGTATTCATCGTACAACTGTCTGCCCCTACCGGGATTCGAACCCAGGATCTCTAGCTTCATAGTCAGGGTCACTAACCACTAGGCTATCCGGTCGTCAACTTTTAACGTCAAATTAAAAAAATATTAGTGTATTACAGTTGGGTACGATCACTAAATTAGTTTAGTATAGTTAAATACGCTGAGGCGTAACGCTCACATCGCGACAGGTATCTTTTAATATACTACTAGCTGTTGCACGCGGCTTTTCCCACGTTCCTGTTTTTATTCAAATGTTTTCTCACTGTTTAAATTGGATTCCCTGGACTTGCAAAAATGTTTCAAAACATATACATATACACAGATACAATTATGTGGAAATTACAAAAAAAACTAAATTACTGGCAAATTTAAGCTTATTTCTGGTAATTAAAGTTAGCTACGACACCAACAACTATAGTTTCTCATCACACACTACTTATATATATGTTACAAACGCCCATCCCTTTTTTCTATTACTACACTTTGATGCATCTCGAGTTATTTCGCGGCTCGCATCAGTCATCGTCAAGCAACTTTGACAGTGTCATCTGTCATTGTCTGGCCTTCGGTTCAGGGTCCTTATCCAGAAAATAGAAAAGTGAAATAATAGAAGATAGCACGTTGGTTGTTATATTTCGATGGATGAGTGGGGCCAAATTGCTTTGTAACTCAGAAATGGTTTTATTTTCAATAGATATTAATGCCGAATTATCGTTGTTTAGGGTTCCAAAACGTGACCCGGTCACTAAGACTCCTGTGTATGTCATCAGGCTGTATTCTAATTAACCGTGATTCTTAGACAGTTGAAAGTTTCTCAGATGATGTACTTCTGTTGCCGCTGTAAAAACAAATACTAAAAATCTAACTTTTTACGTCTGTCTAGGTAAATAACCACTATAAATTGGACTCGCACTGCCTACATTTTGCTTGTACGGTTGTGCTAACACTGCATTATATATTCACTAGCCGAATTTGTACGAAACCCTCGGTGCACGAGTCTGTCTCGCCGGTATTATTTTACTTTTTTTCACAAAACCACGCACCACCGAAGAACTTTATCACAAGAAAATATAACAAAAACGGCATAGTTTCTCAATCTGTGATACAATGCGAAAGGGTACCACAGAAGCACCAATATCAAGTCTCCAAGTATGTTCCGTAAGTACATCTGTAGTGAGTATCCACATAACAATTGCTAACAGAAACTTTTCACAGCACACATGCTACTGTCGGCAAACCCACACATCCATATAAACGGGTGTGACATCCCATAATAATAAGTAGTTAACATAACACCCACGCGCCTGCGCCTTGATGATAAGCCGGGGTAGTAGTTAGTAATTGTGATTCTTAATAGACGATATTACAGTGTTAGTGCACGGTCTGAGTGGACGCTCGAAGCGGAGCGTGGGGCGGGGCGGGCAGCGGGCTCTGCGTAGCGTCGACTCAGGACACCACTATGAGTTTCATTTGTTTAAAATGCACGCCGCACGCCCCGCCCCGCCGCACGCTCAACTCGAGCGCCCACTAAGGCCTCATACTTAGTGTACGGCCTGAATGGACGCTCGAGCGGAGCGTACAGCGGGGCGGGGCGGCGTTCATGTTAAACATAAGCAGATGTATGTGAGCGTCCTGAGTGTACAGTTGGAATAAAAGTGTATTAATAGTTAACAAATGGAAAAAAAAGACTTTCCACCAAGTTTCTTGCCTTGCGGCACATTCTTCTTGGCAATGACGGTCTTTCCAAAGCGGGTTTAAAAAAAAGACATGTAAAAGAGCCCTTGGATTCTTAGCTAAGGCCACACCATAAGCGAAACAATTAACAACTAGCGCCAAATCGGCGGACACTTCCTACTTAACACTACTACATAAGCGAAATAACGTCTATTTAAGGATCTACAAATTTCTGAAAGTATCTCTATACCAAAGTATCTAATTCACAGTGTCGACTATTACTTGCATCGTCTCAGAAAACGCGTTAAAAATCTAAAATAAATACATGTGTACAGTAAAAAGATTTTAAGAAACTTTGTATACTATCCCCCTTATTCATAAACGCTCTATATATAGGCTTCTGTTAACTTAGCAATCGTTTGTCCTTATCTGTCACTTTGACTTTTACGTTTCATAGAAAAGGACAAACGATTGCTAAGTAAGCAGAAGCCTACAGAGCGTTTATGAATAAGAGTGTATATCTACGGCGAAACACGATACAAATGCGGTCGTCTCTGTGTCTGCTGCTGTAGTAAGTTGTATTAGAGATTCTATCAATTCTGCGCCCATTTTTACCGTACCACCACTTTCCGAACGCGTTCAAAGAAACGTTAATTGAAATATACACGATCTTAAAGGTTATTCCAGTAACGTTCCCAGACCTCGTAATGATTAAAATAATGTGTATAACAAATTGAATTTAGCGTCGCGTTAGAGAGTTCGCTGAGCGGAGCTCGTTATTTTTTACGGTTATGGAACTCAGGAAGCATATCTCAAGTTAACCCTTGATACAATTTGTGCAAAATTAGGTTGTTTGGAAACGAAAGACTAGGGTTTATTAACTTAAAGCCTACTGGTCTGGTATGGCGCATCTCTATCATCCTTTTCTTCTTCTATATTATAGCTGGCGGACTGGCTGGTTTACGGACTGGCTGGTTCGTGTAAGTTTTATAAATCGAACACTCGTTCGATTTTATTCAGGTTTTGTTTTAGAACTTGAGGGCAGACGGGAGATCTGCTTGGACCAGGAACTAAACCGTTTCCCCGGTATTGGGACCGAGCGCGACGACAGCGCCACGTGACAGGCGGCCATTATGGACAATATTGTCACCGCTGTCAAACAAGAAGTAAGTAAATATTGTGAAAAATATTAATGAAATCTTGTGTTATTTTACTATATTACACAATTTTGGACAATGGTAGTCAGTAACATTATTGCCAATAATATTAAAATTGTTGTTTTCAGTGAAATTTTAGAGGTTAGGTAACTTACTTTTTTTTTCTTACGGCAAATATGCACTTATTTCTTTGCTCTCGTTTCCACCATGGTCTTGGAAATTGGTAAAATTTACAGTCGCTATTCTTCTTGGTGTTATTACAATTCACAACAACACATCTTACCAGGACCATATTTTTATCTCAAAAACGATTAGAAAATGTTTACTGCAATATGGACTTGACAGCTCAAGTCAGCGACAAAAATGTCAATTTTAGCCGTAGCGAGCGCTGTGATCGTTTAGGCTACCCCCTCCACCCGCTTTGCACTCTGCCAATATTGTAACGTTTCATTTGATCAGAGTTGAATAAACAAAGTATAAACGTTATCCAAATGCATTTCTATTAAGTACTAGCTGACCCGGCGAACTTTGTTCCGCCTTAAATTTGAAAAATTCCTTTGTAAGTCTTTATACTAATCAAGGAATAATGTGTAGGCATGCTAAATTTAATGTCTGTAGCTTTATTAGTACATTTCGGAATTTTCCAATCCCGTGGGAAAATCTGGATAAAAGGTATCCTATGTCCGTCTCCTGGTTCTAAGCTACCTCCCTACCAATTTTCAGCCAAATCGGTTAAGCCGTTCTTGTGTTATAATTAGTCGTATTTTTATCCCGTGGGAAATTTGAAAAATTCCTTTGTAAGTGCATCTTTATACTAATCAAGGAATAATGTGTAGGCAAGCTAAATTTAATGTCTTTAGCTTTATTAGTACAACATTTCGGAATTTTCCAATCCCGTGAGAAAATCGGGATAAAAGGTATCCTATGTCCGTCTCCTGGTTCTAAGCTACCTCCCTACCAATTTTCAGCCAAATCGGTGAAGCCGTTCTTGAGTTATAAATAGTCGTATTTTTATCCCGTGGGAAATTTGAAAAATTCCTTTGTAAGTGCATATTTATACTAATCAAGGAATAATGTGTAGGCATGCTAAATTTAATGTCTGTAGCTTTATTAGTACAACATTTCGGAATTTTCCAATCCTGTGTGAAAATCGGGATAAAAAGTATCCTATGTCCGTCTCCTGGTCCTAAGCTACCTCCCTACCAATTTTCAGCCAAATCGGTTTAGCCGTTCTCTAGATGACCCGGTGAACTTCGTATCACTTACCTCTTGATATAAACGATATGTATTTTAGAGCCTGTAACTTTATAAAGGCATCATCAGATATATTTAAGTATCGGCTCCTTTAGGGGTGGAAAAAGTGGGCAAATCACGCACACATTTCCATGTTGCATGACACATTATGTTAGATTATAGACACTTATCTATGCTATGTATATACTTTCTTATACTGTTTAGGCTTTACGGTTGTGGAATTCCCTGCCTATAATCATAAGGCGCGCTAAATCTTTACCCATATTTAAATCTATGTTGAAGGAGCACTATCTGTCATCTTGTGCATGAATCTTGTAGCTGGCTTTTTTAGGTATGTGAGTAGGTACGTGTGTGTGTCTATTTATATCTCCATTTATTATAAATGTGTGTTTCATGTATAATATATTATGTATTTCAGTACTTGGTATATTAATATATATTCTAAATTGCACCACCTGCTCAGATCTGTTCTGTTCTCCAGTCCATTATGGTTGTCTGGTAGTGTTGAAATCAATGTTAAAATCATATTATTATTTATTTAAGATTATCACACATTTTTACATGACGTTAGGAAAACACTTTGACACACATATGAAGCAAAACAAAAACTACACTTTTTAAATAGACAATACAAAATATAAGAACATAAAAAAAGGTTGTCTGTCGCCAACAGGTAGAGATCGCTCTGTAGCGATAAGGCCGCCTATTCAGACCTATATAACGTTATAAAAAAAAACGATATAATAGCGGTATATATCGTTTGTGTTTAAAATTTCGTTCAAACAAATTCTATATTCCTTCATAACGTTATATCATATCATAACGAAAAGAAAACCGTAACTTTACGAAATAGCGTTATAGACCTTTAAAACGTTATGAAAAAAACGATATAATACCGGTATATGTCGTTTGTGTTTAAAGAAAACCATAACGTTATGAAATAGCGTTAGGTATAATAACGCTATGAAACTGATTATGAACGAATGACATGATTTGACAATTCACGAAAACAGTACAGATTTGTCATTGCATATGTTTGTCGCACGTTATATAGAGCGGGTGTTATAGAGTGTAAGAAAGAGATGGTCTATAACGTTATTATATCACTTGCCGAAGTATCGATATATATCGCTATTAATAACGTTATAATGAATACCGCTACAGAATAAATAATGTTTTATTAAAAAACGCTATTTGGTAATATAACGTACTGAAAAATAGCGCTACCTAAAAACGTTTTATTGAAAAATGCTATTCGGTAATCTAACGTTATGAAAAATAGCGTTACGCAAAAATAACGGTAATTAAAGGTCTGCGCCTATTGTTACCTTGTAATATCTAAATCTGAGTTGAATAATACGAATTAATAAGGCTAAGGAACAAAAAAATCGAGTGAAACAACTGTTGTTAAAACCGAAGTTCGTCTCAACAAATCCATCATCACTATCGGAGTCTTCATCTGAGGGAATATTTTCCGAATTTCAATTGCCATACCACTACGACTGTTGTCATTGTCAGTCCCTCGCTGATCATCAGTGCGGTTAGAGCGTGAGGTAGCTCGTCGCATAATTGATCGACTTCGACGACCTATATTAGGTCGTTTGCTCCTCCGTATTGTAAACAGTATCAGATAATAATGTTTTCGTGCACTAATAAAACAATGGTAACTACAATGGTGACCGAATGACAAATCCAGGTTTAGGTAAATAAAAAAGCGGTCGAATGACACAATGTGGATGACACATTGTTTATTAAATTTAGCCCGATTCCCCGACATCCCGAGACGATTTGCCGCCCCCTAGTCGAGCTCTGGTGTAATCTTTAAACTCAACATTCTTTCCTATTCGGACCGATAATTTTGTTAACCAAAAAAGGATAGGTACCTACACAAATTTAAAAAAGCGCCGACTTTAAACATAATCGATAATGGATTCAGATCGTGCAAAGCGAACTTAAATCTTTAAAAGTTTAGTTCTGAATGCACCTAACTCAATAACCAAGTGTCATTATTTCAAAATACCGAATTGACGGCCAAATATTTGACAGGTAACAGTTTGTATGGGAAAATAAAATCGCCGTTTTAAGTATTTTCCTCGCAATTGTTCCATATTTTCTCACCGTTTAAACCTTCCCTGGGCTTCCACGAATATTTCAAGACTAAAATTAGACAAATCGGTTCAGCCGTTCTCGAGTTTTAATCAGACTAACGAACATCAATTCATTTTTATTTATATAGATAGATAGATAGATAGATAGATAGATAGATAGATAGAAGATAGATAGATAGATAGATAGATAGATTTAGGCCTTAAGCAACTAAAGTTTGTTTAGGACGCGTCGTGATCCGTACTTAATACACCGTCCAACTTAGGTAGTCGTCCAAGAGCTGCTCCACAGTATATACGTTGCACGGCTGGGCACAGGACTCTTGCCACAATAAAAGGGTTTGGGTTTCCTCGCGGGCCCAGTGGTTTGGCAACTTCACACACACATACCATTGAAATTGAAGACGTTGTAATTCTATTGACTGTACTTGCATCTTCCTTTGCTTACATACATACACATACATACATATATCACGTCTTTATCCCTTACGGGCAGAGCCTAAGGTAACAAAACCCTAAGACCACGTTTAGCATGATCGAGGGCGTATAGGTGGAAAGGTAAATCATAATAGTGATGGGTTGCTAGCCGCATCGCCTATAACATGATTCCTAAGACATCATTAACGGATGCCCAGGGACCGGACCAAGCACTGCTCTTCCCCTCGGACGGATCCAAAAACGAACTCAGCTCTGATCACACGCGGAAATAAACCGACTCGCACCCCAAAAAAAAAAGAACTGATTCTGAAAATCAAAACAAGACAAACAGTGACACCACAGATTCAAGACTAGAACAACGCCGCGCTACCAAAAGTACAAAGTCCTAACTCTAGTTAAATACTTATCACCCCTCCGTTAGCGTGGGGGGTTAAAAATGAACCTAATTCAATTACACGTAGTCTTAACACCTAGTACTTTACCAAGTCTCGTATGGTAACGCAGATCGACATACCCCCCCCCCCCCTCCTTGCCCCTTCCCCCCGCACACAGTGTTGATGTAAAAGCCAATTAGCTGTTTGTAGCAGCACATTAACTTTGCAGCGGGAACACATTTTTGTAAACGCTCGTTATAAAAAGCATTCGTGTTACACATTGGTTTACACACTAAAGTATTTTTTGTATCAGTTAGTAGAAACGTAACCTTAGGCATGGGCGGAAGAAAAAAAATTAAGCAGAGAAAAAATGAAGGGAACCCCCGTCATTAAGTGTTTTTTGCTTTCCAAATTTACTGAAAGCGATAAGATTGAGTTTTAACTGCTCGTTACCCTCTAACCTCATATGTCACCCTACGTTACCTATATTTAAAAAAACTTTGGCACCCTACGTTACCTATATTTAAAAAAAACTTTGGCAATTCGACTATGTTGAATTAAATATTGAGGGAAGAACACGAAGCGTTTAAAGCGCCATGTCTTTGAAAATAACCATCACGATTTCTAGTTTTAGTTTATTCACATTTTCATCGATCCGTCGTCAGTGGAATCGCTTATTTATCCTTATCCTTACCCACTCAGGTATCATTTCAAAGTGATCTCAATAAAATCGTTTTATTTTTTCCTTTGCACGTTTTAAAAACCGCGCGGTTTCACCGCCCACCCCCCGCGCCGACATCATCCAAACAATACGGACTACACAAACTTTAACGTAATTAGATAACTTCAGGAGTCGATGCGCAGAAGGCTATGTAAATAACTGGCAACAACAGCGCACGCTATAATAAACGAGCAATTACTTGGCCGGGATTTATGAAAGTCTACTAGCTTTCGAGAGTTTAAGTTGTGCCTCGCTAAAGGGTGTCTTCATGGTGTTAAAGGTTCAAGGACCTCTTCTGGGCATTAGGCGTTATTTACATAGCTATTAAAGTTTAATTAGCTTTTCCGTATATCCGTGTATAAGCAAAGCGTAAATGCGCTTATTTTTACCAATGAAAAAAAAAGTCTTCCACGCTGCCCCGGTTCTTTCAACAAAATTCCCGGGATTTCCCGACATGCCCTAGCTGCTATGGGAGCAAAGGCAACATAGAATGTGCCAGCTGTATGTCTTCCTGCAAAAATCGTAAATAGCCCATCACTACTTTGATCCCCCTTCCCTATGCGCCAGCCTCTGTCTACCCCGTAAGGGATAAACATGTGATAAATACGTAAAAAAAAAGTTTGAGCCCGTGGAAGCCAGTACCTCAAGCTTCGCAGTCGCGTTCTGTAACCACTAAGCTATCCGGTCTTCAGATAAGCGCTTCGTGACTAGTACAGGAATAAATCAACGGACTGTGAGTGACAACCTCAGACAGCTGTGACTGATGACTCATCATTTGCGAACAGCATCAGGTTAAAACAGTATCACACACCGAGTCAAATGATTTAAACACCATATAGGTACAGTCAAGTGTAATAATATGTATCTAGTCAAAGTTTCAAAAATAAGTACCATACACTCTTACACCGGCATAATAAGGTCGTGGGACATATTTTTGAGAAGTTCGTATCGATACTTATTTTTGCACTTGACCGTACAGAGACAGTTTCAGTCCCGGGGAAGGACATATGATAGTTTTTATCCCGGAAAATTGCATAATTCCCGCAGGATAGCTATAAGCGAATTCTATGCAGACGGAGCGGGCAATAACTAGTAATTTTATAAAAGAAGGTCCTCCGCCGCTACTATCTGACTGTCCATTCGCGCTGAACTCAAAAACTACTAGACTGAGATATTAGAAGTCATTTTTTTTTTGTAAATTGTTCGAGATAAATCGATAAATGTGGCAGCGCCGTAATAGTAATTGCACCCGTGCGAAGCAAATGAGGGTCGTAAGAACAAACCCCCTTATTCATAAACGCTCTATAGGCTTCCACTAACTTAGCAATCGTTTGTCCTTATCTGTGATAGGTAAATGTCAAAGTGACAGATAAGGACAAACGATACAGAGCGTTTATGAATAAGGGGGTAAATATTTAAGAAAAAGTTGGGTGTTAGGCGGATAAGCGGTTGAGAACTTAAAGTAGCATCCATCTACTTATAAATTAATAACAATTAACATCGCGTGAGGTGAGCGGCGGCATCAGAGCATATTAAACAGTATTAATTTAGTTGTCGCGGGGGGGGAAACGGCCATTACGGCGAAATAGGCTGCCGGCACGACACTGTCGCACGCAGGCCGTACGACATTTCAGGACAGCGGGTAGTTCGCCAAATTCAGAGACGCCCGAGTTCGAGCCTCTGTGGAACACTTTGAATTAAAAAGAACAAGAAAAGATACATACGCATGTAGGCAGGTATGTACAAATCACGTTTTTATCCCTTACGACATACAGAACCTAAGGTAACAGGTACAGGCCACGTTAAGCAAGATCGCGGGCGTACCTATAGACAGCAAATGGAATCAAAATAGTGATGGGTTGCTAGCCGCATCGCCTATGACATGATTCCTATGATTTTCGCCAGTTCCCTTGATGAGCTATCGCCATCTCCGCGGGAAGAGAAGCAACTGATACAGTCTATGTTTTTTCTTTAAACCTTTGTAAAATAAGGGAGATCCGACGCAAAATTATAATAAGGAAAACAAGCACTGAAACTCCGGAAACAGCATTAGAATTAAATGCAGCAGATGGGGTCATTTTTGTTTTGCTTCGACGAAGTATTCAGTCATTATTTTTTGTTTAAGACTCCTAATAAATGTTGATTAATAAACTTACAGATACAAATCAGTTAATTAAACACCGGAAACAAACTACGAGCATCTATACTACATTCCCAAATGTTAATTATCACTTAAAAGCTTGTAAACAGGGAAGTGGCCGTAAGTTAGTTACGGTAAGTAAGTACCTACGGCAAGTTTAACACTTGTATTTGGACCAACTTTAATTTTTTGGTGCAAACCACCAAAGATCTTACACAGAAGAAAGAAAGAAAGAAAGAAGACATTTATTCCTTTTTGCAAGACATACAAATATAAGATAACACACATACACATACACAAATCACGTCTTTATCCTTTACGGGATAGAGCCTATGGTGACAAGACCTACAGGCCACGTTCAGCAAGATTATTGGCGTTTAAATGGCAAATGGAATCAAAATAGTGACAACATGTTTCCTATGATTTTCGCCCATTCCCTCGATGTGCGCGGGAAGAGAAGCAACTGGTACATTCTGTTTTTCTTTGCTCCCAGACCTGTAGGCTTATTACCTATCTCGCTCGCAACCGCCATCGTGTTCATTTTGACAGTTCATGTATGGGCTGACAATTGGCATCGGAATCAGCTAGCTGTCACATTCATACAAGAACTGTCAAAATGAACACGATGGCGATTGCGAGCGAGTTAGGTAATAAGCCTACTGCATGGAAGTAAAGATGTTACATTAATATTTAAATTATTACGCAACAAAACAATAAAACAACTGGAGTAACTCGCAACGCGTTCAAAAATAGCACAGGGCACGAGGCAACGATCAAATAGTCGTTTGCAAGCTTCTAAAATTTCAATCCTCGATCATAAATTATTTTTATGACATCATAGAGCGTACGGCCGCACTCTGGAGCGACATTTGACATTTCGCGACGAGAAACAGCTGTTTCTAGTGGTAGTAAAACGTGTTGAAATAATAACGTCGGTTTGATACGGACAGTTTGCTTTAAGTCCCACTAATCATCAGCGACGGCGTTACGATTACGACTCCTCCAGGATGTTACCGTGACGTCTTAATGCGATCCAATTCCGATCCAGTTTAGGTTCGCTCACTGTCAGATCCGTACTAAAAATGTCAGCGAAAACCTGGACTGAATCGCATTAAGACGTCACGGTAAGGCCTGCACAGGAAAATCTCAAACTTTATCCTGATTTTAGCTAACCATTTTACAAAATTACTGCGACTCCACGTGCATTTTAGTCACTGGCAAAGCAAATCGTAATATGTATATCACATCTTTTTAAGGATTTTCTATGTGGTCATCTGGATTCTTCTGACCACTTCGAATCGAACTACCCTAACTATACAGAAAAGAAAATGGACACCTTGACACCTGATTTCTTTCAGTCAGCCATTTCATGATGGACTTAATTCTTCATTTCTAACCGAATTCATCCAATCACTGTCATTATAGCGTAAATCGAAAAAACTCCAGAGAAAGTCTAGAACATTTTCAAAACAGATTAAACAATAAAATTATTCCTAACTAAATTCGATGATCCCTGGAGTACTAGCCATCATATGTTTTTTTGTAATTCGACGGTTGCGCGTCTTCTCGGTATGCCCAAAAATACTCATCTAATAATCATACATCATAAGTTCAGGCAGTAAACCAGTGGGGCACGACCGAGCTCAGAAATAACTACCAGTTGCACTCCAATGTAAACAATGTTACGGTTTAATTGACGGCTACTAATCACATGTAATGTCGTGAGACTCTCGTACTAGCCGGACTGCGATTAATAAAGCAGTGACGTTTCATACACTGTCTTAAAATTAATACAGAACACTTCATCAGGGGCCCGATTTTTGAAAGCACATGTGTGAAAATACCACTCGAAAGAGTAGCTCAGCTTAGAAGATACTTACGGCTCTCATTAATCTTGTGAACTAGTCAAAAATTTGATTAGAGCTGTAGTTTTGAAGATATAAACAGATTTATACCACTTATAGACTTGTTCGTTTGCCTTCCTATTCATATAAAAAAAAAAATATAAAATATAAACTTTCGAGTGACGTGCTTCCAAAAATCGGGACAGCAATACAGAAACCCCATACTTGCACTTCGGTCTTTGGAAGGAGAAAAATTCGCGTCACGAAGTTAGAGCGAGACAACGCTACACGAAGCCGAATTCAAGCCAAGAAAATCGATAAGCAATATACTGTATCTAACATTTTTAAACGTACAACGTTTAAGCTACTTCATAGCTAAATACTTTCACCACTTTCTCCGTATATCGTGTTACAGACAGTACAACACGTGACCCGACCACCCGACCGCGTCGGCAATCGGACCGCGTCCGCAGACCGTGACCAAACGCGAATAACTATGGATTTATGAAATAATTTAATGTGATCATGCCTAAAGCGAGTACCGAACAAAGCGACAGTACGTACATACATACATAAATAACGTCATTATATCTTACGGGATAGACAAAGCCTAAGGTAACAAGACCTAAAACTTTTAGCATGGTTGTGGGCGTACAGGTAGAATGGAAAGGGAATCCAAATAGTGATGGGTTGCAAGCCGCATCGCCTACAACATGATTCCTACGATTTTCTGCAATTTTTGAAAGCGACACTGACGCTTCGATGAAGGCTAAGTGATAATGGATGACTAAAACAGCATGAGGCTACTTGTCAAGCAAGGAGCCAAGGATGCGGAGAGTGTAAGACAACGAAGCAATTTCTTCAGTCTACCCGTGATCACATCCACGCTGATCTGGGAGCAAAGAAAAAACAGCTGCTGAATGGGCGAAAATCTTAGGAATCGTGTTGTAGGCGATGCGGCTAGCAACCCAACCCGTCACTATTTTGTTTCTCCATTCCAGCTATACGCCCACAATCATGCTAAACGTTTAGGTCATAAGAAATAAGAAACGTTTATTGTACTGGTCTTGTTAACCTAGGCTCTATCTTCCCCATTACTTACCTGCATTGCACGGTCTCATCGTCTAAGGGAAGACGGGCCCAGCGTACGGGCCCTCCCCTTCTTGGCGCGGTCCTGGCATTTGTGGTGAAACCCTAGTGGCATCCCACTGCGTCCCCGTCACACCGGATTGAGACAACGCCCGAGAGTTTTTATTTTAGGTATACCTCTTCCCACACCTAGGCATTCATCAAAATTTTCTGTCTGTTAAAAAAACGCTCTATCTACCCTGTAAAGTATGATCCCTGTGATCAGCTGAGGGAAGTCGTCAAAAGTAACCGCGGGCCATATCGCATTAAAAAATATGTGTTAAAAAATAGATACGCGTGAAAAATGCTGATTCATCTAACCTAGCCTTACAAAGTATTACAGCTGTAAGCAGTGTTTGACAGCACAATATGTCGGCATGCAATATGTCAATGTCAGTATTAGCCGCGTGAAGCGCTTGATAGAAGCCAGCGGCGAATTCCGTCAGACACGCCGCGTGCTATACCGGACTGGAATAGATTCAACAATGACACGTATTGCAAGTTAAGTTAGTGTCAAATTTCGGAGATATGTATGTCAATACAATAATTTATAGAAAATCAACACGTTTTATTCTTTAAGATAACACTTTTAACATGAAACCACCGTGAGACTCAATCACAGTTACACAAACGGATAACTTACGTATAAAAGTCGAGTAATGCTCTACATGTTTTCAGTGTTCGTTCCGCTGCCGCCGGGGCGAGCGCTCCAGGAGGAAGGACTATGAATTAGTCCGAAACATGTCGAGCATTAATCGACTTTAGACGTGAGTTATCCGTGTCATACTCATTTAACAAAATATTGGCATGTTACAGATACAGCTAAACCGTAATTTTAAAAAAAATATTTTTGAAATCTCACACTAAATGTAACAAAGTTGGAACAAAGTCCAGAGTACGGTAAAGTGAGGCCGGTTCAAACTACACCTTAGCTTGTGCGTACAATTGCCCGTTCAAAAGTGCTACTAAACTAAAGTTTTCTTGTCTTGATCTTATTGTTGTCATTACCTGCAACAAATAAACAATATATAAATAAAAGATTAAAAATTTCACGGTTAGTAACATAAGACATACAGTACCCGGCCATGAAGCCACTTCGGTCTTTGGAAAGAGACAATTGGCGCCACGTAAGCTAGAGCGAGACAACACTACAAGGTCGAAATTAGCCGAGAAGACCGATGTGCAATCTTTATGGCCGGGTACTGTACAATACATATATCATCAACGGGATTAGACCGGGATTCACCAAATATTTCGACGCAGTTGCATGTATCATGACCATTGACCGGATAGCCTAGCTAGTGGTTAGTGACCCTGACTATGAAGCTAGAGGTCCTGGGTTCGAATCCCGGTAGGAGCAGACAGTTGTATGATGAATACGAATGTTTGTGCCCGAGTCATGGATGTTGTATGTATTTAAGTATGTATTTATCAACATTATATTAGTGCGTTTATCCGTTACCTGGTACCCATAGTACAAGCTTTGCTTAGTTTAGCGCTGGGTTATTTGGTGTAATTTGTCCCAAGATATTTATTTATTTATTTATTGATCATAGGTGAAGAAATTGCGGGTTGAGGTTATTGTTGCGGAATCAAGCGAGCTCTTTACTAACATATCTATTTAATTTGCCGCGGCTAATAGATAAGAAAACGGTCAAGAGCGAGTCACACAAACAAAAAAAAGTTAGATTTTAAGTATTTGTTGTGATAGCGGCAACAGAAATACATCATCTGTAAACATTTCAACTGTCTAGCTATCGCGACTCATAAAGCCTGGTGACAGACGGACAGACAGCGATTGTTGGGTACGGACACACACAAATCACGTCTTCATCCCTTATGGGGTAGACAGAGCCTAAGGTAACCTACACCTACCTACCTGCACGGTACCTACACGGTACGGAACCCTAAAATTAGTCGTAGGATTATTACAGCACACATCCATCTGCTTCAAAATAACGTTACAATGAGAACATCGGTTATATCAGATTATATATTTTAAACTTCGGACGGGAAGTGGAGTCCAGTTCGACTGGCAAGATTACGTTACAGACAGACAGACGGAAACGTGGAAGGACGACCTGTTATTGAAGCTTGTAACAATAAACTATTTTATATAGTAAAAATAAATCCATGCTGGTCTGGGCGTAAAGAAAAAATATACGATCCGAACGGCCCTTACACGAGATCTTACCAACCGCACCTATTTGGCTGACCGTACGTTTAATATGAGAGCGGATAACATTTTTTTTTAATTTATAAATTACTAGCTTCAGCCCGCGACTACGCCTGCGTAGAATTATACATAAAAACCTTCCTCTTGAATCACTCTATCTATTAAAAAAAACCGCATCAAAATCCGTTATGTACTTTTGAAGATATAAGCATACATAGGGACAAAGGGACATAGGGACAGAGAAAGCGACTTTATTTTATACTATGTAGTGAAGAAACTTGTAATCATGCTAGCGCCAGCTGCTTTATATTCATCATCATCACTATTGTGAACGGTAACTCACACAATTTAACACCTCCAGGGAAGCACCGACCGCGAATAACGTCTTTAAGAGTTCTAACGTTCCGTTAGCAGGCAATAACAAGTTTTATGTTTCAAAGAAGCTAAATTTATTCAACTAATTGGTCAGAGTTTATAAATCAGCGCGAACAAACAAATCTTAATTGAGTTAGAACACATATCAGATATACTCGTACCGAAACCGATAAGGCTTATGATAGAATTATTGCAACATACATACCGTCACGCCTCTTTCCCATAGGGGTAGTCGCTGCCTACTTCGTTCCACTAGCTACGATCCTGGCATAGTACTTCTTTCGCTTCATCAACATTCATCAATCTCTTCCTTCATACATGCTCGTCGGTTTCGGGTACTCTAGACCCGGCCTTTTTCAAAACGTGCCAGATTTGAAAAAAAAATGTTAAGTAATTGGGATTGTCTATTTTTTTACAATGTATAGTAAATCGAAAACCATTTCGAGATAAATGCTTTTTAAATCGTTTTCTGTATTTACTTTATTTTATTTTGCTAAAATGAATTTATTACATGAAAAATAAGCAATGACTTTCATTTGATATTCCCAGACATGACGTAGACGGTCCAAAATGTACTTTATTTGCAAAGGTTACAAATTCTATGCTATTTACGCGTGTATTATACTACGGAGTTCAATTTGGACCCGCAATCTGACATTTCATTCATCTTATGACAGATGACAAGCAAATGGGCAATCTTGTTACTGTCATTCTTGTTTTTTCCACTGTTCACTTTCATATTGTTGTATTATAGTTTAGATTTAGAAGCACTTTCGGTAGATAATTAGGCAACAGGTTAACCGCGCAGCGATGTGCTTCGCTCACATGAAAGATTTTCCGCTAAATATTTTAATATATTACGTTTTTCGGTTTACTTTCGCCTACTGAGTTTGCTGTCTTATCTCCGGGTCCTGTTTTGTCTCGATAATACCTGGTATGTGTTTATGGACCTTTCTGCTTCGCGCAGAATGTTATGGTATGTGTAACGATTGTGAAAATATAAAATTCATAGGAGAAGATCGCGTAAATCTTCCTGTGTTATTGTTGAATCATGTTGACATTGATACTAATGACAGTTTGCCAACTTCACCACAGATAGAAAAGACGTTAATGGCGGCGCTTCACATACGTTTTATGATCAATTTGTCCAATAAGCAGATGTGTGACACCGGCAATGGAAACTCTGACGTCACAATGGAAACTCTGACGTCATCAACCAAAATACTTTCAATAATTAATAGTGAAAAAAATACCGAGTTATATGAGAAAACATTGAAATTGGTTTCTTATAATTGACTATTCTGCACAAAAAAAATATAAAAAGGATAGGTATTTTTTTTTAGACAATCCCAATTGTGTAAGGGTCGCCGTCGCGTAAACCAATCCTTACTAATCCTTACTAATATTATAATCCTTACTAATATTATAAACGCGAAAGTAACTCTGTCTGTCTGTCTGTCTGTCTGTCTGTTACCTTTTCACGCTTAAACCGCTGGGCCGATTTAGTTGAAATTTGGTATACAGATAATTTGAGTCCCGGGAAAGGACATAGGATAGTTTTTATCCCGGAAAATTGCATAGTTCCCGCGGGATAGCACAGCCCAAACCACTGGAATTTTTCAAATTTAAGGCGAAACAAAGTTCGCCGGGTCAGCTAGTGAGGACTATATATATTAGTATGGATAAGTACTTACAGCAATTTTCTTAATAAAACAAAAAAAGAGACGATATATAAACATTTATAAACAACACATGACATCCAAAGCCAACAATTACTCAAATGCTTGAGCATTCTAACTTGCAGAGCGTCAGACTAATAAAATGACCTAGTACAACCGACACAGCCTCGTATAAAACCAAGCATAATAGTTACATCACAACATGTAAGGGTTCGTCGTAAATCCTTGACCTCGTGGTGTGTCGCAACTCACTTACAGTAAGTTAATTCACTGTGCATAACAACCGCCGTATTTATTATTACGACATTCGAGTTTGTATTGCTGTCTCACTCACTCTTATGGGTTTGACGCTTGTATCGCCGCGTTTTAAAAGCTCACGGACTGTAAACTGAAACGCAAGTAAAGGAGTTAGATAATAATAGGTAGGGGTATTAGGTAGTACTTACTTATATTACAGAGGTAAAGCTAAATTTAATATTTGCAGAGTTTTTACAGAATTTGAATTGGACATGTATCTTTTATCAAGGCAAATAAATGTTTGAGTTTGAGCTTGAGTGAGATACTAGAACAGAGTAATGATAAAAAATAGGTACTGTAGAGCTGCCTATTAAGGCACTAAACTGTACGGGGTTCGTTTAAAAGAATCTTGAGCAAACTTGTGGAGGCGGAAGGCTTATTTTATTACTTAATGGGGCGCCGAGCTTTTGGTTGTGTGCTCCATTTATGTGCGTGTGAAAATTCTTTGCTTCGTTTTGAAATAAATCGTAAATTAGCCACTAAGGTCACTGTCCGACGGCCGTAGCAGAACCAAAGCATACAGGACGGACGCGTGGCGGCTCTGGTTAGAGTGGGCGGAGCGCACGCGAATTTAGGTATTAGGTTCTGAAAGCTGTTGCGAGATTCAAATCTTGCGACATTATTAAAAAGTAGCAATCGAAATGGTAGCGACGACATACGTGGTGAAATATACTACATATACTACTTCTAAATCGTAACTTTTTACTATCGAGATAGTTTAGATTAGATCAGATAGATGATACTTTAACTTTAATAATCTCCTTATGGTAATCTTCACACTGTGGCTTGGGAACAGCGCTAGAAACTAAATGATACATCTATTTCATACTTATCTCTAGATGAAGTAGGTAATAAAACACAGAGGCTGTGTAAAAAATACACTAAAGAGCAACATGGAGCAAAAAACACAAAGTTTCGTTACAAGTGCAATTCGCTGTCAAAACATGGAACCGGCCGACTTAAACTAGCTTTAAATTGTGATCCCAAGCTTCAAGACAAAGCTGGCGGTTTATTCACAATGCCCCCGCTGATTTAAGCTGCGGTGGCCTGGAACGAAGCGCTTAGCATAATCTAATTCAGAATGCGAGTTTACACAGCGGTCCAAATGTTTGCATTGAACTAGCTTCAGACACGTACGTCTGTGCATAAGCTACGCCCGTGACTTCGTTTGGAGGAGCAAGCTTTTAGAATTTCAATTTACGAAAAAACTAGTTATTTGCCCGCGACTTCGTCTACAGAATTTATACTAGGTAATAAATACGTTGAAACCGTCCAGGGAACACCGCAGATACGATACCAACCACAAAATATACAATTTAAATCATTAGCTTATTAAACAAATATTACATTACCCCTCTACCCTCGCAACCATGCTGAACGTGGCCATTTCGTCTTGATACCTGAGGCACTGTCTACCCCGTAGGGGATAAAGACGTGATTTGTGTATGCATGTATATACGTACGCACAATGAAATCAGATACAAAAAAGAAAAAATCTGTAGTCGACGAAACGATCATCGATATACAAAAAATCCCGAATCCCCCTAAATGCACATAATCCCCAAGCTGGCAACAGAAGCCGGCGCATCATGCGCGCCGCTTTACATAAACATTACCGAACGTAATGGTGAATAGAGTTTGTTATGATTACAAAATGTAATCTTAGTCAATATTAAATATTTATTACATGCGATAAATATTACACTGGATCGCTATTTGACAACATTTCAATTTTGCAAAGTACACTCGAGATCAATTTAACCGTGTCAGATTCTAAAGTCTGTAAGCCTTACGGTTTAATTAAGGCATTCTCAATTAGGTTAGCAATGCCTGAGACGCGCCCCTTATTGATAAAAAAAATGTATAATCCTATCGGGTTTTTTTCATTCCTGGAGAAGGGTAAAGGGGAGGCAGTGATAAAATTATGACAAAGTGCAAACAGGCCACCGAGCGCTCTGTTTTTAAACTACCAGCGCTTTCGGGAAGACCATGTTTGCCAAGTACACATTTTTCAATGTCCATCCTCTGAAGTATCCAACACATTTTTCTTATATACAAATTATAATTAACAAGGTAGAAAATCCTAGTGTAGGTTAGTTAAGATTTAATTTAGCAAACACTTATTTATAGATAAGTTATTAATAATGCAAGACGTCCGATTTATCAGTACTTATTGACGATCAAGAAACAGAGAGCCCATTAACTATGAAAAATCGATCCTATTTGTAGATCCTTTGTAGATTACAAAGCATTAGTACAGATTAATTATACCACCTATACATTACAGAGCTCTAGTGATGTGCCGATCAAATTTTACAATGAGAATGAGTATGAAGATAATATTTGTAACGGGAAAGAATTAAGAAAGAAAATTAATGTATACATATACAGCTCAAAATAATGAAAATACATTAAAAAATATTTCAATTGCTGTAGTTAATGTAGTAGCTGTTAAGTACCTACCTATACCGTAAAATTGGAAAATCCAAAAAACATACTGTTCTGTTGACACCTATAGATCTTTAACAGTGTTTTGTAACCCACACTAAAATAAACCTGTTTAAAATTTAAAGGAAATATTAATTACGTATAAAAAAAGTGCTGATTCACTGATCGACTCATCAAAGTCCGGCCCAACCATTCGGCACTCAACACTTCAAAGACAAGGTTCGCGAAATTCTTCAACTGACAGTAAATAAATAATAATTATAATATTTTCACTTTGCTACAAATTTACTTACTCATAAATTCACAACGAGATCATGCTCGCCATACAATCTGGGCGCACGAAAAACGTGTGTAGATACTCGCGGATGAGGATGTGTTCTATGAACAATCGTTACATCACTACCCTCCAGTACTTTATGTTTCATTGACCTGGTATGCCTGACGCTATGCAGACCTCTCAATACTAATCTATATTTATTTGTGAATATTGCTTTTGGCGCGCATTTATATTCATCCCAACGCGGAGTAATCAATCGACCGCTCTGAAATAGTTATTGTAAATTAGATAAATACTTTGTTGCGCATGCGTTAGAGTAGCGTTTCCCAATTTGGAGTCCAATGACTCTTAATGTTAAGAGAACTGAACCGGAACGCCATGGCGACGTCGCTATCAGAGTTGGGCGTTATCTAGATAATTTTTTATCTAGATAATTATTTCAAATAAATTTATTCGAAGATAAATTCATCACAAATAGTGCGTTGACAACTTTTTTATTTAAATGAATTATCTAGATGAAGATAACCGACCTCGTTTGTTATTGAACTAAGCTTATAATAATAAATGTATACAGAATGTCACGTCGGGTCAAACCGTCACTCTGACATTCATCTTTTATTTAAAATCCCAACTAATTTATCTAGATAAAAATGAAACTGATCTAGGTAAATTCAAAATAACAAATGACGGATTGTTTAGTTACTTCAAATAAAAGCTGATTTAGTTATCTTCCCGGTTTTTCGTAAATAGATATTTTTTTGCCCAACTCTGGTCGCTATCTACAGTACCTGGCCACAAAGATTGTACTTCGGTCTTTAGAAAGAGACAATTGCGAGACAACGCTCTACGAAGCCGAAATTTGCCGATATCCAAGCTTCAAGGCCGGGCACTGTACTTATCCTACTCTATACAAATAAGAAGTTTACCTAGTCCCAAACGAAGCAAAGCTTGTTCTATGGGCATTAGGCAACGAATAGACTTACTAAATACATAGTAAAAACGAGGATTGCTAAAATAACTTTTGAAACAAAACGCAAAAAAAAAAAACATTTTAAATTTTTTATTTTCTCCAATAAATAGCGAAAATAATAAGGCGTTGTTTCGGACATTTTCAGCCGCTTGAGTGAAAACCAGTATTATTAAAACGAAAGAAAAACAAACTCATTAATCACAAGGAAAACAGTCAAGGAATAAACCGGTGGATGGATAAATAAATTTGCAAATTGTAAGCCGATTAAATACTGGGCTGTATCGGTATATAAAACCAGCATTTGCCGAGACTGGTACACGTTGTCAAGATGTATTTCTATTTTGTTTTTTTGTTTACACTATGACCATAAAAGTTTTTTTTTAATTATTACACGTAGCCCGTCAAACACTAGAGCTTTCAACCTTTTCAAGCCACATCCAAACAGCTATACAATTTATAATAAACTAATGTCTAACATTTCTTTGTCATAAAACATAAAACAGTAGTTCGTAAAGAAATTTATAAAATAATAAAATAAACCTAACCTAATCTAAACAAGGAGCCCGTGTAAAAACTTTTCGTGATACTTTCAGTTGCATCTGGAAAAAATTATACTAAACGATCATTAGACCAAACATTACATTAGGATAAAAAAATATTCGACCATTACTATGGGCAACGACTCCAATTTCCCAAACACTATAGCATGACCCAAGCAAACCAAAAAAGGATCATGATGATCATATTAAGAAGCATAGACATTCCGGTGTCCATTACAGTTAGCCAAAAAATATTACATGCGATCGTATGATTAAAATGAAGTGTTTTGTTTTTGGGTTACACACGTAGAAGGCAGAAGATTTGTAAGTGGGCAACAATAAATCAATTTATTAACACTGTTACCTACCTAGTACATAAATAAATACTGTTTTTGAAGTGAAGTTATTTCCGAGCAAGTTGTTTGCCGTTCGTACACAGCTTGTTATGCGAACTGTAGAGTAAAACTGATCCCTGAAATCAATTAGATGATCAAACATCAAAGACAAACGAACGCAATCCATCTATCTGTTAGCGAACTATTACCTAAACAATAAGCAAACTTAAGAGCGGTTAATAAAGGATCAATGCCGCAATCGTGTTTTAGGACATAACAATATTAGTCGTACTAAATCGTAAGTGATTACGTTGCTAGAACTTTCGAGTTCGAATCCCAGTGGGAGCGAGCAACGATACCTAAACATTATCCTAGTAATGGTTTGTAGTCGTCGATGTAAGTACTTTGCTGTCCAAATAACATTGAATTTTAGGTTGGTAAAGGAATTCTTTTGTCGACTACGTATTTTTCTGCTCCCATTGTTCATGTTCTCAGACCAAGTACACAATATCGCGCTGGTCCACTATAGGCCATCGACATTGTGTACAATGGCGCATGATGGCGGACAATTGCTAGTGAGCAATGGATCGTGGCCTGCAATGACGATGTTGTCGTATTTTCTGGCACACTTCAAAGGCATCGAGCCGTTACGCAGTAGGGTGTTCACACAGGCACCCATTTCTTCTCAGTTCATCACCAGACAGCAATGAGCCATGCACTATTACTTATTTCGGCTACGGACGATTCTCGCCTACGTAGCGCATGACCGTGCATGGTTCATTGTGTACTAGAGCCATTAGTTTATGGACAATTTATTTAAGTATTTTCGTCTTAAAAGTTACTAAACGCGGTTTTTTAGTCGCACGCGCATTTCGCATAAAGAACAGTCGTTATAAAAAACGCTTCAAATGAAAACAAACGCAACTAGATTTTCCCGCTCAGCTGTCACGGGACGTTTCCGACTGACTCACGCGCAACATGCCAAGAGGCGTGTCCCGTCGGTATATTAACGCTATTGGCCGAGCCATTGGCAGATTGCAGTTACGCCCTTACTGGTTTGATGTGTCAACAGGCAGCCATCAGACGTGACAAAAGTGTATGAGTCATAAAAACGTTTTAATGGTTCCGTGCTTTACCAACCTCGCTACCGGTACCCTATTATTGAAGGCTACACTGTTCGTTCGTCTGTCCCAAACCAAGAATGTATATATTTTGAGCCGTGTTAGCAATTGCAATTCACGATGGAGAGTAAACTTTGTTTGTGGTAAACTAAACACGTACCTGCATACGTATCAAAGTGTGCGTGAGAGCGAAAGCAATGGTAAGCATTAAAAATTAAAGAAAAATCTCGCTCAATTATCGTTCCGTAAGACACGCACACATAGACACGTATACAGCTACGCGTTTACCACAAATAAAACTCACTCGTCGTAGTGAACTGCAAGTCTAAACTAAGCTTCAAATTTAGACGGTGGTAGTGGTGTCAAATAAAAGCAATGTTATGAATACTCAGTAAATATTTAGGTGAAGCGTTTTATTAATTCTATTATCCTCTTGAGAAGGGTTTAACGAGCCATATAATATGATTTATGAGTGCACCATTAACTTCCTCACAGCAATAGGTATCGCATTACGTGCTGTAAGATAATCAAACTCGTGCGCATCGTGTTATAAAAACTTCACTGGATAGTAAACTTCTCACGTAAAGTGTTTATTTTAGGGCTCAAAGCTTTAGCTTGAGTGGATTTCAAGCTGCATGTATCATGGTCATAGTACAGTTGGTTCATTTCAAACGTTAAATTGAGCTTTATCTCATAAACAAGAAGAGCCGTGCGTAGCGGTTGACACTGACCAATCACAAGACACATGATTCTGTATAATGCCTAAGGGCGAAAGGGTCAAGATATGGTTGCCCACTAAGCGCAACGATGACGTCACGGCAGACTTTCGTTTAGAATCACATCCAAAGATAGAAAGGCAAGATATTGTGTGAATTAAAAGAAATGTTTTTCTTTTTACTTTTAGTGCTAGTATTTATTTGAAATTGATGTTAATTTAAGAACCGTCAACAAAAGGCTCAAAATAAAAACGTGATCAGTAAAACTTTTTTTATCACAACACCAATTACTAGTGACAAGATGATTAAAACTGTTTTTATTCTACGTAATCCCCTAGCACAATACCGTCGATAGATTCCACAAACCTTATTGTTTGAACAAATGTTCTAACACACCGTGACTCCTAATATTAAGTTTTCAAATACTCTCGTAATAAAACATGTCAAATTTGTGTTGACATAAACGCCTCTATTCAGCCTTTTTATTGCCTTCTTGTGTCAGTTATCCGAACGATTGAGGTAAAGTCAAGTGTAATAATATGTATCTAGTCAAAGTTTCAAAAATAAGTACCATACACTCTTAAACCGGCGTAATAAGGTCGTGGGACATATTTTTGTGAAGTTCGTATCGATACTTATTTTTGCACTTGACTTGACCGTACCTACTGCTACAAAACCGTTGTGATTTGACAAACTTATACCATGTAAGAACGGAACATTTACGTTGGAAATACACCTACGATAGCGTAAATAGTTCGCATTGGCTCTGTACACGACAGTAGCGCCATCTCGCAAACGCAACTTTAGAGGATTTTGTCAAATAGTGAATGACAAGTCCTTATTACTTTATATAAAACTAGCGACCCGCCCCGGCTTCGCACGGTATATCATGCATGTATTATACATTATAAGCCTTCCTCTTGAATCACTCTATCTATTAAAAAAACCGCATCAAAATCCGTTATGTAGTTTTGAAGATATAAGCATACATACGGACTTGGGGACAGAAAAAGCGACTTTGTTTTATACTATGTAGTGAAGTGATGATTATGTCAATAAATAATACATATAGAAAGGCAAACACAAAATAAATTTCCCCCAACTATGCTATGAAAGGAACTAAATTGGTTTTAGCGGAACTCGTTAAGAATGTAGAAAAACAAAGAACAAAATTTGCCATTTAATGGCAATAGTTATTTAATATGAGCCAACATAATTCGCCAAACATCGGTGACCTTTACGCCCTATAAAACAAATTTAATAATGACCCATTTCCAAAGTAACATCGACAAGTGTCCCCTATAGTTGCACATTTCTGCCACGGCATGCGCTGTGATCGTTATCTACACCCCCACCATACACTTCTCACGTTCCCAAATGTCATTGTCACACATAAACTGACAGTGGACACATGTGGCGAACCTAGCGCCATCTAATCAAGGCATAGGTAAACTGCTACAACTGCCACTGTTTGTACTGATGACGTCATGTGTTGTGATAGGAATTTAGATCAAATTGGTTTGTTTACAAAAGCGTTAAAATGGATAAGAATGGACTATACCAATGTATCTAAACTTTGATACATATAAACACAAGTTTCAACTTTCTTTCTTATTGTCATTATACATACATACATACATAACGTCTTTATCCCTTGCGGGGTAGACAGTCTAAGATAACAAGACCTAAAGGTCACGTTCCATATTTTACAACGTTCATATCCACTTACGCCATCTAGCGGAAATTTATTGAAACACCGCACAAAATCTTATCGGCCTTCAAAAGTGCATTGATCGAATATTCCAATATGCTATATATTATAATTGCCCGTCTGTGGGTGTAAGGTCAGCTGATGTTTGTTTAGCGGAGTTTTTGTAAGAACATCTGCTTTTGTTCAAGTTTATTGATTTAGGTGCGTGCTAGGGTTAACACTGGATTACATAATTTTCCTTTTTCGTTGTAACCAAGGAAGTCTTTTTTATGACATACAAAGGGGATACCGTAAGCGTTAGATACTAGATTGATTAAGGGGAGGCTTTGCGGAAGTTCTCATCGACGTACTGAAACCAGTAGCCTCGCTACTCCGCAGCTACACGTGCAAGCCTGCTACGTCAATGCGACACTGTCAACAGCATCCCAGGTCCAAAGGGCGCTGATGACTTTAAATAAAGGAAATAAGGAGAAATAGTTTAATTTGTCTTCAAATATACTTAACATCTGATCTGTTTATTTAAACGAGGTGACATAGAGTGATAAAGACGTAATTTATGTATGTATGTATATACAAGAGTTTGTATATATGTACAAACTAACTGGCAGGCAATGACAATTTAATTTAGGAATTAATTTCAAATAATGAAACAAATGTGTTTTTACTTTCATTTGTTTTGTAATCTATGCTATGTAATGTCACGATAAATGTTTTCTTCTTTTTTGGGTGTGGCATTACCTGTCCAGCCGCCTTTGCACGCAGTCGTGCTAACCTAACTGTAAATTGAGTATTCTAGCGCTCTCTAAGGAATAAAATAATAATTGATGAAAATAATTTTATTAATAACTAAAAGATACGCCATCCGAGCGCCAAGATTCCCTTCTAATTCGCAGAGTGCAAATCGGGTGGAGGGGGTAGCCTAAACGATCACAGCGCTCGCTACGGCTAAAATTTTCATTTTTGTCGCTGACTTGAGCTGTCAAATCCATATTGCAGTAAACATTTTCTAATCGTTTTTGAGATAAAAATATGGTCCGGGTAAGATGTGTTGTTGTGAATTGTAATAACACCAAGAAGAATAGCGACTGTAAATTTTACCAATTTCCAAGACCATGGTGGAAACTAGACCAAAGAAATAAGTGGATATGTGCCGTAAGAAAAAAAAAGTAAGTTACCTAACCTCTAAAATTTTACTTAAAGTACGTTATCATTTGATACATGTTACTGACTACCATTGTCCAAAATTGTGTAATATAGTAAAATAACACAAGATTTCATTAATATTTTTCACAATATTTACTTACTTCTTGTTTGACAGCGGTGACAATATTGTCCATAATGGCCGCCTGTCACGTGGCGCTGTCGTCGCGCTCGGTCCCAAAACCAGCAAGCTTAATCCAGTTTTGGTAGTGCTGGCTACACCCTCCAATTACACGAAGCTTGGAAGCACATTGCAGTATGTATGTATGTTCTGAGAACATTGTTCCCATGGCAACCAAACTTATACTTACACCTTGATCACCGCGAATCGGCACCCCTACTTTTTTTATATACAGACGCCACTAGAATACTCGTAAATAAAAGTTATTCCAATTCTAAAGGCACTTATAATTCATTGATGGCGAAATATGCGTCATCAAATCGGCAAACATTCTTCGCTGGCTTCTACAAATAGTGCAAAAAATATAGATCATTCAAAACCGTTATCCGTATTTCATTGCGTGTTAGTTTTGATGATTTTAATATTTTTTAATGATCGTTGAAGTCTGTCGAGAGTTAACATCATAACACCAAGCAATAAAGCAAAACAACAAAAAATGTAAAAGTAAAATTAAAATTTGCACTAACTTCCGGCACCACCACTTTAGTACGCCACTAAATTTTTCGACATTTATTTTTAATTAATCATCTATACGCTATAAAAAAGCCGTACATTAATAATTAGTCGTAATTCCTCACTAAGTGAGGAAAGAAAAGACGTAAATCGGTCGTTATAAGGTTTCAAATGCAACAGTGTCAGATTTTGAAATGTGTCGCTTTTGTATTTAAGCAGCGACTTGTACCTGAGAAATTCCATATCTGTACCGCTCAGAAATGACGGCATAGCGCTCAGAGTTATTTTATGATATAGTAACAGCCTTCTAAGCGTTATTCACGCTGGTTCATTTCACAGGTTAATTTTTTCCATGGGCTTGTAGTCTATACACTACATCCATCGAGACGGTGGTCTGGTCTCCACATCAGAACTCGTCTACCCCAACGGTCATCGGTTCTACGACTAACGTGACCAGCCCATTGGCACTTCAGCTTGCTAATCCTGTTAATTCCTGTTAGCGTCGGTCTCTTCTGCTCTGGGCTCTTAAGAGAAAAAAAAAGTATATAAGTTAAATGTAAATTAAGTCAATACCGACGATTCTCAAACCATTCAATTCAGGTTTAACCGTTCAGAGCGCTCACTAATCTCAAATTCCAACAATTAAAGAGGAATGGTAATGCAAAATCGATGTCAAGTTGTTAAACTCATAGCGGTAACAGTTGTCTTGGCACCCCCATGATTAATGGGCAAATAGTTAAAGTTGTGTGCCAATTCACAAGTAATTTGCCATTTGGAGCCCATCTGCGTCCAACGGTCAAGTTCTGAACCATAGACAATACCACCGGTTTTTTTTTTCCTACCGCAACCTAGTCTATAGTTGTTTCGTTTTTTTTCACATTAGAAAGAAGGTATAGGTTTTTATTGAAAACCTTTTCTTTAACGGTAACTGGTTTAATAAAACCATAACAAATCTGATTACTATTCCAGGTGTTTTAATTGTATATAACTTGGTGTTATTTATTTTTAAAAAGACATGTTATAATCGTTTACCTTCTTCCCAACGTCAAAAAAAAAGAAGTAGGTATTTTTATATTCTGGTTTGAAGTCAATGACCTGTTTTTTGTTAAACGATAAATAAGGTGATCTCACCATGCTTATAAATTCTAAACTTTATTAATAACGAGCTGACTCGGCCGACGTCATTCTGCCAAAAGTTAGTCTTCATTTTTGGAAAAGAAAACGGGTTCCAATCCTGGAGTGCCGGCAGAAGTGAAAACTACACAGACGCACACTCGCGCTAGCGCCCAGCAGCAACTCTCCCTCCGACTTACGAATTTTCGATCAGGTCACGTGACCTGACGCGAATTTAACATTTTTTACCCATCCCCAACGCCGCTAAAGAAGTTTTCACTTCAAAAAAACTTGTTGTAAAATCACTAGACTATTTGTAAAAAGGATCAGGCGCTAGATAATTAACAGCATGTGAATAGAATGCCATTATTTTAAAAACAAAGCACCATTTTTGATAATCTGTTAAGATTTCAATTAAAGAGAGGCTTGGATTCGGTGTTGTTTTGCACAGTGACATCTTGTGATAGCAATTACGAGCGTAAATTGCGAAAGTTTCAAACATTATTATTTTCATTATTGCATACTAGCTGTTACCCGCGGCTTCGCCCCCGTTTTTTTTTTCTTTTTCAAAATTTCAGTATTTTTTTCACCGTTTAAACCTTCCCTGGGCTTCCACAAATATTTCAAGACAAAAATTAGACAAATCGGTTCAGCCGTTCTCGAGTTTTAGCGAGACTAACGAACAGCAATTCATTTTTATTTATATAGATAGATTACAAATATTCCGTGTTATATCGCATCACACGTTAGCCATTACGTATGCATAATCAAGTAAAAGCTGGTTAGCGATTTAGCACCGCATTAGTGGTCTACATACACGATATAATTTGATGTACAGTAACCTTATTGGCGTATATGCGTTGGTATTCAATGATTAGTAGGTATTGTTGAAATGAAATTATTTAATTCGCAAGAGTATAAAAAATTACACCTGTCAGAGTAAGGTACATGTCATGTATGCTCTGGCGACGGTTACAAGAATCCTATACAGAAGTCTTCAATTCGAACTCTTACAAATGCATAAATTGATCGCTCAAACAACCCTCGACTTAACTAAAAGCCGTCGTAACAACCGATCTGCCCCTCCCAGAACAATCTTAGGGCACAGTACACAGCAGTTTCATACATAATGCATGTATCAAGTAATTAATCAAAGACCGCTTTGATGTGAACTCGGCACTCGAGTCTAAAACCGAAATCAATTAGGTCGACACTTGTTCGACCATAAACAATCAAATTCCACCTCAGCGCAGCGTCACGCGCCCGGTTTAAATCACATCTTTATTGTCTATGCTAAGTCTTCCTTCAATCCATAGACGCTACTTTTTATTTTTAAATTTTCAAGCCTATCGCCGTCTGAACTGCGCTCTATATTATCAACGGGAAAGTCGAGATTTAATTAATATAGCGCGCCGTAGACGTTTGATGCGTGGTAAATTATTTGGGTTGTTTTTAGTGTCAAGCTTTTGATCGAAATTAATAGGGACAGCTGCTCGTCATTTGGAGGAACTCTAAAAATGTCTTTGTGCGTTCGTAAATAGTTTTCTATTAATTGGTCTAGCGAATTTAACACATACGTGTGCAAGAAAACATTCGCGGAACATTCCAGGTCTAATAAAACAATACTAATTTGGCAAAAAAACACAAGAGGACCATTTTCTCTTTGCGCCGGCAACCATATCGCATTCACCATCGTTTTCTGCCGCCATCTTTTATCCTTTGACAGTTAAAAAATGGTGATTGCTATTGTGACAAGCCAGAATACGCGACACTAAATTGGGATTCTTTCCTACCTACTATTTTGGCATATGGGTATTGAAGCTAAAATAGCGTAAAAAACGGAAACTAGAAAGGAAAAGTCATTGAATTCGGTCCGGCCTCTGACGAAGTAATCATTCAACCAAATTCAGTATTTTTTTCATGCAAAATTATCTTGCGTTTGTCTACAATCGGGTAAGGCCGTTAGGCGTCTCCAGTCTCCACTCCACCACTTTATGCCGTGAATATTGTTGTACAACTAAACAAAAACACCTCCGCGAGCGTATAGCGAGGACGGTGGTTGTGATTGTGAGTATCAAGGTCTCATTCATGGACACATTCTTACATTTTCGTAGCACACACATACAAGATACGGTGTTTGAGACGCTGCGCATCTAATCATTCAATATCACTGCATAGTATAAAATAAAGTCGCTTTCTCTGTCCCCATGTCCCTATGTATGCTTATATTTTCAAAACTACACAACGGATTTTGATGCGGTTTTTTTTAATAGATAGAGGAAGGTTTTTACGTATAATTCTACGCAGACGAAGTCGCGGGCAGAAACTAGTTAATTTATATAACAAAGTCCTCCGCCGCGTCTATCTGTATGTTCGCAATAACTCAAAATATTCTGAAAGTATTTTAGATTCGATTACATGAAGCTGCGTTCAGAAAACAAAAGAGCAATTTTATGACATAAGTTAGAAGTCGTATCGTCTCGGTTATGAACCGCAATTGTAAGAAAACTGTACAAATTTCCGCGGTTCGATTACAATTTTGCATAAACCAACACCCGTTTTGACGTATTTATACCATCTGTTTTGATATGAGACGGAATAATGAACACTCGGAGAGACGAATAGGAAAGTTAGAACACGCTTGTTTTTTATTTATTTTGTCGATGCCTACTGTCTGAACTGTTAGAGCCTCATTTTAGTATTTAAGCATGTAAATATTACAAGTTGACTTTAGATATGATTTGCTTCAGACGCTTCAGCGCAATTTAAACTTCCATCATTTAATGTTGTATAGTTACAACCCCTTTACCTATTTGGTCAGATGAAACATTTCAATAAAGAAAACAACACGCCAATCAGCGTCAAAATAACCTACAATAAACTAAAAACCACTTAAACACTTCGGCTTCTGGAAACAGTGATTTACGTATTTTTTTATGATCCATAAAAGCGTGAACTAACTAGAAAACGGGCCGGCGATGGCGTATTTACGAAACTCTCAGTTTATTATACCGATAATTATTAAATAGGTCCCGTTTAAACCGCAAGCTTACCTTTTCAATTTAAACGCAAAATTTTGAATTTCGCGTTCCTCGTAGAACTTCTTATACATACTATCCTTCTCGCTCTCAAATAAATGACTATTAGTGTGAGCGGAACGACACGCAATGAACGTCGAAAATTGAATTTCGAGGTCTAAAGCCATTCCGAGGGCTATTCCAAAATTCGAAATTCGAACTTCATATCGTACCGTCCCTCTTACACTCCTATATAAATGACTGTTACTTTGAGCGGAACGAAACGAACTTCGAATTCATAACCTTTGGAGTAGTCTTTCTGATGGCCGTTGAGCAGGTAGGCCTCCAGCAGGACGAAGCGACAATTGTCAGGGACAAGTGTCATTCTGTTTACATTACAAACTCGACGAGAATCTACGCCGGTTTCGTATTGACCGTACATTGCAATTGGAATGGTCACTTGTCACCGTATTGTCTAATTGGTGAAATAGGGGCCTGGTAAAGACAGCGTCAATCCAATGGCATGGATGAAACGGTCAATATCATTGTAATACCAGTGTATATCAAAGGTCGAAAATGGCCTAAACTGCTTCGAGAAAAGGACAGTACGGCCTTGCCGCTTTTTTTTTTTTGCTCGACTTGGCGGGGGCACTACCGTGCCCCCAGATATAGGATCGTGGATTTCAAAACAACAGGACTCGCTGCGTTTCGCATCAATATTTCTCGGATCACACGTTAATATTGACTAAAACTAAAGAAAAAAGTGTTATACTGCGCCTGGCGGTTACGGCATTTCTAATTCGTTTCGTGTACCTATATAAATGATAAGAACAGTCGGCAGCCGGTTGAACAACGCCTTATTATGCGAACTGCCAAACGAATGCCATTTCATTCGAGTTCGAATGCGATACTTATCGATAGGTTGCGTCTACGTTAACAATTAAATTATACTCATAAATGTAGTCAATGCGTTATTGTAAACGCGATACTGTGTTCATATTATGCATTTTTATCGTGAAATATCCACCTTAAAGGTCGTTTACATCTACACGAGATTGTTTCGTTCAAAATGTTAATTTTATCAGTGCATTATTTCAACACACGGGTTGGAAAAGAAACGTTGTTTTTGATACGTATGTAGGTGTTATTTGTGATGATTTCAGCAAATTCAAGTACATTCAATATTTTATTATGAAATTAGTCTTTTTGCGAGGTCGTTGACACTCGAATTTGCGTATAATATTCATAAACAAACAGGTTTCGACGGCAAAATGACTAATCAAGTTAGGGAGGTACAAAGTCAAGTAGGTATACAGACAACCTAATGCACCATAGTAACCGATTGTGCAAAGGATCACAAATAGAAATCAACTAAGATAAAGAAAGTTATGGTCGAAGTTATCTTCATCAACATACCTATCAGCGCAGAGACAGCTCACAAGGATAAAAGTATAATTTGGAGCCTAGATAACTAATAACGTTAGATTAGACTGTATGGACTAACTTTCCTTTGCCTTCTCACGGAAAAAAGGGGGACAGGGACCATTAACCAAAAAAAAGACCATGGTTTCTTTTTGTTTTTTTTTATTTATTTGTCACTTAATGCCGTCTGTCAAATTCGTACCGAGTGTCAGTCTTGTCAGTCCGGAATCTTATCAGTTAGAAATTTAAACTGTGTTCACGAAGTGTTTCCTCAATAATTCCAGCGTCAGCGCAGAATGTCAAGAAATAACAATGCCGTCTGCTCCCAACATAATGACCGAGCTCCGTCTAGTCTACCCTGTCAGATTAATTGACAGCTCCTCGCAGTCGGCTATTTCCGTACAAACCACAAGAAAAAAAACTAGCAACGCACGCCACGTGAAAATTCAGACGCTTCACGCACTAAAATAAAAACCACCACAAAAATCTACGCGAAAAACCACCGAGATCGACTCGCATCAGCGTCCGACGTAACCTCAAATTTTACAAAATCAACAATGGAACATGCGTGCGAATGTTGTTAAACAAACAATTAAATTATATTCTACGAAGCCTAATCAACAGTTATCAATCTGTTTTGTAAAGAAATACCGACGCATTCCGATCTGATAATACAAAACATGATACACGAAACGTAGTGCTAAACTCGGCCATTTTCGACTAAACCCTACAGTCAACGGTGATATGAGCGTGTCAAACAGCGCTCTAACGTGGAACTTACCCTTTCCACGTCGAGGTCGGTTCCTGTGCACAGTCTCTTGCCACCACTTCCGTTGTAAGCCATCGTGCACCACAAAACAAAACACAAATCACACCGAAACGCGTTTTCTTACAACAAAACTCCGTAAACCACTGATTCGAACGGCGGTCGCGGGCAGACTGAATAAGACTGATTGAACGAATGGAACTCATGAACGAACGGCGCGAACGAACTGCGGACGGCGGCGGCGCGACTTTTGTGTTGCCGCAGAGAATAAAATGTGCTACTGTTTTGTTGTAATTGGAATTTCGACATAATTATTGGAAAATAATCACATAAATATAGAAAATAGTGTTAGTTGTTTAAGTGCCTTGGGTTACAAGACTTTCATAAGTTATTTTAGAGTGGCACGCACTATAACATTACAATTGCTTGCATAGAACGGAACGGCCGTCCTGAGTTCAATAAACCATTACTTGTCAATACTAATCAGCTGATAATTATATTTGAGTATTTGTTTCTCGAATTTCCACTGAAATACTGAAGTATTTTCACATGGACGAATATATAGACGAAGAAGAAATAAAAATAGAATATAATGAGTCCTTTGAAACAGACCCTTTATGTGAGAAAATTGATGCAAACCCAAACGCAAATTACGATTTTCCAGTTCACAATATTTCTCTAAATACTCAGCAGAATATGGTAAGTTCGGTTTAAGACCCTCGCCTAAATTGAATCTAGCTTTAGCTTATAAGCGTTCATACATGAAATGGTTATATATTTAAAAAATGCAATTGATTAGTTAGGAGAATGTTTATTAAACAAATATTTTTGATTTATTGCACATTTCCTTTACTCATGCAGGCGTTTTTCCAGGGCCAGGGAATTGGCAATGATTCACCAATTGTTAGCTCCCGTTCTTCCGTCATTGGTTTAGAGTTCGAAGATTTAAATTATGTAAGTAAAGTAGTAAACTTAGTAACCCTCATAATAATTTAATTGGATGAGAATCAAAACTTTTTTCTTAAAAAATTATAGGAAGGATGAACACATGAACTTTTAAATTTTTACAGGACTCTCCAGAAACGCAAATAACGTGGTACAGAGAAATAGATGAAACTGGCAAATATGTGTGTAAATTTTGTGATCTCACATACTCAACAACACAAACTGTACGGCACCATATCAAAACAAAACATCCGGAAAGCGCAAATACTTTGAAAAACATCATCAGAAACAACAAGAGAAACCGTAAAATAAAATGCCATATATGTAAGCAACAGTTCAAACTGATCGCGAATTTAAAAGAGCATATAAAACAGCACTCGCATAACTTACTCCGTTCCTGTCACAAGTGCCTTGCAACTTTTAACAACGATCAAGAAATGATACAACATCTGTATCATGAACACCAGAACATATTGAAAACACAAACATACTCCTGCCTTGTATGTGGATATCAAACTAGAAAACTATCACATTTCAAACAGCACAAAAACACCCATTTACCAGATAAAAAACTTAAATGTAACTACTGTGATTATTCTACGAACTACTTACCCAATTTGAAAATACATGTACGCATACACACTGACAATAAACCATATGTATGTAACTATGACAATTGTGGTTACCGCTGTGCAGCGAAATCGGCGTTGAGAAGTCATCAGTTGAAGCATTATCCGGAAGATAACATGCTGTATTGTGATAGGTGTACTTACAAGACTGTGTATAGACATTCCTTGAAGGTACATATAGAAAGCCATGACAGAAATAGTTTACGAGTGCTTCTGTAAGAGACTGGTAAAAGATTGCTTGTTACAGAAAGAGCTTTGCTAGCTAGAACGATTTATTGCCCCCGAAAACCCCTGCATTTCAAATTTCATAAAAAAGGTTGGAGCCGTCTCCGAGATCCAGATTATATACATATAGTATACAGAAATTGCTTGTTTTCCTAAAGGTATTAGATTAGATTAGATTTATAGAATCGGTACTTAAATGAACTCAGTGACGTTACAAGTGGGACACAATATTAGAAGCACCTAAGTAAATAAAAAGATTGTATATATTTGAATTTTTTTATTGACTACCCTACTTTTGTACAAGTTATCTTACATTATGTAACAATAAAACAACAGAACATACAAGTTGAATGGTATGGGATGTTACACTCATGCACTAAAATTCTGCCTGTGAACAAGAAGTATACACTAGCTAGTTTCAAATAATTTTCGTTCGAAAATTTAAGTTTTATCATGTATTTGATTTGAATCAGAACTTACTGAACTTGTATTTGGTTATTAGTAATTGTCTTGTTATAATAATTAAAAAATCGAGCCTTTAAACTTCTTTCGCCATTTTCTTACGTTTTATAGACGTCATATAAATAGATCATAACATCATACAAGTCCAACTTCCAGAAAGAAGTCAATCCAGCTCTGAGCAGCAATTGGTAAGCTATGCTACATCTTTTGTTCCAAAGACAAGACAAGTCTAAAACCAGTGTGTTTACATTCGTGTGATCACAGAATGGCATATTTTTGCGTTCATTTGCTTTGCCCATAACCCATAACAGAAACAATATTATTTTATTACAGGGAAAGAAACTGAATTGCGTACCTACCAGTGGAAACTTTACACTACTAATGTGATAATGACTTACTATACATCTGCAAAAGTAACTATTAAGAAATTATATGAGATAATGTTACACAGAGGTATGTTATTCAGTTTCTTTAACCATACCTAGACATTCTCACCACAATGCAACCAAAAACTAATGATTTAATAATTCATCTATTTAAACACTTGAAATATACTAATATAATTTAAATTCAATGTTTGTCAGCAAAGCACTGGTTTGAGTGTTTTCTATATAGATATATGAGTATTATTGAGATATTAAGACCATTACTGAAACATGAAAAGGTGAGGAAAAGAAAAATTTAAAAATTTAAATGATGATTTTGCATAGTGCCTGTTTTGCATGGATAGTGTGCTATCTTGTACTTTTCATATTTTAATTGAACATTTACCAAGTCATTTATTTGTGTTACATGTACTGCCCATCAGTGGGGTGTGGGCGTATGTCCGTCCACATAAAAGTTTCGCGTCGCTTTTGGAAGCTGCAACTCCATGCCTTCTAAATCCTTAGTTAAGGTTATTTGACAACCTGAAAGTCAAGAAACTTGTGAAAATAAAATGAGTCTCCATAATCTATACTGTGAGAAAATAAACACCATTTTAGTCTCTTTTGCTGGAATAAAATTAATTTTATGGATTAAAATATAAATAGACAAACAAAGCTTCAAGTGTGCATACATATCCACACATTTTTTTTTTCTGCACAGATCAATTCTTTGTGTACATAGGTAAGATAGTCTTCCTACTAATATTATAAACGCGAAAGATTGTAAGTATGGATGAATGGATGGATGTTTGTTACTCTTTAACGCCAGAACGGCTGGACAGATCTAGATGAAATTTGGAACATAGATAGATTATAGTCTGGAATAACACATAGGCTACTTTTATCCCGGAAAATTGTGTAATTCCTGCGGGATAATGATAAACAAATTCTGTGCAAACGAAGTTGCGGGCAACAGCTAGTCAATTTATAATTTCTTTAGCGGTATGCGGTAGTTTACCTAATCTTGAATTTTCCTTTAAAAATGGTGCCATATCCAGTAAGTCATCCTCTTTCTCTTCAGAAGCTGGCAGGTGGTCCAAGAACTTATCATTTACGTATACATGGCAGGTAGTGCACGCCAGCGATGCTTCGCAGGCTCCTACGACACGTTATGTTAAAAATTAGTCACATTCTGTACTATGCAGAATAATTCAGAGACATTAATTACATTTATAACAAACCTTCCATTTCAATCCCATATCTATGTGCTAAATACAACGCGTTGTCTCCAACTTTGCCTTTCACTGGATGTTTTTTGCCGTCCTTGGTTACATAAATAATATTTACACTAGAAAAAATATTACGCAGAATTACATACAAGATTTTTAGCTCGATATTATTCAATAGTTGCACAATAAATTGTGATACTTACACTTCATCTTCAGACTGAGGGTCTTGCCATTCGTATTCGCCGTGCGTAAGAGCTGCAAATGAACATTTAATAATAGTATTTTAACAACAAAATAAAACGAATTGTATAAATAAAATACAAATGGTAAATCACCAGGAGTAACGTGTATTCGCCTGATTTTCAAGGGATTTGACGCTCCTAATACTTTTAAATTATGACCCAAAATACAGCGCTTAAAAACCGCCTTGAACATTGTGTATTTATGAATTCATTACTTAAAAATATAACAAGTAAACAAACACAGAGGTTATAAAATTATTGCAGGTTTCCGTCACTTCCTTCCAGGCATGTGACATTTATGAGACGTTTGCTCAATCTCAATGAATTAATTTAATAAAACTTTTTAAGGCTGCATTTTACATACTATTTACTATATCAAAAAAAATAACACGAAACAGAGGTTAATTTCTACTAATGTAAAAGTTTCCATTCATCGTTACTACAGAATAAATAAAGTTTTTCAAAATATTCGATTTTTCCAAAATGATCGGTCACGCTTTGCGTTAAAAGATTTTAAAAACGCCATAAGGCTTTGCGTAGATGTTGTAACACTATATTTTTCCCCGGAGTTTGGGGAAATTTGGGGTTATAATGAGGCCAAAAACGCAAGTTGGATTGAGTTGTTGTATGACAACAATACAATACAATACCTGTTTATTGAACATCACATATAACAACCAAAACAGAAAAAAGGTATACAGAATATTACAAGGTAACAATATGACAACCGTTACAGAGAAATATATGACAGCCACCACGAGCGTTTTAAGACCCAGTTATACAATGTTACATATTAAGCAAACCTTTACGTTGCCATAGAGGAACCGACCGAGGGAGATATAATAAAATAAAGTTCAGGGTGCAGTAGGTATACTGTTGTGATTTTTAGTCACACACAATTGTTATATAAGTTAAATTGTACATTAGTAAAGACCAGGCGGGGCGCACACACACTTAGTTAACATGATGTAACTGCCTGGTTGGTGCTAGGTGACTAAGTTCGTTTGCGCCGTTCTCGGGTGTCGCAGGGAAAGAATGCTGATGCGACGAAAGCCGTTATCGCTGTGTCGCCACACATACAATACTTTTTTACGAATTCTTACAAATTATCATCAGCTTGTATAACGTCAGGGAGTTTCACAGTAGAACGTAGGCCTACTTCTTTATGAAACACAAAATTTATTTAATTATGATTTGTTACTGAATATAAATTGTTGTACCTAACTAGAATGTTTGTGCGATGTAGGGATACTTACTTTTGTGGCAGTACCTCTACTGCCACTGAAAACTAAGGTTGCATGTAGGTAAATACATATATATTTCGCACAGACTTGGCTATATTACACTTAAGTAGCGGAGTAGCAAGGTTCCTTAATGTTTTTTGTTCATGCAAAGTGACGCCTGATTCAAATTAGAGAGTAGCACTGTATAATTTCTACCCTTGATTTATCTTCTTTGGACAAAATGTAATGAATCAGGGTATTTTTTAACAAATTTTCATAAACAGGCAAACTTTAGAATATGTAGGTGAAAGTGGTAAATAAATTCAATTTTATAAAGCTAGCAACACTGCTCGGCAAACGTCATGTATTCTTGAAAAACGTCAATAATCGCAAAAAGGCCATTTTGGCCACTTTTCATAATGATTTACCTATTTTATTTTAAGGTTATTGATTTTTAGCATAAAGGTGTCGGCTCATAGTGGAACTTAGTTCATATAATTATTTGTTGGGTTATTACTATTTTAATAATGTTTTAATATAATTATAATTGTGACTTAGCGTTATAAACTTAAGTTTGAAATCGTGAAACGAAGAATGTATAATATTATGGAGAGATAAGTAAGTTCTTATTGGAATGACGTGGTCGTATTCGCTTTTCATAACTTTCTGAACCTCAGCGTAATATTATTAGCAGCATTTTGCTGATATTATGCTCTGTAGAGTGTAAATAATGAGTTTAGTTGCTTATTTATTTATGTTGGATTAAACCTGTATTATTTAATTGCCTAACAAATTATCATAACGCGCTGAGCTAACGGGACAGCAATCTCTACATCTGTACTGTGCCCCATTGATGTAAGCAGATAAGTTAGTTTTGTTTTTAAAATGCTCTAAGATGCACTTGATTATTTGTTTCCAGACTAGCATAATAGATTGTGTTGACTTTTGTGTCTAGTTTGATCTAGTGTACTTAATAATGTGATTGAATTATAAGTTATTAGGTAATTGTTTGCCTTCCTATTCATATAAAAAAAAAAAAAAAACATTGGTTTCTTAATGGTATTTTAAACCACACATTTATAAAGTAATATTAACTTTCAGATCCAATAATCAATAATGTCAATAAAGAAGGAATATATTAAGCTAGAAGATATTAAACCTGATCCAGACAAAATAAAAATAGAATATGAGGAACGAAAAGATCCAACCTCTTTTCTCCCTGAAGAGCCAATGGTGTATGAATTAAAAAAAAAGAAAAAGAAAAAAAAGAAGCATAGACAAGAGGATCCGTTTAAAGATATAGAAGAGAAGACACCAGTTCAAGTGATCAAAGCGCTGGAACCTGCTGATGATGTTGTGCCAAGTCTCGACCCTGAAGTTTCTATTAAGGTGGAAAATATAGAAGTGGAATTAGATTTTAATGATGTAAGTTTCACTTTTATTCCAATAGCTCAGAGACATTTTAGAATAGGTATTTGAGGCAGTGTAAAAAGTTGCACTATGGTTCCATTATGATATCTGTACACAAAAACATTGATCTGGCTGTAGAGTTTTTGTTATATGAAAATTGTATTTCATACCAATACTAACATAGTAATTTTATTTACCTCTGATATAATTGATGGGGTCTAAACATGTCTCACTAATTGCATTATTACAAGCTTTTTATTTTACTTTGTACTTTTGTTATTGCAATTTGCAAACAATTTTTGGACACTTCTACCACAGGGATTGATTTAAAATTCGCTATACATTAACAAAAAAATATTCCTGGAGATCTTTGTTTCATATTTTGTTACAAAATTTTAGCCCACTTCCAGTGACATTAAATTTGGTAGATGTACAGATCTCCAACGCTAGATCTGCAATGCTAGTGTTAAAAATGAAATTTTTACCAAAACACTTATTTTATTTTCCAGTTTGCCGAAAATGGTGGTCTTCTACTAGAAGGCCCTCAAAGCGAGGACAGTCAAGAACCAGAAGTTAAAATCGAGCAGCAGAACCATGAAGCTGTCATTCTCACTTTTGAAAATATTGTCAACGACAAAACGGTCCTCGGTTATAGCCAAAACGTAGGCCTCACAGCTGCTCCTAATCACGTCTGCAAGATATGCCATCTAGTCTTCCAGAGTCAAAAAACTCTACGCATGCATCAGAAACGAAAGCATCCTGTATACAGAAAGAGTTTTAAACACATATGCGACTATTGTGGCATGGCGTACGAAATGAAAAACAGTCTCGTCGCTCACATTAAGAGAAAACATGGCCCCAACTCGTCCGCAGACGACAGAGAGGAGAGAACTTGCGATATTTGTGCGCTGGTCTTCAAAGGGATGACTAGATTGAGGATGCATATGCGAAGAAAGCATGGCCTGTTCGAGGATACATTTCACCATGAATGCCAAGAATGTGGCCTGACGTATGATAAGTATAGAAGTCTGATTGTCCATATACAAAGGAAGCATTCCAAAGTTGCCAAACCTGCTCCTAATCAATGGTTCAACTGCCCGTTTTGCCCCAAGGTCTTCACAAAACGTGAGACTTATGCCAGACATGTGCAAAGAAAGCATAGGATCAATGATGATGGTGTCCAAGAAGATAATATTACAGATGAAGCTTTAGAAAGCTGCGTGAACAAAGACACGGGAGAGATAACCTGCAATCAATGCCCACTAGTCTTCTCATCATTAAACTTTTTAAAGTTACACATGAGAAGAAAGCATAACGCTTTAAAAGAAGACTTCAGATTAAAATGCATGATTTGTAACCTGTCTTACGACAAAATTGAAAGTCTGAAACGCCACGTGCGAAGAAAACACGACAACGGAGCACACTGTGAAGTATGCAATAAGCAGTTTGGTACGAGAGAGATGTATTTAAACCATTCTCATATAAAAATGATTCGGGAATGCTCTATTTGCGGCCTAATATTCGCATCGCAAGCCGGCCTAGGAAAACATCTGCGGTGCACCCACAAAATAGACACCCCTAAGACTGTATTTTGTAACATTTGTAACGAAGGGTTCCACGATAAACGTCAGTTGAGACCGCATTTGTTGAGAGTGCATTTAAAAGTTTCTTACACATGTAGGTTTTGCTTTAAAGTTTTTAAAGCTAAAGAGAGTTACCGGCGTCACATATTGTTCAAACACCCAGGTACAAGTCATACCACTGCCGAGCAGAAATGTGAGCAATGCACAGAGACTTTCCCAGATGAGTTTGAGCTCAGTCGCCATGTCCACGCGGCGCATCCTAGAAAACTACTAGACACTGAGATTTCTATGGTTGAAATCAAGAAAGAAAACGGTGACATAAAAGAAGTGTTCCAGTGCACAAAATGCCCTGAGAATTACATTGTGTTTGAGCAACTTAGGTTACATTACGAACAAAATCACTACAACGCTCAGGATACTCAGTGTCAGATTTGCGGCCAAATCTTGCCAACAAACGAGCTAGCCAAGCATATAAAGCAGGAGCACACACCTGATACAGTCATGGAATGTAAATATTGTGAGTTCAAAACCACGATTAAAGCCAGTATGACACAGCACATGTTGCGGCATAAGAACGCGTCCACAATACACTGTGAATATCCTGGGTGTCGGTTCAAGTCTTTCTACGAAGATGCGATGACGAAGCATAAGAAAAAGCATGTGGATCAAGGTGTGAAGTTGCAATGCAGCCGATGCCCATTCCAGACTATGAATAAGTATATATTGAGGTATCACGAAGAAGCACATGTTACAGGGAAAAAACGATACTCTTGTGACCAGTGTGATTATGCTACCATATTACCAGCAAACTTGGTGCAACATAAGTACAAGCATTCCGCAGTGAAGAGGTTTAAATGCGAGTTCTGCCCGTTTGCCACAAAGTATAATACGTCGTTACGTTTTCATGTTAAGAAGAAACACTGTGATCTCCCGTCGTTCAGTTAATTTTTTATGTTGATAATTTATTAAAATGTTTGGTGTTACTTTGGTTTTTTTGTCACCCTCACACACCAGGTGGCAGCTGGAGCGGATGATGAGGCTGTATTAAGTACTAAGTACATCTGTAGGTGACTGCGCCTACATTCATCATTTATACTATCCACCTACGCCTTGTGTAAACAAAGGCAAGCATTGGTGGCAATCAGGCATTCGCAACAGCCTCAATGATGTGGGTATCCCGCATTGGGAGTATATTAGAAATAAATATTGGTAGGGTTGGCTAAGTATGTAGAATCTACAAACAATCATTTTCTTTGTCTCATGTGTCGTTGCTTGTCTGTCACGAATAGTCACGATGAAATCATTCATCTCTTATAACGAGTTTACAAAAGTACTCAATAGGGCTGAATGGCACTTGAATAACTTAAACGATTTTCAACCTTATTATCATGGCATACATTCGAATTTGCTAAGATAGTGAGAAAAAAATTACATGAAATCAACATAAACAGTTCGTACTTGAACGCACCTGACGTAAAATGTCAAGTGTGTTCTTTGACTGTCAAAGTTGCTCGTTTTTCGTCGAGTTTTCATCGAGATATTTTTAAATATTTTCATAACAATAGTAAAAGTTATTTATCGACATCGGCGTGATAATAAACTACTTAACGTTAATGATTAGTTGATTGCGTGAGCTTATAATTACTGTGGATGCACCAACCTAACGCTAAAAATAGCCGTGAGTGAGTGAGGCGAGGCACTGCCAATGTTATCAAACAAAAATTATTCTAGATTATTATGGAAGAAATCTCGCCTAGCATTTTCGTACATTTAACGTCTTTTGTTTAACTCGTGCAGAAGTCATATTTCTTTGTTAGTTCGTGCTCATTTACAGACATTAACAATGGATTTATTAAGTCTGCCCGTCGTCATGATAGAAAATATTCTGTCGTATTTGTCTTACGACGAAATAGCGAAGAATAGACTGGTAAGCATTTCCATAATTTAATAACTGCACGAAGCATGTGGTAATTTCTGATTAATTTATTTACATTCTAAATCTTCGAATTTTAAGCAAAAAAAAGCGTAAAGTGATCAATGATCATGTTCAGTAATTCGGTTGTTGTAAAATATTTAAGTGTAGTTTTAAAGTAACTTAATAGTAACTATTCGACACATTTTACCCAATCTTGGGCATACACACTTCTTTATTAGAGGCTTGGGCTTTATTGGGCTTTAGTTCTGAATTTTCTATTGTTGTGTATGCAGTGGATGTAAGCTAGCAGTGTTGATTACTTACCATCAGAAAATTCACTTGCTTGTTTACCTTTGTAGTATATAAAAAAATGTGGTCATTGTTTTTTAGGGTTTTAGTTTTGTGTGCTACTGCTGGGTTTAAACCTTTACAAATACTACATTGCAGAAGAATATTGATCTATTTTCAGGTGTGCAAGTTATTCAATGAGTTGTCAATGCGGATGCTCAATCGAGGGTTCCTCATGATCGAGCGCCGCCACTCCCAGACGCTCAAGAATGTCAAAACGCAGCTGCCTCGGAGAGAGTCTGAACGGAGGTACTTGATGATCAAGACATTCATTGTTTTACAAAGACCTCCCCCTTAGAATGCTACAATGAACTGGCCTTCACTTTTGTGATGTCGGTTCACCAAGTGAGAGTCCTGTCTTCCGGTTTCCTTGGTCTCCTTTGATTGCTGCTGAATAACCTTTTTCACCAAACAGTTATTTGTTCTGCTTTCTACCTTACTACGCATCTACAACTATGTGTGTGTAATGTTGTGAGTCTGACAGTCACCCTGTTTTCATAAATTCAAAGTTTGAAGTTAAGTATGTACTGGTAATATTTTATTTTTGTTACGACAAAAACGACACATACGTAACTTATTTGCAATTTAAATTGACCCTCCCTCAGACTTCACGTACCCCCGCTCTAGATTAAGCCCTATATACTGTGCTAATAGTGTATCATCATTCTAATTCCGATCACACAGATTTTAAAGTTTCAGCGTTTAAGCACCAAAAATTGTTAGGGCCTTGTTTTCTCTTAAAAATTCATAAGTGTTTTGTATTTCTATTTCAGATATCACCCATTGGCTCGCCACTGCGACATCCTCACGTCGATAGAGACTCGCATATCAATGCTAAATATGACATACTCCAAGTTCATTGATACGGGAATGTGTTGTTTTATACCTGGCAAGGTGAGCAATACAATTTTTGTTCAAAACAGGGATGTTGCGAATATTCGCATCCGCATCCGCACATGCGGAACATCCACATCAATTTCGACATCCGCATCTGCGTCCGCATCCGCATAAATTGATGCGGAGCTGAAGCGGATGCGGATGTGTAGCAGGTCGCGACATGAAAGAAAGGCGAGGGCCCGGCGAGTGGCCCGTGTCGACCGCGCGTGCTGATTGACCAATAGGAAAGTGGTATTTTTGTTTCGGACTTCGGTGAATCGGTGACGGTGACGCGGCTCGCTACTGTTTTGTTGTGACAACTGACGAGATCTGACTCGCGCTACTGTGTTTTTATAACTCTACCAACCCAACACTTAAGTTTTTTATACAGATCCGCATCCGCGGATGTGAGCCTCTTAAAATCCGCTTCCGCAACATCCCTGGTTCTAAAATACATCATCTATCACCGCTTTAATTCTTAGCACGCTACCAAACAACCTGCATACTTTGAACCAAGTATTTTGAGCCATTGCGTGCCTGCGTGCATTAATTTCAAAGTCTTATGTGTGTATTAATACGCACCCGATGCATTGTCGTCAGGTGATAGACGAGATAAAGCGAGTGCTTCTAATCGCGGAGACGCAGAAGTCACCGCCGCGCGCGCACGAGGTGCTGCAAGAGCTGCGCGACATCTCCAGCATGGCCATAGAGCACTTCGACGACAAGGTGTCGCCCGCGCTGCGCCAGCGCCTGCACGCCGGCAGCAAGCCGCCGCCGCCGCGCAGCGCGCACGGTACACGCGTGCCCACCCGTGGGACTCTTAAAGGCAGTGGCGTAACTATAGGGTGGCAGGGATAGCAAAATGCTAGGGGCCCCGAACTGGCTTGGTTTAGAGCACAGAAGGGACGCTGATGCACTTCTTTATATGTATTGAGGAATGAGTCCCATCTGACGAATTTGCCACGGGCCGCAGTTATAGTTACGCCACTGTCTAAAGAATAACATTGTGTAGTTTTATGAAACCATGAAGCGAGTTGCTGCATAAATTGTAATTTCCGATCTTTTGGAGTTCTCCCATGAGGCTGACATAGTCACCCCTGTGTACTAAAGCCTCTTTAAATATAAGATAAAAAAAAAAAATGAAGCGAGTGAAACGTTTTTAGGCGTTTTACTGAAAGTTTTCGCAAAATTATTTGATTGAGGTTATTGAATTGAAATCGCGTTCTTAATCTTTAAATTAGTGATTGGAAAATGGGAATGATAGATAATTGAAAACAAAACACAAATAAGTGAGAATGTAAATGCTACACGGTCAGCTGATGCGAGCTTGGGCGCCGCCATATTGGTTGCTGCCGAGCGCCTGTCACTTTATCCCCACTCCGCGGCCGGCTGTAATGCGACCTTTTAGGACAGAGAGCCTATGGTAACAAGACCACGTTTAGCATGATTGTGGGCGTAAATTGGAAAGGGTAATCAGTGATGGGTTGCTAGCGTATCGCCACATGCCTAGGATTTTCGTCCGTTCCCTCGATGGACTTTTACCATTGCGGGGGCAGAGAAGCAACTAGTGCATTCTATGTTATTTCTTTGCTAGCAGACCAGTGTTACCAGGTTTATTGACATAATAAATGATTTCGCAGCCGTGTTTGCGCCGCTGGCTATGCGTCAGGAAGTGCTCTCCCTGCGCCGGCGTTCCATACTGAATGCCAAACTGTCGCTGTACCTCGCCACGCAGTACAAGAAGTACCACAAACGGGTGAGTCGCCCAACCTCTTTTTTTTAACGGAGGGGAAATCTTTATGGATGCCCTAGGCATGGTGATGGCTAGGGTTATGTGGGACTTCCCCCTGAAGGGGTATACCCAAACTGAAAACTCTCCGGCGTTGCCTCAGTCCGGTGTGATGGGGACGCAGTGGGATGCGACTAGGGTTTCACCACAAACGCTCCCTGGTGGCCTTGGCTTCCGTCAGGGCCCGTACGCTGGGCCCGTCTTCCCTTAGACAATGAGACCGTGCAATGCAGGTAGGTAATGCCAGCCAACCCAACCATGAGAGCGCACGAGAGCCGAGTCGCGCGCGAGATAGATTGTCTGTCTTATTCTTTGGTGCACCCTGGGCATCGGCTAATGATTTCCTGGCAGATTCTGAGGGATATCATTATCCTTTGGCTAAGACCCCGACAGGGTGGGGGTAGGTGTCTCTTGACCGTGTTGTACCGTACAACGTTGTCGATTTTTTTTTTCACAAGATTTTTGAGTACTGTATTTATTAGGTACTTTGACATTGGCGAAATCATCGCATCTACCGATGGGGCCGTATTAAAAAAGAAAATGAAAGGATGACAATGCAAATATGGTCAATAGCAAGTATAGTCAGAAAAAAGTCGTAAAATAAAATGTTTTCTTTTTCATTACACATAAACAGATAACTCACGTATAAAAAGTCGAGTGATGCTCGACATGTTTCGGACTATTTCGTAGTCCTTCTTCCTAGAGCGCTCGCCCCGGCGGCAGCGAAACGAACACTGAGCGCCGGCGCTCTGCTCGCGCGGCTGTTCGACGCAACTGACAGCGACGCACAACTACCCTCGTTTTCATCGTCATTTTTATTATTGTCAAATGTCGGGCAGTTATCCGTTTATGTGTAATGATGATTAAGTCTCACGGTAGTTTCATGTTTTCTTTTTCTTTTTCAGATGATGGAATACAGAAAGATAGCAATAAGACAGCGAACACTTGTCAGGGACCTAACGAGGAAACAGAAGGTGCAAGATGCTGCTATAGGTAAATTTGTCACTAGCTGTCGCCCGCGACTTTGTCTCTCCGGAACTTAGTACTGTCCGGAGATAAAAGGAACATAGCCAATTAATCAGGAATAGCGAAATTACCTACTGGTGAAAGTTTTTTTAACAAACCTTGTTACAAGTTACAAGAGAATGTTATGTTTTATCTCCATTTGGCACAGGTGAATGTAAAAAAGGTAAAAGAAAAGAGCATTTAAATTAAAAAAAGAAAACCTTGCTATTATCAAATGAATTAAGAATTTTACTTCTTGATTTTTTATGTTTACTTTTACTGTTTTACCCATTAAAAATTAAATTTCTAAACGACACTGAAAATTAGAACAGAACTGCTATGGGTGGAGTAGCGGTATAGCACGCATCACGGAATGATGTGGATCCGGGTTCGATTCCTGGCCATAGCTTTATTTTTCGGATTTTTCTTTGTTCATATTTTCAGTGTCGTTTAGAAACCTTGCTAAAGTTAAAAAAAAAGTGTTTTATATTGGTTATAAATAGCACACTCTAATTAACTGCAGTAAATGTCATTCGTAATAATTTCGCAATTTAAAATATTCCACTACAAGTTCCTGGCAGGTTGTGATTTTTTTTTAAATAAAAATTATGATTTCTAGCGGAACTGAAAAAGCGCATCGAGGAAAGCGACATTCGCTACAGCGAGCTCACCCACACCAACCATGCCGTCAGTGGGAAAGCCAAAGCAGGTAAGATTTACCAGACAGGAGATAAAGTAACAGATAGGTACTAACACACCAAACAACAACAGACACAGATGGTAAAAGCCCATCGAGGGAATGGGCGAAAATCTTAGGAATCATGTTATAGGTCAGGGGTTCCCAAACTTATTTTGTCTACTGCCCACTGAGAATATATTATTTTTAGCGCCTCCATTTTTTCACCTACTTAAAAACCACTATACTACACAAAGCCCCCATTTTTTTCAGTCTCTTACCGCCCCCTTTTGGGCCTGCAGCGCCCACAAGGGGGCGTTATCGCCCACTTTGGGAAAGGCTGTATATAGGTGATGCGGTTAAACCCATCACTATTTTGATTCCCCTTTCAACCTATACGCCCACAACCATGCTAAACGGGGCCTTGAGGTCTTTTTACTTTGGGCTCTGTCTTCCCCGTGATTTGTGCATGCATGTAGGTATGTATGAAATATTAACTAAACAAATTTATATGGGCAGTGTGAATGGGTATGTCGGGAGGGGAAGGCCTAGGCCGAAACCGACGAGCATGTAAGAAGAGATTGATGGATGTGGATGAAGTGAAAGAGGTATGTCAGGATCGTAGCTAATGTGGAGCAAAGTAGTCTGCCTATGCCGCTATGGGAAAAGAGGCGTGACGGTAGACGGCTGAAGGGGTATGTACATATACACATAATATGTAAAACGGGAAATGACTTCACACAACTGGTCCAACTTTTTGTAAATGGCAATCGGTTATAAAAAAACTTATAACTTCCGGGTTGCCGTTTGGCATTTACGACGTTGACGTTCTTCTTATTTGTGACGTATCAAGTCGTTGTAGCGACGACAACTTTGCCAACGTCAAAGTAACAAAAACCTTGAAAAATCTTGTGACAAAATGTCGGCAACGTTGTACTGTAATACTGTCAAAAGACCCCCTCCTCGGGCTCTTAGCCATCGGTCAATGATATCCCTCAGAAACTGCCAGGAAATCATTAGCCGATGCCCAGGGTGCGCCGGACCAAGCACTGCTCTTCCCCTCGGACCGATCCGAGAACGAACCGCAGCTCTTGACCGCACGAGGAGGTAACCCGACTTGCACCCCACAAGTTGACGTTTTACATTTTTCAACGATCATCGAGACAACTGCTTTCACAGTCCAACTATTTAAGCACAGGATTTGTCAATCAATTTGATGTAGTTATTTCCCCTTTTTTTAAGTGTACGAAACACACTTGACGTCATTTCGCCGACACTTGACGTTTGTAACATAACATACTTACGCATCCACTAAAATACAAGATTTTCACAAGTGTAATAAACAGAGCTCGGACAAGTGATAGCAAAAACAGATATGGAAATAGAACAATACTCAATGAAGTCGATACTTAAAATTATAAATCATAATTATCTAAAGAGGATATTATCGTAATTTAACATTAAACCTTATTTAGTTGCATTGCATAAAATGTTCAATACAACCATTAGCTTTAAAAAAAAACCGTCACAAACAGTGGTGAATTTTGGGTTACTGTTATAAATGTAATTGAAAAATGTAATTAAATAATACTGTACATAATGCGACTCTATTAATCGTGTTGCAATTATTTGGCTATGACCTGTCCGAGATCTGGTAATAAAAAAGGGGTGTTTTAAAATTGTGCTCTCTTTCCAGGCGGACAATAAAAAGTAGCGCTCAAAAAATTGAAATATTGTCAATTCAAGCATTGGACTACCAGGAACAAAAGAAACTTTATTTTTTTTTAATCCTATGTGTTTGTGACAGTTGTGGGCAGCGAGTCGCCGCCGCCGGCGCAGCCGCTGCGCCACTTCGGCAGCCAGATCAAGCTGGACCTCTCCGTGCTGCCCATAGGCACCTCCAAGCGCGCGCACAGCAACCGTGAGACACTGTTTTACACTAGAGCAGGGGTCGGCAACCTGCGGCTCGCGAGCCACATGCGGCTCTTTGGATGTAAGGCTGCGGCTCTTTAGTTCCATTCGCAAATATTATTTATTTAATAAAAAAATTAATAGATATTTTTCTTATGAATAAATAGATTACTTTTTTTTATCAACAAACTTTATGAAAGTATTGAGGCTATTTATTGTTTGCGAGAAATTTTTTTGTCGCTCTTTAAAAACTTGAAATTTTGTAAATAGTAATTTTTGGCTCTTCCGACTCAGAAGGCTGCCGACCCCTGCACTAGAGCAATCATCCATGCTGATCTGTAGGCTTATTACCTAACTCGCTCGCAATCGCCATCGTGTTCATTTTGACAGTTCATGTATGGGCTGACAATTGGCATTGTTAATTTTTTTTAGTATGCTCCAATTCGAAAACCGTTTCGAGGAAAACCATCATTTATCCGATTTATCTTGTCCGATTTCAAAAACACTTTATGATTGCAGATATTTTTGTATAAGTACTTTGAACCTTTGTTTGACCGAACGACCCGGTTTTTAGACAGAATCCAGCATCGAATGTTTGCCACAAAAATGAAAAAGAAAAGTTTAGCTATGGCAACTGTCACGTGTCACTGTCAAATCGACAAAACCATAGGCAAAGCCGTTTTTTTTATAGCCAGCCGAACGAAGGCGATTGGGATTCTGTCTAAATTCACGAATTATCAAACAACGAAAAAATATTTATTATTAATTAACAAAGCTACGTAAAAGCATAATATTCAAATTAGTTGCTTGAAATAGTCCATTTTATCAAATAAAGGTGTTAAAAGCACAGCTTAAAAAAAATGAACAATGCCAATTGGCTTCGGAATCAGCTAGCTGTCACATTCATACAAGAACTGTCAAAATGAACACGATGGCGATTGCGAGCGAGTTAGGTAATAAGCCTACTGGAAGCAAAGGAAAAACAGAATGTGCCAGTTGCTTCTCTTCCCGCGGGAATGGTAAAAGTCATGTGCCTGGTACCCATAGTGCAGATAAGTGCAGTTTTTCTCACAATGTTTTCCTTTACCGAGAAATGTTCGAGGTTCGAGCCCGGAATTAGACCTCACAACCGCTCACTTGAGAAGCCGTAGGGCAAACCACTATGCTATCACAGCCTCACACGATGTTATTAAAGACAATTTTATTGTTATTTTGTATATTTATTTTGATTTTTACAATATTTATATGAAAGTATTAAAACCTAACCTAGGGTGCCGCCGTAAAGGGGCAGGGTTCAAGCTACTGGCGGTTACGTTCGCGTCGTGTCAAGGATCACTACCTTCTGCATCCAGCCCTTGAGCCAAGCAATCCATCCACCGAGACTTGAGATATTATTATTTTGATTGTTCGACAGTGGTCCCGAACATGAAGCCCCGCAAGCCTGTGATCAAGCTGCCGAGCCTGTCGGGCGCCGAGCCGGCGGCGGCGCGCGCGCAGAGCTCGCTCGCCAAGATACGCGGCATCACCAGCGAGATACGACACCTCAGCAACCTCTCCAAGACCATAGAGGGCAAGCTCAAACGCACAGCGGACGCCGACGGAGCGACGGACGCTAAGAAACAGAAACGGGAATAGGTAGGGAATAGCGCCATCTATGTTTTGTTATGTGAAATTAAAGTTTTGTATCATCATAATTATTGTCATTTGCGAAAGTTCACTGCGAGATACTCATCAACGTCCCTAAGATCATAAAGCACGCTCAAGGGTTTAGCAGACTGCAGACACCGACGAACGCTCAGAAACAGAAGCGGGAGTAGGTAGGAAATGAAGTCAGATTAGGGATTAGCGCACTCTATATATTGTCTCGCGAAATTAAAGTTCTGTATGTATCATAAGCCGCTATCATAAGACTTCCGCCGCTGAACAGCCTCCGCCAAAGAGCCCTGACCACCATCTCTAATGGAGCAGTTCTGGTGACAATCTGTATTCATATCATCAGTCCCACTTTATTGGTGCTTTCGGAAGCTTGGGTTACATATAAAAATAATCGAATCGATATAGATATGCCTATAATATTTGAAGAGTTCAGATTTCTCCTCCATCATTAAATCCTGACTGTGTCAATATCCGGCCATAAAGATTGCACATCGGTCTTCTTGGCTAATTTCGGCTTCGTAGAGCGTTGTCTCGCTCTAACTTACGTGACGCCAATTGTTTCTTTCCAAAGACCTAAGAGCTTTATGGCCAAAAATGTTTAGAGCTAACTTATAAGTCTCATCACTTCATTGATACCAGAATAAGTCTCATCACTTCGTTGATACCAGAATAAGTCTCATCACTTCGTTCATACCAAAATAAGTCTCATCACTTCGTTCATATCAGAATAAGTCTCATCACTTCGTTCATACCAGAATAAGTCTCATTAATTCGTTCATATCAGAATAAGTCTCATCACTTCGTTCATACCAGAATAAGTCTCATCACTTCGTTCATACCAGAATAAGTCTCATCTCTTCGTTCATATCAGAATAAGTCTCATCACTTCCTTCATACCAGAATAAGTCTCATCACTTCGTTCATAATCAGATTAAGTCTCATCACTTCGTTCATACTAGAATAAGTCTCATCACTTCGTTCATACCAGAATAAGTCTCATCACTTCGTTCATAATGAGATTAAGTCTCATCACTTCGTTCATACCAGAATCAGTCTTGTCATTTTGTTCATACCAGAATAAGTCTCATTAATTCGTTCATACCAGAATAAGTCGCATCAATTAGTTGATACCAGAATAAGTCTCATCACCTCGTACATACCAGAATAAGTCGCATCAATTAGTTGATACCAGAATAAGTCTCATAACTTCGTTCATACCAGAATGCCAACAGCATCCAAGAAATGAAAGTCAGATAGCTTCTGCTGGCGCAGAAGTAATTGTAGCAAGAAACGAGAGTTAGTTTAGGATTGATTATAAGAAGCAATATTATGTTGTGATCTGTGTAATTGTCTTAGATATTTATATTGCGTACAATATGATACATGGATGAGACGATCAATATTATCGTGGTTTTCACGTGTATCGGGACCATTTCACGAAACATTGATGCGTATCGCAGCAAATTCTATATTGACATACCAGTATCTTGATAATATTGACCATAATCCATGCCATAGGTACAATACTGCCTACAACTTTTTTTTATATTTTTGAGACGTTTCGCATCGGTGGTCCACGCGTGACTTAGCTGAAAATAGCTCTCACAGCCACTTTGAGAGTGGTTTTGCCTGCACACTTTCGAGCGGCGGCTCAGCTAGCACAAAAGCACGCGAGATATACTACCCGTCTCTTTCTAGAATGAACAGTAAGATAAAGATGGGACGCGCAACTTAGCTGTTCTAGCTGTACCTACTGATGTTATTTGAGTGTTGATCAATTATTCGAGATCATTACACTCGTTTATCAGGAAATTTTCCCGCGTCTGTAACTCAGTATTAAGTTTCGATGTTTCAAATTCCGCCTAGGTACATGTTACTGTCCTGTAACTGTAAATTGATGATTATCATCAAGATATATTCTAAAATTAAAAGTTAGTATATTCGAATTATTCGTGATATACTTTATAATGTTTCGCATGTACGTGTGTTAACCTCGTTATTTATAATTGTTATAATTATAAACGTTTTAAAATGACAATTTGACAGTCAAGCAAAAAAATAGTTTTTACAGCAGGTTCTGATTCTGATTAATTTTTGTGAATAACTAGGGTTAGAATTTACAGTTTGCCAATAAAAATAATGTTGTAAAGCCAGTAATTTTTATTTCTCTTAACCCTTTAGCTATTTGACAGATATGCCAAAACATTTTTTTTGTAACCATTTCTAAATAGATGCGTTTTTGTTTTCTCTGTGATGGCGAATATGTTGTCTACTAATGGGTAATTTATAGTACCTGGATGACTGGTATTTGTTTGTTATGTTTTCTAAAAATTAAACCTAGCTAGATCAATTTATCGCCCCCGAAACCCCCTGCATACTTAAATTTCATGGAAATCGTTGGAGCCGTTTTCGAGATTCAGATTATATTATATTATATAAATAATGTACAAAAATTGACATTGTTCGTTTTTTTTTCATTCTTATATATTACTTGCTGTTGCCCGCAGCTTCGCTCCCGTTTTTTTCTTCAAAATTTCAATTTTTTCTCACCGTTTAAACCTTCCCTGGGCTTCCTAGAATATTTTTCAGGACTAAAATTAGACAAATCGGTTCAGCCGTTCTCAAGTTTTAGCGAGACTAACGAACAGCAATTCATTTTTATTTGGAATCAATGTCGATTCCAAATTACTGGAATTGTTGACTTGATTACTTATCAACGGATTCAACACCAAAATTTAATGTGAAAGTGAAATGCTAGAATGACATGTAATGATGGAAACCAAAAACAATTTTATTTGAGTGACATTAACAAAATTATAAAATATTAGCTTCTGCCCGCGACTTCGTCTGCGTAGAATTATACATAAAAACCTTCCTCTTGAATCACTCTATCTATTACAAAAACCGCATCAAAATCCGTTGTGTAGTTTTGAAGATATAAGCATACTTAAGGACATAGGGACACAGGGACAGAGAAAGCGACTTTATTTTATACTAGGTATGTTGTGAAGGTTTGCCAATGAAGTAATCTAGTTTGGAACTGGAGTTAAGTAATTCAGATTACTTAAGTACTTGATTACCAAGGAATCAAGATTACAGTGGTGGTTTACAATACTGATTCCAAAAGAACGGATTACAAAATGTAATCATAGTATAGTATTACAGTAATTTTGATTATCCAAGTAATCGATTACTGAAGAATCGCGATTACTGTAATATAATCTTGTAATTAATTCCAAAACAAATTGATTACGCCCAACTCTGGATAAATTAGATAGATTTATGTTTGAAAACACAGAATACAAGATCAGCAGCATTTGTATATTGCTGTTTTCTTATTGATATAAAAATAATAATAATAAATACTCTTGTTTTTTACTGTATCTTGACTGTAAAAACTTGTTAGGTAAAATATGTGGAATTTGAACTAACATGTATACTGTAGCATGCATGCTGTTTTAATATACATAGATATGTTATGTATAAGATATTTTACTAAGGGCCTGTTTTGTCATCCTGTTAAGTTCTAGTTACCTTTCCTGTCTGTTACGTAGTAATAAATAGAGACGGAATCATAGATAACTGATACGTAAGATACTTGGAACTTACCAGAGAGTGGTGAGACAGGCCCTAAGTCGTAAGATGCAATCAGTAAGCATTGAATGTGTGTGTATGGGCTATGTTTATCGTTATAAACGCGGTGGTTATAAATGCTTGCTTTTTTACAATACTCTGCTCTATTATAAAATTATATGAGTGAAAGTTTTATTTTGCTGTTTTGTTATGTACTCGTGTTTTTCATAATTTAAAGTAAGTAAATAAGGTTATTTTTTGCTTTAAAAATTATAAAATGCGAAATTTTTATTTATCCTCGCATAAGGTCGTTATAAGTTTGTAAATAATACTTGTTTTATACTATTATAATTAATAAAGAAATAAATATATTTAAGTACAATAGATTATGAGATTTTGAAGACGTAATAAAATAGGAAAAGCTGTTATTGAGGGTATGAAAAATGTTCGTGAGCAATATCATGTTTTTATACATATAATTCACTTTTGAAAACAACAATAGTTTACACATCATGTTTGAAGTGTCAGGTGCCATGTGTCACTTTAACATTTTGACTTCACTTCAAACACAGTGTAGGAGCGAGATAAGCATTTATGGTGGGAGCAGGCAAAACACACTGTCGATTTACATGACACATGTTTAACTTTGATAATGTTACCTGCTGCTCGACAAAACCGGTAGAAACCGGATTTTTTCTGTTTAGAAGGCGGCCAGAAAGCGTAACTTTTTGTTGTAACTACTGTTTAGAACTAGTGGCCATAATTCTGCTAACAACAAAGTGAGGCTGGTATGAGTACGCTTCACGCACACGCGTGCATAAGTACAAACTTATTAGTGTGCGCGAGTAGCTGAGCCTCTAGTGTAAGTTTTCGCATATGAAAACCGTCTCGAACTCGTTCACGTAAACGTCTCAATGACTATGGAATAAGCAGCGCCACTTGCGGATCGCAACGGCAACAAACTGTTCTCATAGTATTTGACATTTTAACGCACACGCGTTCGTGATGTATTTTGTGACCGAAAACCATTGACTTACAATAAACAACTAGACTCTCAGTCGCTAACAAAGGTTCCTCAAGAAACGTCCGAGTTGCTTTGTCTATGTGTTGTGTGTGTCAACACATCGACTTAGACAGATAACATTAACATATTCGTTCAAATTGACACCTTATTTCGTGGCAGTACTGTTTAATATCAATGGCGTAGGATCGTGAGAAGTAATGACACGAAGCCACGCGCTGGAAACCTGCCTGTCTCTTTTGTTCTCAATAGTAAGATTACGGTGCGAAAGAGACATATACATTGTTATCAAAGCGCGGTCGAAACACAACTGAACCAAAACTCTGAACAATAGACGCGTCGTTCAGACTTTTGCTTCGGACAGTTTTTGAGCGTGATTGGGAGTCTAGTTGTTTATTGTACGTCAATGCCGAAAACTTACACTAAGCATACTGGGCGTAATTACCGCCGTCACTTAGTTGGTTTCACGATTGCGTCTAGTGTTCTTGGTTTGGATTTAGAAATATGGCTAAAAGTATCGCTTGTTTAAATGACAGTCTATTCGCTTATTGTAAGTAATTGTGTTCAGATATAAGGTAATTTTTAGCGTAGCCTAAGTGCTTATATTGTGTCGTATTTGACTCGAATGGATGTGGAAATAAATAAAATTATATAAATATTTCTTTATTGAAAATAAAGATGTAACTAGCACACGATTGTTTTATTGGTATCATCATCATCATCATCATCAAGATCGCGATAAAATAGGTAATTAAATAAAAGAGCTACATGTTTTCAAACATTGTATTTCGTTAACAAAAAACACTTAATCTAATTTATAAATAAGGCACATATGAAGCGAGTATTTTCTCCCACACGTCAATTCAAATGGGGTATCAAAATAATTATATATTTACTTTATTAACATTGCACTGGACCCAATTAAATATAAATTTGTATATAAATATTGCACAAAACCCGATTAAGTGTGTTAATAAAATGGCATAAGTCATTCGTATAAATTTGCATATACATGTTTTTAGAACCTATATTTAAGAGCATGAATTAGAGCCTTATTATCTAACGAAATCACGGTCGCAATTGCAATCACCTTTTTTCTGCCAAATGAACATTTCGACGATTCTATTATAATATATATAGCTGAATACCCACTCACTGACTCACTGACTGACTCACCCCAGAGTTGTTTGGAAGAACCCGTAATAGGTGAGGTTAGACTCTATACACCGTCGTGTCAAAAATTCTTGCCCGACCACCAGAAAAATACGAAATCGACCTGAACGTGGAAATTGACTTGACACATGGGGCGGTTCTCCGCGACGGCTCGACCTGTCGAGTTTGCCCGGAACTAAAGTCGCTCAGAACAGCCGGCCGATGGGTGAGCCGGTCCAAAATTTTTCAAAATGGCGGAAACAAGATGGCCGCCATACAAAATTGAAACGCGAATATCTCAGAGGCCAGTCGAGATAGATAGGTGGTGCTCGACCAAATGTCATTCAGAGTTGAGGGGGAAATCCGACTAAGCAATTTTTTTTCCAAGATGGCGGATTCAAAATGGCGGCCAAATTTTTTTTTACTCTGATCCGGTTGAAATTTTGCATCCGGGGCTCTTCGAGGCCACAGATTCAAATGGCATACTTTATTTTTCGGTTCCGCCATTTTCCAAGATGGCCGCCATACAAAGTAATTTCTGCATCTTTGACCTGTTGTTTTGAGGAACCCATAAGAGGTGGGATTCGACTTTATACACTATCGCATCAGAAATTATATTAAAAGTACGAAAAAAATGAAAAATTGACCTGAATGTGGAAACTGACCTGACACATGGGGCAGCTCTCCACGATGAATTGCTTTATTGAGTTCGCCCGGAACAAAAGTCGCTCAGAACAGCTAGCCAATAGGTGAACCGGTATTTTTTTTTCAAAATTGCAAAAACAAAATGGCCGCCATACAAAATTGAAACGCGAATATCTAAGAGGCCAATCACAACAGGTGGGTGGTGCTCGAACAAATATTGTTCAAAGTGGGAGTTGTAATCGGATGACTCATTTTTTTTTCCAAGATGGCGGATTCAAAATGGCGGCCAAATTTTTTTTTAATCCGATCCGATTGAAATTTTGCATCCGGTGCTCTTCGAGGCCACAGATTCAAACGTCATACTTTATTTTTCGGTTCCGCCATTTTCCAAGATGGCCGCCATACAAGGTAATGTCAGACTCATAGACTCACTTGTGTTGTATAGCAGCTTTTAGAAAAAGGGTTCAACTTTATACACCATCGCATAAGAAATTCGATCACAAATACAAAATAAATGCAAAACCGACCTTAACGTGGAAACTGACTTGACACATGGGCCAGCTCTCCGCAACGACTTGCCCTATCGAGTTTGCCCGGAACTAAAGTCGCTCAGAACAGCCAGCCAATGGGTAAGCCGGTGTTTTTTTTTCAAAAGCGCGAAAACAAGATGGCCGCCATACAAAATTGAAACGCCAATATCTCAGAGGCCAGTCGAGATGGATGGGTTGTGCTCACTAAGTGACATACAGGGTGGTAGGTTACCCTCCGCGGTCCCCGCGGGGGCCGCGGCCCCCACGCGAAATACTTTTTCCAAGATGGTGGTTTCAAAATGAGCCGTCAAAGAATGTAGTAAAAAACGTTAGAAATATTTGAAAAAAATACAGGGTGGTAGGTTACCCTCCGCGGTCCCCGCGGGGGCCGCGGCCCCAACAATAGGCTGGCAGGGTACCCTCCGCGGGTCCCGTGGGGCCCGCGGCCCCCATGTGAGATGCTGTTCCCAAGATAACGGCCGAAGAATAAGGTAAAAAAAAGGTGAGAAATATTTGAAAAAAAAACAGGGTGGCAGGGTACCCTCCGCGGGTCCCGTGGGGCCCGCGGCCTCCATGCGAAATGCTTTTCCTAAGGTGGCGGCCAAAGAATATAGAAAAAAGGCTAGAAATATTTGAAGAAACAATAGGCTGGCAGGGTACTCTCCGCGGGTCCCGTGGGGCCCGCGGCCCCCATGTGAGATGCTGTTCCCAAGATAACGGCCGAAGAATAAAGTAAAAAAAAGGTGAAAAATATTTGAAAAAAATACAGGCTGGTAGGTTACCCTCCGCGGGTCCCGTGGGGCCCGCGGCCTCCATGCGAAATGCTTTTCCTAAGGTGGCGGCCAAAGAATATAGAAAAAAGGCTAGAAATATTTGAAGAAACAATAGGCTGGCAGGGTACCCTCCGCGGGTCCCGTGGGGCCCGCGGCCCCCATGTGAGATGCTGTTCCCAAGATAACGGCCGAAGAATAAAGTAAAAAAAAAAGGTGAGAGACATTTGAAAAAAATACAGGCTGGTAGGTTACCCTCCGCGGTCCCCGCGGGGGCCGCGGCCCTTATGCGAAATACTTTTTCCACGGTGGTGGTTTCAAAATGACGGCCAAAGAATGTTGTAATATTTGAAAATAACACAGGCTGGCAGGGTACCCTCCGCGGGTCCCGTGGGGCCCGCGGCCCCCATGCGAAACAAATAGGATGGTAGGCTACCCTTCGCGGCCCCCGCGCGAAATACTTTTTCCAAGATGGCGGATACAAAATGGCGGCCAAAGATTATAGTAAAAAATGTTAAAATATTTGAAAAAAAAAACAGGGTGGCAGGGAACCCTCCGCGGGTCCCGTGGGGCCCGCGGCCTCAACGCGAAATACTTTTTCCAAGATGGCGGATACAAAATGGCGGCCAAAGATTATAGTAAAAAATTTTAGAAATATTTGAAAAAAACAGGGCGGTAGGATATGAATCACTGTTTTCAAAGTGGCGGTTTCAAAAAGGCGGCCAAAGTATATAGTAAAAAAAAGGTTAGGATTATTAAAACAAAACAGGGTGGCAGGGACCTCCGCGGGGCCCTTGGGGCCCGCGGCCCCCACGCGAAATACTAGTTATAATATATATAGCTGAACACCCACTCACTGACTGACTGACTGACTGACTCACCCCAGAGTTGTTTGGAGGAACCTGTAAGAGTTGAGGTTAGACTCTATACATCGTTGTATCAGAAATGCTTGCCCGACCACCAGAAAAATACGAAATCGACCTGAACGTGGAAATTGACTTGACACATGGGGCGGTTCTCCGCAACGGCTCGACCTATCGAGTTTTCCCGGAACTAAAGTTGCTCAGAACAGCCAGCCAATGGGTGAGCCGGTCAAAGTTTTTTCAAAATGGCGAAAACAAGATGGCCGCCATACAAAATTGAAACGCGAATATCTCAGAGGCCAGTCTAGATAGATGGGTGGTGCTCGACCAAATATCATTCAGAGTCGAGGGAGAAATCTGACTAAGCAATTTTTTTTCCAAGATGGCGGATTCAAAATGGCGGCCAAATTTTTTTTTAATCCGATCCGATTGAAATTTTGCATCCGGGGCTCTTTGAGGCCACAGATTTAAATGGCATACTTTATTTTTCGGTTCCGCCATTTTCCAAGATGGCCGCCATACAAAGTATTTTCTGTATCTTTGACCTGTTGTTTTGAGGAGCCCATCAGAGGTAGGGTTTGGTTCTATACACTTTCGCTTCAAAAATTATATGATAAGTACGAAAAAAATGACAAATTGACCTGAATGTGGAAACTGACCTGACACATGGGGCAGCTCTCCGCAATGAATTGCTTTATTGAGTTTGCCCGGAACAAAAGTCGCTCAGAACAGCCAGCCAATGGGTGAACCCGTATTTTTTTTTCAAAATTGCAAAAACAAGATGGCCGCCATACAAAATTGAAACGCGAATATCTCAGAGGCCAGTCGAGATAGACGGGTGGTGCTCGACCAAATATTGTTCAAGGTGGGAGAAGTAATCGGATGACCCATTTTTTTTTCCAAGATGGCGGATTCAAAATGGCGGCCAAATTATTTTTTACTCCGATCCGATTGAAATTTTGCATCCGCGGCTCTTCGAGGCCACAAATTTAAACGCCATATTTAATTTTTCGATTCCGCCATTTTCCAAGATGGCCGCCATACAAAGTTATGTCAGACTCATAGACTCACTTGTGTTGTATAGCAGCTTTTAGAGATAGGGTTCGACTCTGTACACCATCGCATCAAGAATCATAACGTTAAAACCAAAAAATTTAAAAACTGACCTGAACGTGGAAACTGATTTGTCACATGGGCCAGTTCTCCGTAACGACTTGCCCTATCGAGTTTGCCCGGAACTAAAGTCGCTCAGAACAGCCAGCCAATGGGTGAACCGGTATTTTTTTTTCAAAATTGCGAAAACAAGATGGCCGCCATACAAAATTGAAACGAGATGGTGGATACAAAATGACGGCCAAACATTAGTCACAAATGAAAGAAATATTTGAAAAAAACACAGGGTGGCAGGGTACCCTCCGCGGGTCCCGTGGGGCCCGCGGCCTCCATGCGAAATGCTTTTCCTACGATGGTAGCCAAAGAATATAGAAAAAAGGCTAGAAATATTTGAAGAAACAATAGGCTGGCAGGGTACCCTCCGCGGGTCCCGTGGGGCCCGCGGCCTCCATGTGAGATGCTGTTCCCAAGATAACGGCCGAAGAATAAAGTAAAAAAAAGGTGAGAAATATTTGAAAAAAATACAGGCTGGTAGGTTACCCTCCGCGGTCCCCGCGGGGGCCGCGGCCCTCACGCGAAATACTTTTTCCAAGGTGGTGATTTCAAAATGACGGCTATAGAATGTAGTAATATTTGAAAATACAACAGGCTGGCAGGGTACCCTCCGCGGGTCCCGTGGGGCCCGCGGCCCCCATGCGATATGCTTTTTCTAAGATGGCGGCCACAGAATATATTAGTAAAATAAGGCTAGAAATATTTGAAAAAACAACAGGCTGGCAGGGTACTCTCCGCGGGTCCCGTGGGGCCCGCGGCCCGCATACGAATTGCTTTTCCCGAGAGGGCAGCCAAAGAATAAAGTAAAAATAGGTTTGAAATATTTGAAAAACAACAGGATGGCAGGGTACCCTTCGCGGCCCGCACGCGAAATACTTTTTCCAAGATGGCGGATATAAAATGGCGGCCAAATATGATAGTAAAAAATGTTAGAAATATTTGAGAAAAAGACTGGGTGGCAGGGTGTCCTCCGCGGCCCCCACGCAGAATACTTTTGGTGGCGGTTTCAAAAAGGCGGTCAAAGTATATAGTAAAAAAAAAAAGGTTAGGATTATTAAAACAAAACAGGGTGGCAGGGACCTCCGCGGGGCCCTTGGGGCCCGCGGCCCCCACGCGAAATACTAGTTATAATATATATAGCTGAATACCCACTGACTCACTCACTGACTGACTGACTGACATGCTGTTTTGGAGAACCCATAAGAGGTGTGGCTAAACTCTATACACCATCGTATCAGAAATGCCCCCACGACCACCAGAAAAATACGAAATCGACCTGAACGTGGAAACTGACTTGACACATGGGGCGGTTCTCCGCAACGGCTCGACCTGTCGAGTTTGCCCGGAACTAAAATCGTTCAGAACAGCCGGCCAATGGGTGAGCCGGTCCAAGATTTTTCAAAATGGCGAAAACAAGATGGCCGCCATACAAAATTGAAACGCGAATATCTCAGAGGCCAGTCGAGATAGACGGGTGGTGCTCGACCAAATGTCATTCAGAGTTGAGGGGGAAATCCGACCAAGCAATTTTTTTTCCAAGATGGCGGATTCAAAATGGCGGCTAAATTTTTTTTTTATCCGATCCGATTGAAAATTTGCATCCGGGGATCTTCGAGGCCACAGATTCTAATGGCATACTTTATTTTTCGGTTCCGCCATTTTCCAAGATGGCCGCCATACAAAGTAATTTCTGCATATTTGACCTGTTGTTTTGAGGAGCCCATAAGAGGTGGGGTTTGACTCTATACACAATCGCTTTAGAAATTTCATGAATAGTACCAAAAAATGAAAAATTGACCTGAATGTGGAAACTGACCTGACGCATGGGCCAGCTCTCCGCAACGACTCGCTCTATCGAGTTTGCCCGGAACAAAAGTCGCTGAGAACAGCCAGCCAATAGGTGAACCGGTAATTTTTTTTCAAAATTGCAAAAACAAGATGGCCGCCATACAAAGTTGAAACGCAAATATCTCAGAGGCCAGTCGCAACAGGTGGGTGGTGCTCGAACAAATGTTGTTCAAAGTGGGCGGAGTAATTTAATGAACCAAATTTTTTTTCCAAAATGGCGGATTCAAAATGGCGGCCAAATTTTTTTTTAATCCGATCCGATTGAAATTTTGAATCCGGGGCTCTTCGAGGCCACAATTTCAAACGCTATACTTGGTTTTTCGAGTCCGCCATTTTCCAAGATTGCCGCCATACAAAATAATGTTAGACTCATAGACTCACTTGTGTTGTACAGCAGCTTTTAGGAATAGGGTTCGTTTTTATACACCATCGCATAATTTTTTTTATCACAAATACAAAAAAAAATGCAAAACTGTCCTGAACGTGGAAACTGACCTAACACGTGGGCCAGTTCTCCGCAACGACTTGCCCTATCGAGTTTGCCCGGAACTAAAGTCGCTCAGAACAGCCAACCAATGGGTAAGCCAGTGTTTTTTTTTCAAAATTGCGAAAACAAGATGGCCGCCATACAAAATTGAAACGCGAATATCTCAGAGGCCAGTCGAGATGGATGGGTTGTGCTCGACTAAGTGACATACAGGGTGGTAGGTTACCCTCCGCGGTCCCCGCGGGGGCCGCGGCTCCCACGCGAAATACTTTTTCCAAGATGTGGTTTCAAAATGACGGTAAAAGAATGTAGTAAAAAACGTTAGAAATATTTGAAAAAAATACAGGGTGGTAGGTTACCCTCCGCGGTCCCCTCGGGGGCCGCGGCCGCCACGCGAAATACTTTTTCCAAGGTAGTGGTTTCCAAATGATGGCCAAAGAATGTAGTAATATTTGAAAATACAACAGGCTGGCAGGGTACCCTCCGCGGGTCCCGTGGGGCCCGCGGCCCCCATGCGAAGTACTTTTTCCAAGGTAGTGGTTTCAAAATGACGGCTATAGAATGTAGTAATATTTTAAAATACAACAGGCTGACAGGGCACCCTCCGCGGGTCCCGTGGGGCCCGCGGCCCCCATGCGAAATCCTTTTTCTAAGATGGCGGCCATAGAATATAGTAAAAAAGGCCAGAAATATTTGAAAATACAACAGGCTGGCAGAGTACCCTCCGCGGGTCCCGTGGGGCCCGCGGCCCCCATGCGAAATGCTTTTTCTAAGATGGCGGCCATAGAATATAGTAAAAAAGGCTAGAAATATTCGAAAAAACAACAGGCTGGCAGGGTACCCTCCGCGGGTCCCGTGGGGCCCGCGGCCCCCATGCGAAATGCTTTTTCTAAGATTGCGGCCATAGAATATAGTAAAAAAGGCTAGAAATATTTGAAAAAACAACAGGCTGGCAGGGTACCCTCTGCGGGTCCCGTGGGGCCCGCGGCCCGCATGCGAATTGCTTTTCCCGAGAGGGCAGCCAAAGAATAAAGTAAAAATAGGTTTGAAATATTTGAAAAACAACAGGATTGCAGGGTATCCTCCGCGGCCCCCACGCAGAATACTTTATCCATGGTGGCAGTTTCAAAAAGGCGGCCAAAGTATATAAAAAAAAAAAAAAGTTAGGATTATTAAAACAAAACAGGGTATCACGGGACCTCCGCGGGGCCCTCGGGGCCCGCGGCCCCCACGCGAAATACTAGTTATAATATATATAGCTGAATACCCACTGACTCACTCACTGACTGACTGACTGACATGCTGTTTTGGAGAACCCATAAGAAGTAAGGCTCGACTCTATACACCATCGTATCAGAAATGCCTCCGTGACCACCAGAAAAATACGAAATCGACCTGAACGTGGAAGTTGACTTGACACATGGGGCGGTTCTCCGCAACGGCTCGACCTATCGAGTTTGCCCTGAACTAAAGTCGCTCAGAACAGCCGGCCAATGGGTGAGCCGGTCCAAAATTTTTCAAAATGGCGAAAACAAGATGGCCGCCATACAAAATTGAAACGCGAATATCTCAGAGGCCAGTCGAGATAGGTGGGTGGTGCTCGACCAAATGTCATTCAGAGTTGAGGGGGAAATCTGATTAAGCAATTTTTTTTCCAAGATGGCGGATTCAAAATGGCGGCCAAATTTTTTTTTTCTCCGATCCGATTGAAATTTTGCATCCGGGGCTCTTTGAGGCCACAAATTCAAATGGCATACTTTATTTTTCGGTTTCGCCATTTTCCAAGATGGCCGCCATACAAAGTAATTTCTGTAATTTTGACCTGTTGTTTTGAGGAACCCATAAGAGGTGGGATTCGACTTTATACACTATCGCATCAGAAATTATATTAAAAGTACGAAAAAAATGAAAAATTGACCTGAATGTGGAAACTGACCTGACACATGGGGCAGCTCTCCACGATGAATTGCTTTATTGAGTTCGCCCGGAACAAAAGTCGCTCAGAACAGCTAGCCAATAGGTGAACCGGTATTTTTTTTTCAAAATTGCAAAAACAAAATGGCCGCCATACAAAATTGAAACGCGAATATCTAAGAGGCCAATCACAACAGGTGGGTGGTGCTCGAACAAATATTGTTCAAAGTGGGAGTTGTAATCGGATGACTCATTTTTTTTTCCAAGATGGCGGATTCAAAATGGCGGCCAAATTTTTTTTTAATCCGATCCGATTGAAATTTTGCATCCGGTGCTCTTCGAGGCCACAGATTCAAACGTCATACTTTATTTTTCGGTTCCGCCATTTTCCAAGATGGCCGCCATACAAGGTAATGTCAGACTCATAGACTCACTTGTGTTGTATAGCAGCTTTTAGAAAAAGGGTTCAACTTTATACACCATCGCATAAGAAATTCGATCACAAATACAAAATAAATGCAAAACCGACCTTAACGTGGAAACTGACTTGACACATGGGCCAGCTCTCCGCAACGACTTGCCCTATCGAGTTTGCCCGGAACTAAAGTCGCTCAGAACAGCCAGCCAATGGGTAAGCCGGTGTTTTTTTTTCAAAAGCGCGAAAACAAGATGGCCGCCATACAAAATTGAAACGCCAATATCTCAGAGGCCAGTCGAGATGGATGGGTTGTGCTCACTAAGTGACATACAGGGTGGTAGGTTACCCTCCGCGGTCCCCGCGGGGGCCGCGGCCCCCACGCGAAATACTTTTTCCAAGATGGTGGTTTCAAAATGAGCCGTCAAAGAATGTAGTAAAAAACGTTAGAAATATTTGAAAAAAATACAGGGTGGTAGGTTACCCTCCGCGGTCCCCGCGGGGGCCGCGGCCCCAACAATAGGCTGGCAGGGTACCCTCCGCGGGTCCCGTGGGGCCCGCGGCCCCCATGTGAGATGCTGTTCCCAAGATAACGGCCGAAGAATAAGGTAAAAAAAAGGTGAGAAATATTTGAAAAAAAAACAGGGTGGCAGGGTACCCTCCGCGGGTCCCGTGGGGCCCGCGGCCTCCATGCGAAATGCTTTTCCTAAGGTGGCGGCCAAAGAATATAGAAAAAAGGCTAGAAATATTTGAAGAAACAATAGGCTGGCAGGGTACTCTCCGCGGGTCCCGTGGGGCCCGCGGCCCCCATGTGAGATGCTGTTCCCAAGATAACGGCCGAAGAATAAAGTAAAAAAAAGGTGAAAAATATTTGAAAAAAATACAGGCTGGTAGGTTACCCTCCGCGGGTCCCGTGGGGCCCGCGGCCTCCATGCGAAATGCTTTTCCTAAGGTGGCGGCCAAAGAATATAGAAAAAAGGCTAGAAATATTTGAAGAAACAATAGGCTGGCAGGGTACCCTCCGCGGGTCCCGTGGGGCCCGCGGCCCCCATGTGAGATGCTGTTCCCAAGATAACGGCCGAAGAATAAAGTAAAAAAAAAAGGTGAGAGACATTTGAAAAAAATACAGGCTGGTAGGTTACCCTCCGCGGTCCCCGCGGGGGCCGCGGCCCTTATGCGAAATACTTTTTCCACGGTGGTGGTTTCAAAATGACGGCCAAAGAATGTTGTAATATTTGAAAATAACACAGGCTGGCAGGGTACCCTCCGCGGGTCCCGTGGGGCCCGCGGCCCCCATGCGAAACAAATAGGATGGTAGGCTACCCTTCGCGGCCCCCGCGCGAAATACTTTTTCCAAGATGGCGGATACAAAATGGCGGCCAAAGATTATAGTAAAAAATGTTAAAATATTTGAAAAAAAAAACAGGGTGGCAGGGAACCCTCCGCGGGTCCCGTGGGGCCCGCGGCCTCAACGCGAAATACTTTTTCCAAGATGGCGGATACAAAATGGCGGCCAAAGATTATAGTAAAAAATGTTAGAAATATTAAAAAAAAAACAGAGCGGTAGGGTATGAATCATTGTTATCAAGGTGGCGGTTTCAAAAAGGCGGCCAAAATATATAGTAAAAAAAAAAATAGTTAGGATTATTAAAACAAAACAGGGTGGCACGGGACCTCCGCGGGGCCCTCGGGGCCCGCGGCCCCCACGCGAAATACTAGTTATAATATATATAGCTGAACACCCACTGACTGACTCACTCACTCACTCACTGACATGCTGTTTTGAAGAACCCGTAAGAGGTGAGGTCAGACTCTATACATGGTCGTATCAGAAATGCCCTCACGACCACCAGAAAAATACGAAATCGACCTGAACGTGGAAATTGACTTGACACATGGGGCGGTTCTCCGCAACGGCTCAACCTGTCGAGTTTGTCCGGAACTAAAGTCGCTCAGAACAGCCAGCCAATGGGTGAGCCGGTCCAAGATTTTTCAAAATGGCGAAAACAAGATGGCCGCCATACAAAATTGAAACGCGAATATCTCAGAGGCCAGTCGAGATAGACGGGTGGTGCTCGACCAAATGTCATTCAGAGTTGAGGGGGAAATCCGACCAAGCAATTTTTTTTCCAAGATGGCGGATTCAAAATGGCGGCTAAATTTTTTTTTTATCCGATCCGATTGAAAATTTGCATCCGGGGATCTTCGGGGCCACAAATTCTAATGGCATACTTTATTTTTCGGTTCCGCTATTTTCCAAGATGGCCGCCATACAAAGTAATTTCTGTAATTTTGACCTGTTGTTTTGAGGAGCCCATAAGAGTTGGGATTCGACTCTATGCAATTTCGCATCAGAAATTATATTAAAAGTACAAGTAAAAGCAAAATTGACCTGAATGTGGAAACTGACCTAACACATGGGGCAGCTCTCCGCGATGAATTGCTTTATTGAGTTTGCCCGGAACAAAAGTCGCTCAGAACAGCCAGCCAATAGGTGAACCGGTATTTTTTTTTCAAAATTGCGAAAACAAGATGGCCGCCATACAAAATTGAAACGCGAATATCTCAGAGGCCAGTCAAGATAGATGGGTGGTGCTCGATCAAATGTCGTTCAAAATGGGAGGGGTAATCTAATGAACCTGTTTTTTTTTCAAGATGGCGGATTCAAAATGGCGGCGAAAATTTTTTTTACTCCGATCCGATTGAAATTTTGCATCCGGGGCTCTTCGAGGCCACAAATTCAAACGCCATATTTAATTTTTTGATACCGCCATTTTCCAAGATGGCCGCCATACAATGTAATGTCAGACTAACAGACTCACCTGTGTTGTATAGCAGCTTTTGGAGATAGGGTTCGACTCTGTACACCATCGCATCAAGAATCACATCGTTAGAACCACAAAAATTAAAAACTGACCTGAACGTGGAAACTGATTCGGCACATGGGCCAGCTCTCTGCAACGACTTGCCCTATCGAGTTTGCCCGGAACTAAAGTCGCTCAGAACAGCCAGCCAATGGGTGAACTGGTATTTTTTTTTCAAAATTGCGAAAACAAGATGGCCGCCATACAAAATTGAAACGAGATGGTGAATGCAAAATGACGGCCAAATATTATAGTCAAAAATAAAAGAAATATTTGAAAAAAAACACAGGGTGGCAGGGTACCCTCCGCGGTCCCCGCGGGGGCCGCGGCCCCAAGGCCCCCATGCGAAATACTTTTTCCAAGGTAGCGGTTTCAAAATGACGGCCAAAGAATGTAGTAAAAAAAGGTTAGAAATATTTGAAAAAATACAGGGTGGTGTTACCCTCCGCGGTCCCCGCGGGGGCCGCGGCCCCCAGGGCCCCACGCGAAATACTTTTTCCAAGGTAGCGGTTTCAAAATGACGGCCAAAGAATGTAGTAAAAAAGGTAAGAAATATTTGAAAAAATACAGGGTGGTAGGTTACCCTCCGCGGTCCCCGCGGGGGCCGCGGCCCCCTGGCCCCCACGCGAAATACTTTTTCCAAGGTAGCGGTTTCAAAATGACGGCCAAAGAATGTAGTAAAAAAGGTTAGAAATATTTAAAAAAATACAGGGTGGTGTTACCCTCCGCGGTTCCCGCGGGGGCCGCGGCCCCCAGGCCCCCACGCGAAATGCTTTTTCCAGGGTAGTGGTTTCAAAATGATGGCCAAATAATGTAGTAAAAAAGGTTAGAAATATTTGAAAAAATACAGGGTGGTAGGTTACCCTCCGCGGTCCCCGCGGGGGCCGCGGCCCTCTGGCCCCCACGCGAAATACTTTTTCCAAGGTAGCGGTTTCAAAATGACGGCCAAAGAATGTAGTAAAAAAGGTTAGAAATATTTAAAAAAATACAGGGTAGTGTCACCCTCCGCGGTCCCCGCGGGGGCCGCGGCCCCCAGGCCTCCACGCGAAATGCTTTTTCCAAGGTAGTGGTTTCAAAATGACGGCCAAAGAATGTAGTAATATTTGAAAATAACACAGGCTGGCAGGGTACCCTCCGCGGGTCCCGTGGGGCCCGCGGCCCCCATGCGAAAAAAATAGGCTACCCTTGGCGGCCCCCGCGTAAAATACTTTTTCCAAGATGGCGGATACAAAATGGCGGCCAAAGATTATAGTAAAAAATGTTAGAAATATTTGAAAAAAACAGGGCGGTAGGATATGAATCACTGTTTTCAAAGTGGCGTTTTCAAAAAGGCGGCCAAAGTATATAGTAAAAAAAAAATGGTTAGGATTATTAAAACAAAACAGGGTGCCAGGGACCTCCGCGGGGCCCTTGGGGCCCGCGGCCCCCACGCGAAATACTAGTTTTATAATATATATAGCTGAATACCCACTGACTGACTCACTCACCCCAGAGTTGTTTGGAGGAACCTGTAAGAGTTGAGGTTAGACTCTATACATCGTTGTATCAGAAATGCTTGCCCGACCACCAGAAAAATACGAAATCGACCTGAACGTGGAAATTGACTTGACACATGGGGCGGTTCTCCGCCACGGCTCGACCTATCGAGTTTGCCCGGAACTAAAGTCGCTCAGAACAGCTGGCCAATGGGTGAGCCGGTTCAAGATTTTTCAAAATGGCGGAAACAAGATGGCCGCCATACAAAAATGAAACGCGAATATCTCAGAGGCCAGTCGAGACAGACGGGTGGTGCTCGACCAAATGTCATTCAGAGTTGAGGGGGAAATCCGACTAAGCAATTTTTTTTCCAAGATGGCGGATTCAAAATGGCGGCCAATTTTTTTTTTTCTCCGATCCGACTGAAATTTTGCATCCGGGGCTCTTTGAGGCTACAGATTCAAATGGCATACTTTATTTTTCGGTTCCGCCATTTTCCAAGATGGCCGCCATACAAAGTAATTTCTGTATATTTGACCTGTTGTTTTGAAGAACCCATCAGAGGTAGGGTTTGGTTCTATACACTTTCGCTTCAAAAATTGTATGATAAGTACGAAAAAAATGAAAAATTGACCTGAATGTGGAAACTGACCTGACACATGGGGCAGCTCTCCGCGATGAATAGCTTTATTGAGTTTGCCCGGAACAAAAGTCGCTCAGAACAGCCAGCCAATGGGTGAACCGGTATTTTTTTTTCAAAATTGCAAAAACAAGATGGCCGCCATACAAAATTGAAACGCAAATATCTCAGAGGCCAATCACAATAGGTGGGTGGTGCTCGACCAAATATTGTTCCAGGTGGGAGTAGTAATCGGATGACCCATTTTTTTTTCCAAGATGGCGGATTCAAAATGGCGGCCAAATTTTTTTTTAATGCGATCCGATTGAAATTTTGCATCCGCGGCTCTTCGAGGCCACAAATTTAAACGCCATATTTAATTTTTCGATTCCGCCGTTTTCCAAGATGGCCGCCATACAAAGTAATGTCAGACTCAAAGACTCACTTGTGTTGTATAGCAGCTTTTAGAAAAAGGGTTCAACTTTATACACCATCGCATAAGAAATTCGATCACAAATACAAAATAAATGCAAATCCGACCTTAACGTGGAAACTGACTTGACACATGGGCCAGCTCTCCGCAACGACTTGCCCTATCGAGTTTGCCTGGAACTAAAGTCGCTCAGAACAGCCAGCCTATGGGTGAACCGGTATTTTTTTCTCAAAATTGCGAAAACAAAATGGCCGCCATACAAAATTGAAACGCGATTATCTCAGAGGCCAGTCGAAATGGATGCGTTGTGCTCGACTAAGTGACATACAGGGTGGTAGGTTGCCCTCCGCGGTCCCCGCGGGGGCCGCGGCCTCCACGCGAAATACTTTTTCCAAGATGGTGGTTTCAAAATGACGGCCAAAGAATGTAGTAAAAAATGTTAGAAATATTTGAAAAAAATACAGGGTGGTAGGTTACCCTCCGCGGTCCCCGCGGTTCCCACGCGAAATACTTTTTCCAAGGTAGTGGTTTCAAAATGACGGCCAAAGAATGTAGTAAAAAAGGTTAGAAATATTTGAAAAGATACAGGGTGGTAGGTTACCCTCCGCGGTCCCCGCGGGGGCCGCGGCCCACACGCGAAATACTTTTTCCAAGGTAGTGGTTTCAAAATGACGGCCAAAGAATGTAGTAATATTTGAAAATACAACAGGCTGGCAGGGTACCCTCCGCGGGTCCCGTGGGGCCCGCGGCCCCCTTGCGAAGTACTTTTTCCAAGGTAGTGGTTTCAAAATGACGGCTATAGAATGTAGTAATATTTGAAAATACAACAGGCTGGCAGGGTACCCTCCGCGGGTCCCGTGGGGCCCGCGGCCCCCATGCGAAATGCTTTTTCTAAGATGGCGGCCATAGAATATAGTAAAAAAGGCTAGAAATATTTGAAAAAACAACAGGCTGGCAGGGTACTCTCCGCGGGTCCCGCGGGGCCCGCGGCCCGCATGCGAATTGCTTTTCCCGAGAGGGCAGCCAAAGAATAAAGTAAAAATAGGTTTGAAATATTTGAAAAACAACAGGATGGCAGGGTACCCTTCGCAAACCGCACGCAAAATACTTTATCCATGGTGGCGGTTTCAAAAAGGCGGTCAAAGTATATAGTAAAAAAAAAGGTTAGGATTATTAAAACAAAACAGGGTGGCAGGGACCTCCGCGGGGCCCTTGGGGCCCGCGGCCCCCACGCGAAATACTAGTTATAATATATATAGCTGAATACCCACTCACTCACTGACTCACTGACTCACCCCAGAGTTGTTTGGAGGAACCTGTAAGAGTTGAGGTTAGACTCTATACATTGTTGTATCAGAAATGCTTGCCCGACCACCAGAAAAATACGAAATCGACCTGAACGTGGAAATTGACTTGACACATGGGGCGGTTCTCCGCAACGGCTCGACCTATCGAGTTTGCCCGGAACTAAAGTCGCTCAGAACAGCCAGCCAATGGGTGAGCCGGTCAAAGTTTTTTCAAAATGGCGAAAACAAGATGGCCGCCATACAAAATTGAAACGCGAATATCTCAGAGGCCAGTCGGGATAGGTGGGTGGTGCTCAACCAAATGTCATTCAGAGTTGAGGGGGAAATCTGACTAAGCAATTTTTTTTCCAAGATGGCGAATTCAAAATGGCGGCCAATTTTTTTTTTAATCCGATCCGATTGAAATTTTGCATCCGGGGCTCTTCGAGGCCACAGATTTAAATGGCATACTTTTTTTTTCGATTCCGCCATTTTCCAAGATGGCCGCCATACAAAGTAATTTCTGTATATTTGTCCTGTTGTTTTGAGGAACCCATCAGAGGTAGGGTTTGGTTCTATACACTTTCGCTTCAAAAATTATATGATAAGTACGAAAAAAATGAAAAATTGACCTGAATGTGGAAACTGACCTGACACATGGGGCAGTTCTCCGTGATGAATTGCTTTATTGAGTTTGCCCGAAACAAAAGTCGCTCAGAACAGCCAGCCACTGGGTGAACCAGTATTTTTTTTTCAAAATTGCAAAAACAAGATGGCCGCCATACAAAATTGAAACGCAAATATCTCAGAGACCAATCGCAATAGGTGGGTGGTGTTCGAACAAATGTTGTCCATAGTAGGCGGAGTAATTTGATAAACTAATTTTTTTTTCCAAAATGGCGGATTCAAAATGGCGGCCAAATTTTTTTTTACTCCGATCCGATTGAAATTTTGCATCCTGGGCTCTTCGAGGCCACATATTCAAACGGCATACTTAATTTTTCGATTCCGCCATTTTCCAAGATGGCCGCCATACAAAGTAATTACAGCCTCATAGACTCACTTGTGTTGTATAGCAGCTTTTATGCACCATCGCATAAGAAATTTTATCACAAGTACCAAAAAAATGAAAAATTGACCTGAATGTGGAAACTGACCTGACACATGGGCCAGCTCTCCGTAACGACTTGCCCTATCGAGTTTGCCCGGAACTAAAGTCGCTCAGAACAGCCAGCCTATGGGTGAACCGGTATTTTTTTTTCAAAATCGCGAAAACAAGATGGCCGCCATACAAAATTGAATGAGATGGATGGGTTGTGCTCGACCAAGTGACGTAATAGGGTGGTAGGTTACCCTCCGCGGACCCCGCGGGGGCCGCGGCCCTTACGCGAAATACTTTTTCCAAGGTGGTGGTTTCAAAATGAAGGGCAAAGAATGTAGTAAAAAAGGTTAGAAATATTTGAAAAAAACACAGGATGGTAGGTTACCCTCCGCGGTCCCCGCGGGAGCCGCGGCCCCCACGCGAAATACTTTTTCCAAGGTAGCGGTTTCAAAATGACGGCCAAAGAATGTAGTACATAAGGTTAGATATATTTCAAAATAATACAGGGTGGTAGGTTACCCTCCGCGGTCCCCGTGGGGGCCGCGGCCCTCACGCGAAATACTTTTTCCAAAGTGGTGGTTTCAAAATGACGGCCAAAGAATGTAGTAATATTTGAAAATACAACAGGCTGGCAGGGTACCCTCCGCGGGTCCCGTGGGGCCCGCGGCCCCCATGCGAAGTACTTTTTCCAAGGTAGTGGTTTCAAAATGACGGCCAAAGAATGTAGCAATATTTGAAAATACAACAGGCTGGTAGAGTACCCTCCGCGGGTCCCGTGGGGCCCGCGGCCCCCATGCGAAGTACTTTTTCCAAGGTAGTGGTTTCAAAATGACGGCCAAAGAATGTAGTAATATTTGAAAATACAACTGGCTGGCAGGGTACCCTCCGCGGGTCCCGTGGGGCCCGCGGCCCCCATGCGAAGTACTTTTTCCAAGGTAGTGGTTTCAAAATGACGGCCAAAGAATGTAGCAATATTTGAAAATACAACAGGCTGGTAGAGTACCCTCCGCGGGTCCCGTGGGGCCCGCGGCCCCCATGCGAAGTACTTTTTCCAAGGTAGTGGTTTCAAAATGACGGCTATAGAATGGAGTAATATTTGAAAATACAACAGGCTGGCAGGGTACCCTCCGCGGGTCCCGTGGGGCCCGCGGCCCCCATGCGAAATGCTTTTTATAAGATGGCAGCCATAGAATATATTAAAAAGGGCTAGAAATATTTGAAAAAACAACAGGCTGGTAGGGTGGCGGTTTCAAAAAGGCGGCCAAAGTATATAGTAAAAAAAAAGGTTAGGATTATTAAAACAAAATGGGGTGCCAGGGACCTCCGCGGGGCCCTCGGGGCCCGCGGCCCCCACGCGAAATACTAGTTATTATAATATATATAGCTGAACACCCACTCACTCACTCACTGACTGACTCACTGACATGCTGTTTTGAAGAACCCATAAGAGGTAAAGCTAGACTCTATACATTGTCGTATCAGAAATGCTTGCCCGACCACCAGAAAAATACGAAATCGACCTGAACGTGGAAATTGACTTGACATATGGGGCGGTTCTCCGCAACGGCTCGACCTATCGAGTTTGCCCGGAACTAAAGTCGCTCAGAACAGCCGGCCAATGGGTGAGCCGGTCCAAGATTTTTCAAAATGGCGAAAACAAGATGGCCGCCATACAAAATTGAAACGTGAATATCTCAGAGGCCAGTCGAGATAGACGGGTGGTGCTCGACCAAATGTCATTCAGAGTTGAGGGGGAAATCTGACTAAGCAATTTTTTTTCCAAGATGGCGGATTCAAAATGGCGGCCAAAATTTTTTTTTATCCGATCCGATTGAAATTTTGCATCCGGGGCTCTTTGGGGCCATAGATTCTAATGGCATACTTTATTTTTCAATTCCGCCATTTTCCAAGATGGCCGCCATACAAAGTAATTTCTGAATATTTGACCTGTTGTTTTGAGGAACCCATAAGAGGTGGGGTTCGGCTCTATACACAATCGCTTCGGAAATGTTATGATTAGTACCAAAAAAATGAAAAATTGACCTGAACGTGGAAACTGACTTAACATATGGGGCAGCTCTCCGCGATGACTTGCTCTATCGAGTTTTCCCGGAACAAAAGTCGCCCAGAACAGCCAGCCAATAGGTGAACCGGTATTTTTTTTTCAAAATTGCAAAAACAAGATGGCCGCCATACAAAATTGAAACGCAAATATCTCAGAGGCCAATCACAACAGGTGGGTGGTGCTCGAACAAATATTGTTCAAAGTGGGAGTTGTAATCGGATGACTCATTTTTTTTTCCAAGATGGCGGATTCAAAATGGCGGCCAAATTTTTTTTTAATCCGATCCGATTGAAATTTTGCATCCGGGGCTCTTCGAGGCCACAGATTCAAACGTCATACTTTATTTTTCGGTTCCGCCATTTTCCAAGATGGCCGCCATACAAGGTAATGTCAAACTCATAGACTCACTTGTGTTGTATAGCAGCTTTTAGAAAAAGGGTTCAACTTTATACACCATCGCATAAGAAATTCGATCACAAATACAAAATAAATGCAAAACCGACCTTAACGTGGAAACTGACTTGACACATGGGCCAGCTCTCCGCAACGACTTGCCCTATCGAGTTTGCCCGGAACTAAAGTCGCTCAGAACAGCCAGCCAATGGGTAAGCCGGTGCTTTTTTTTCAAAAGCGCGAAAACAAGATGGCCGCCATACAAAATTGAAACGCCAATATCTCAGAGGCCAGTTGAGATGGATGGGTCGTGCTCACTAAGTGACATACAGGGTGGTAGGTTACCCTCCGCGGTCCCCGCGGGGGCCGCGGCCCCCACGCGAAATACTTTTTCCAAGATGGTGGTTTCAAAATGACGGCCAAAGAATGTAGTAAAAAACGTTAGAAATATTTGAAAAAAATACAGGGTGGTAGGTTACCCTCCGCGGTCCCCGCGGGGGCCGCGGCCCCAACAATAGGCTGGCAGGGTACCCTCCGCGGGTCCCGTGGGGCCCGCGGCCCCCATGTGAGATGCTGTTCCCAAGATAACGGCCGAAGAATAAGGTAAAAAAAAGGTGAGAAATATTTGAAAAAAAAACAGGGTGGCAGGGTACCCTCCGCGGGTCCCGTGGGGCCCGCGGCCTCCATGCGAAATGCTTTTCCTAAGGTGGCGGCCAAAGAATATAGAAAAAAGGCTAGAAATATTTGAAGAAACAATAGGCTGGCAGGGTACTCTCCGCGGGTCCCGTGGGGCCCGCGGCCCCCATGTGAGATGCTGTTCCCAAGATAACGGCCGAAGAATAAAGTAAAAAAAAGGTGAAAAATATTTGAAAAAAATACAGGCTGGTAGGTTACCCTCCGCGGGTCCCGTGGGGCCCGCGGCCTTCATGCGAAATGCTTTTCCTAAGGTGGCGGCCAAAGAATATAGAAAAAAGGCAAGAAATATTTGAAGAAACAATAGGCTGGCAGGGTGCCCTCCGCGGGTCCCGTGGGGCCCGCGGCCCCCATGTGAGATGCTGTTCCCAAGATAACGGCCGAAGAATAAAGTAAAAAAAAAAGGTGAGAGACATTTGAAAAAAATACAGGCTGGTAGGTTACCCTCCGCGGTCCCCGCGGGGGCCGCGGCCCTTATGCGAAATACTTTTTCCACGGTGGTGGTTTCAAAATGACGGCCAAAGAATGTTGTAATATTTGAAAATAACACAGGCTGGCAGGGTACCCTCCGCGGGTCCCGTGGGGCCCGTGGCCCCCATGCGAAAAAAATAGGATGGTAGGCTACCCTTCGCGGCCCCCGCGCGAAATACTTTTTCCAAGATGGCGGATACAAAATGGCGGCCAAAGATTATAGTAAAAAATGTTAAAATATTTGAAAAAAAAAACAGGGTGGCAGGGAACCCTCCGCGGGTCCCGTGGGGCCCGCGGCCTCAACGCGAAATACTTTTTCCAAGATGGCGGATACATAATGGCGGCCAAAGATTATAGTAAAAAATGTTAGAAATATTAAAAAAAAAAACAGAGCGGTAGGGTATGAATCATTGTTATCAAGGTGGCGGTTTCAAAAAGGCGGCCAAAATATATAGTAAAAAAAAATAGTTAGGATTATTAAAACAAAACAGGGTGGCACGGGACCTCCGCGGGGCCCTCGGGGCCCGCGGCCCCCACGCGAAATACTAGTTATAATATATATAGCTGAATACCCACTGACTGACTCACTCACTCACCCCAGAGTTGTTTGGAAGAACCCAGAAGAGGTGTGGTTAGACTCTATACATCGTTGTATCAGAAATGCTTGCCCGACCACCAGAAAAATACGAAATCGACCTGAACGTGGAAATTGACTTGACACATGGGGCGGTTCTCCGCAACGGCTCGACCTATCGAGTTTGCCCGGAACTAAAGTCGCTCAGAACAGCCGGCCAATGGGTGAGCCGGTCCAAGAATTTTCAAAATGGCGAAAACAAGATGGCCGCCATACAAAATTGAAACGCGAATATCTCAGAGGCCAGTTGAGATAGGTGGGTGGTGCTCGACCAAATGTCATTCAGAGTTGAGGGGGAAATCTGACTAAGCAATTTTTTTTCCAAGATGGCGGATTCAAAATGGCGGCCAAATTTTTTTTTAATCCGATAAGATTGAAATTTTGCATCCGGGGATCTTAGGGACCACAGATTCTAATGGCATACTTTATTTTTCGATTCCGCCATTTTCCAAGATGGCCGCCATACAAAGTAATTTCTGTATCTTTGATCTGTTGTTTTGAGGAACCTATCAGAGGTAGGGTTTAGTTCTATACACTTTCGCTTCAAAAATTATATGATAAATAAGAAAAAAATGAAAAATTGACCTTAATGTGGAAACTGACCTGACACATTGGCCAGTTCTCCGCAACGACTTGCCCTATCGAGTTTGCCCGGAACAAAAGTCACTCAGAACAGCCAGCGAATAGGTGAACAAGTATTTTTTTTTCAAAATTGCAAAAACAAGATGGCCGCCATACAAAATTGAAACGCAAATATCTCAGAAGCCAGTCGCAACAGGTGGGTGGTGCTCGACCAAATGTTGTTCAAGGTGGGAGTAGTAATCGGATGACCCATTTTTTTTTCCAAAATGGCGGATTCAAAATGGCGGCCAAATTTTTTTTTACTCCGATCCGATTGAAATTTTGCATCCGCGGCTCTTCGAGGCCACAAATTTAAACGCCATATTGAATTTTTCGATTCCGCCATTTTCCAAGATGGCCGCCATACAAAGTTATGTCAGACTCATAGACTCACTTGTGTTGTATAGCAGCTTTTAGAGATAGGGTTCGACTCTGTACACCATCGCATCAAGAATCATAACGTTAGTACCAAAATATTTAAAAACTGACCTGAACGTGGAAACTGATTCGGCACATGGGCCAGTTCTCCGTAACGACTTGCCCTATCGAGTTTGCCCGGAACTAAAGTCGCTCAGAACAGCCAGCCAATGGGTGAACCGGTATTTTTTTTTCAAAATTGCGAAAACAAGATGGCCGCCATACAAAATTGAAACGAGATGGTGGATACAAAATGACGGCCAAACATTAGTCACAAATGAAAGAAATATTTGAAAAAAACACAGGGTGGCAGGGTACCCTCCGCGGGTCCCGTGGGGCCCGCGGCCTCCATGCGAAATGCTTTTCCTACGATGGTAGCCAAAGAATATAGAAAAAAGGCTAGAAATATTTGAAGAAACAATAGGCTGGCAGGGTACCCTCCGCGGGTCCCGTGGGGCCCGCGGCCTCCATGTGAGATGCTGTTCCCAAGATAACGGCCGAAGAATAAAGTAAAAAAAAGGTGAGAAATATTTGAAAAAAATACAGGCTGGTAGGTTACCCTCCGCGGTCCCCGCGGGGGCCGCGGCCCTCACGCGAAATACTTTTTCCAAGGTGGTGATTTCAAAATGACGGCTATAGAATGTAGTAATATTTGAAAATACAACAGGCTGGCAGGGTACCCTCCGCGGGTCCCGTGGGGCCCGCGGCCCTCATGCGATATGCTTTTTCTAAGATGGCGGCCATAGAATATAGTAAAATAAGGCTAGAAATATTTGAAAAAACAACAGGCTGGCAGGGTACTCTCCGCGGGTCCCGTGGGGCCCGCGGCCCGCATACGAATTGCTTTTCCCGAGAGGGCAGCCAAAGAATAAAGTAAAAATAGGTTTGAAATATTTGAAAAACAACAGGATGGCAGGGTACCCTTCGCGGCCCGCACGCGAAATACTTTTTCCAAGATGGCGGATATAAAATGGCGGCCAAATATGATAGTAAAAAATGTTAGAAATATTTGAGAAAAAGACTGGGTGGCAGGGTATCCTCCGCGGCCCCCACGCAGAATACTTTTGGTGGCGGTTTCAAAAAGGCGGTCAAAGTATATAGTAAAAAAAAAAAGGTTAGGATTATTAAAACAAAACAGGGTGGCAGGGACCTCCGCGGGGCCCTCGGGGCCCGCGGCCCCCACGCGAAATACTAGTTATAATATATATAGCTGAATACCCACTGACTGACTCACTCACTCACCCCAGAGTTGTTTGGAAGAACCCAGAAGAGGTGTGGTTAGACTCTATACATCGTTGTATCAGAAATGCTTGCCCGACCACCAGAAAAATACGAAATCGACCTGAACGTGGAAATTGACTTGACACATGGGGCGGTTCTCCGCAACGGCTCGACCTATCGAGTTTGCCCGGAACTAAAGTCGCTCAGAACAGCCGGCCAATGGGTGAGCCGGTCCAAGAATTTTCAAAATGGCGAAAACAAGATGGCCGCCATACAAAATTGAAACGCGAATATCTCAGAGGCCAGTTGAGATAGGTGGGTGGTGCTCGACCAAATGTCATTCAGAGTTGAGGGGGAAATCTGACTAAGCAATTTTTTTTCCAAGATGGCGGATTCAAAATGGCGGCCAAATTTTTTTTTAATCCGATAAGATTGAAATTTTGCATCCGGGGATCTTAGGGACCACAGATTCTAATGGCATACTTTATTTTTCGATTCCGCCATTTTCCAAGATGGCCGCCATACAAAGTAATTTCTGTATCTTTGATCTGTTGTTTTGAGGAACCTATCAGAGGTAGGGTTTAGTTCTATACACTTTCGCTTCAAAAATTATATGATAAATAAGAAAAAAATGAAAAATTGACCTTAATGTGGAAACTGACCTGACACATTGGCCAGTTCTCCGCAACGACTTGCCCTATCGAGTTTGCCCGGAACAAAAGTCACTCAGAACAGCCAGCGAATAGGTGAACAAGTATTTTTTTTTTCAAAATTGCAAAAACAAGATGGCCGCCATACAAAATTGAAACGCAAATATCTCAGAAGCCAGTCGCAACAGGTGGGTGGTGCTCGACCAAATGTTGTTCAAGGTGGGAGTAGTAATCGGATGACCCATTTTTTTTTCCAAAATGGCGGATTCAAAATGGCGGCCAAATTTTTTTTTACTCCGATCCGATTGAAATTTTGCATCCGCGGCTCTTCGAGGCCACAAATTTAAACGCCATATTGAATTTTTCGATTCCGCCATTTTCCAAGATGGCCGCCATACAAAGTTATGTCAGACTCATAGACTCACTTGTGTTGTATAGCAGCTTTTAGAGATAGGGTTCGACTCTGTACACCATCGCATCAAGAATCATAACGTTAGTACCAAAATATTTAAAAACTGACCTGAACGTGGAAACTGATTCGGCACATGGGCCAGTTCTCCGTAACGACTTGCCCTATCGAGTTTGCCCGGAACTAAAGTCGCTCAGAACAGCCAGCCAATGGGTGAACCGGTATTTTTTTTTCAAAATTGCGAAAACAAGATGGCCGCCATACAAAATTGAAACGAGATGGTGGATACAAAATGACGGCCAAACATTAGTCACAAATGAAAGAAATATTTGAAAAAAACACAGGGTGGCAGGGTACCCTCCGCGGGTCCCGTGGGGCCCGCGGCCTCCATGCGAAATGCTTTTCCTACGATGGTAGCCAAAGAATATAGAAAAAAGGCTAGAAATATTTGAAGAAACAATAGGCTGGCAGGGTACCCTCCGCGGGTCCCGTGGGGCCCGCGGCCTCCATGTGAGATGCTGTTCCCAAGATAACGGCCGAAGAATAAAGTAAAAAAAAGGTGAGAAATATTTGAAAAAAATACAGGCTGGTAGGTTACCCTCCGCGGTCCCCGCGGGGGCCGCGGCCCTCACGCGAAATACTTTTTCCAAGGTGGTGATTTCAAAATGACGGCTATAGAATGTAGTAATATTTGAAAATACAACAGGCTGGCAGGGTACCCTCCGCGGGTCCCGTGGGGCCCGCGGCCCTCATGCGATATGCTTTTTCTAAGATGGCGGCCATAGAATATAGTAAAATAAGGCTAGAAATATTTGAAAAAACAACAGGCTGGCAGGGTACTCTCCGCGGGTCCCGTGGGGCCCGCGGCCCGCATACGAATTGCTTTTCCCGAGAGGGCAGCCAAAGAATAAAGTAAAAATAGGTTTGAAATATTTGAAAAACAACAGGATGGCAGGGTACCCTTCGCGGCCCGCACGCGAAATACTTTTTCCAAGATGGCGGATATAAAATGGCGGCCAAATATGATAGTAAAAAATGTTAGAAATATTTGAGAAAAAGACTGGGTGGCAGGGTATCCTCCGCGGCCCCCACGCAGAATACTTTTGGTGGCGGTTTCAAAAAGGCGGTCAAAGTATATAGTAAAAAAAAAAAGGTTAGGATTATTAAAACAAAACAGGGTGGCAGGGACCTCCGCGGGGCCCTCGGGGCCCGCGGCCCCCACGCGAAATACTAGTTATTATAATATATATAGCTGAACACCCACTCACTCACTCACTGACTGACTCACTGACATGCTGTTTTGAAGAACCCATAAGAGGTAAAGCTAGACTCTATACATTGTCGTATCAGAAATGCTTGCCCGACCACCAGAAAAATACGAAATCGACCTGAACGTGGAAATTGACTTGACATATGGGGCGGTTCTCCGCAACGGCTCGACCTATCGAGTTTGCCCGGAACTAAAGTCGCTCAGAACAGCCGGCCAATGGGTGAGCCGGTCCAAGATTTTTCAAAATGGCGAAAACAAGATGGCCGCCATACAAAATTGAAACGTGAATATCTCAGAGGCCAGTCGAGATAGACGGGTGGTGCTCGACCAAATGTCATTCAGAGTTGAGGGGGAAATCTGACTAAGCAATTTTTTTTCCAAGATGGCGGATTCAAAATGGCGGCCAAAATTTTTTTTTATCCGATCCGATTGAAATTTTGCATCCGGGGCTCTTTGGGGCCATAGATTCTAATGGCATACTTTATTTTTCAATTCCGCCATTTTCCAAGATGGCCGCCATACAAAGTAATTTCTGAATATTTGACCTGTTGTTTTGAGGAACCCATAAGAGGTGGGGTTCGGCTCTATACACAATCGCTTCGGAAATGTTATGATTAGTACCAAAAAAATGAAAAATTGACCTGAACGTGGAAACTGACTTAACATATGGGGCAGCTCTCCGCGATGACTTGCTCTATCGAGTTTTCCCGGAACAAAAGTCGCCCAGAACAGCCAGCCAATAGGTGAACCGGTATTTTTTTTTCAAAATTGCAAAAACAAGATGGCCGCCATACAAAATTGAAACGCAAATATCTCAGAGGCCAATCACAACAGGTGGGTGGTGCTCGAACAAATATTGTTCAAAGTGGGAGTTGTAATCGGATGACTCATTTTTTTTTCCAAGATGGCGGATTCAAAATGGCGGCCAAATTTTTTTTTAATCCGATCCGATTGAAATTTTGCATCCGGGGCTCTTCGAGGCCACAGATTCAAACGTCATACTTTATTTTTCGGTTCCGCCATTTTCCAAGATGGCCGCCATACAAGGTAATGTCAAACTCATAGACTCACTTGTGTTGTATAGCAGCTTTTAGAAAAAGGGTTCAACTTTATACACCATCGCATAAGAAATTCGATCACAAATACAAAATAAATGCAAAACCGACCTTAACGTGGAAACTGACTTGACACATGGGCCAGCTCTCCGCAACGACTTGCCCTATCGAGTTTGCCCGGAACTAAAGTCGCTCAGAACAGCCAGCCAATGGGTAAGCCGGTGCTTTTTTTTCAAAAGCGCGAAAACAAGATGGCCGCCATACAAAATTGAAACGCCAATATCTCAGAGGCCAGTTGAGATGGATGGGTCGTGCTCACTAAGTGACATACAGGGTGGTAGGTTACCCTCCGCGGTCCCCGCGGGGGCCGCGGCCCCCACGCGAAATACTTTTTCCAAGATGGTGGTTTCAAAATGACGGCCAAAGAATGTAGTAAAAAACGTTAGAAATATTTGAAAAAAATACAGGGTGGTAGGTTACCCTCCGCGGTCCCCGCGGGGGCCGCGGCCCCAACAATAGGCTGGCAGGGTACCCTCCGCGGGTCCCGTGGGGCCCGCGGCCCCCATGTGAGATGCTGTTCCCAAGATAACGGCCGAAGAATAAGGTAAAAAAAAGGTGAGAAATATTTGAAAAAAAAACAGGGTGGCAGGGTACCCTCCGCGGGTCCCGTGGGGCCCGCGGCCTCCATGCGAAATGCTTTTCCTAAGGTGGCGGCCAAAGAATATAGAAAAAAGGCTAGAAATATTTGAAGAAACAATAGGCTGGCAGGGTACTCTCCGCGGGTCCCGTGGGGCCCGCGGCCCCCATGTGAGATGCTGTTCCCAAGATAACGGCCGAAGAATAAAGTAAAAAAAAGGTGAAAAATATTTGAAAAAAATACAGGCTGGTAGGTTACCCTCCGCGGGTCCCGTGGGGCCCGCGGCCTTCATGCGAAATGCTTTTCCTAAGGTGGCGGCCAAAGAATATAGAAAAAAGGCAAGAAATATTTGAAGAAACAATAGGCTGGCAGGGTGCCCTCCGCGGGTCCCGTGGGGCCCGCGGCCCCCATGTGAGATGCTGTTCCCAAGATAACGGCCGAAGAATAAAGTAAAAAAAAAAGGTGAGAGACATTTGAAAAAAATACAGGCTGGTAGGTTACCCTCCGCGGTCCCCGCGGGGGCCGCGGCCCTTATGCGAAATACTTTTTCCACGGTGGTGGTTTCAAAATGACGGCCAAAGAATGTTGTAATATTTGAAAATAACACAGGCTGGCAGGGTACCCTCCGCGGGTCCCGTGGGGCCCGTGGCCCCCATGCGAAAAAAATAGGATGGTAGGCTACCCTTCGCGGCCCCCGCGCGAAATACTTTTTCCAAGATGGCGGATACAAAATGGCGGCCAAAGATTATAGTAAAAAATGTTAAAATATTTGAAAAAAAAAACAGGGTGGCAGGGAACCCTCCGCGGGTCCCGTGGGGCCCGCGGCCTCAACGCGAAATACTTTTTCCAAGATGGCGGATACATAATGGCGGCCAAAGATTATAGTAAAAAATGTTAGAAATATTAAAAAAAAAAACAGAGCGGTAGGGTATGAATCATTGTTATCAAGGTGGCGGTTTCAAAAAGGCGGCCAAAATATATAGTAAAAAAAAATAGTTAGGATTATTAAAACAAAACAGGGTGGCACGGGACCTCCGCGGGGCCCTCGGGGCCCGCGGCCCCCACGCGAAATACTAGTTATAATATATATAGCTGAATACCCACTCACTGACTCACTCACTGACTGACTCACCCCAGAGTTGTTTGGAGGAACCTGTAAGAGTTGAGGTTAGACTCTATACATCGTTGTATCAGAAATGCTTGCCCGACTACCAGAAAAATACGAAATCGAGCTGAACGTGGAAACTGACCCGACACATGGGGCAGCTCTCCGCAACGGCTCGACCTATCGAGTTTGCCCGGAACTAAAGTCGCTCAGAACAGCCAGCCAATGGGTGAGCCGGTCCAAGTTTTTGAAAATGGCGAAAACAAGATGGCCGCCATACAAAATTGAAACGCGAATATCTCAGAGGCCAGTCGAGATAGGTGGGTGGTGCTCGACCAAATGTCATTAGGAGTTGAGGGGGAAATCCGACTAAGCAATTTTTTTTCCAAGATGGCGGATTCAAAATGGCGGCCAAATTTTTTTTTTATCCGATCCGATTGAAATTTTGCATCCGGGGCTCTTCAAAGCCACAGATTTGAATAGCATACTTTATTTTTCGGTTCCGCCATTTTCCAAGATGGCCGCCATACAAAGTATTTTCTGTATCTTTGACCTGTTGTTTTGAGGAGCCCATCAGAGGTGGGATTCGACTTTATACACTTTCGCATCAGAAATTATATTAAAAGTACGAAAAAAATGAAAAATTGACCTGAATGTGGAAACTGACCTGACACATGGGGCAGCTCTCCGCAACGACTTGCCCTATCGAGTTTGCCCGGAACAAAAGTCGCTCAGAACAGCCAGCCAATAGGTGAACCAGTATTTTTTTTTCAAAATTGCAAAAACAAAATGGCCGCCATACAAAATTGAAACGCAAATATCTCAGAGGCCAGTCGCAAAAGGTGGGTGGAGCTCGAACAAATGTTGTTCAAAGTGGGCGGAGTAATTTAATGAACTAAATTTTTTTTCCAAAATGGCGGATTCAAAATGGCGGCCAAATTTTTTTTTAGTCCGTTCTGAGTAAAATTTTGCATCCGAGCCTCTTCAGGGCCACAGATTCTGATGCTAGAAATTATTTTTCGATTTCGCCATTTTCCAAGATGGCCGCCATACAAAGTAATGTCAGACTCATAGACTCACTTGTGTTGTATAGCAGCTGTTAGAAATAGGGTTCATCTTTATACACCGTCGCATAAGATTTTATCACAAGTACAAAAAAAATGCAAAATGGACCTGAACGTGGAAACTGACTTGAGACATGGGCCAGTTCTCCGCAACGACTTGCCCTATCGAGTTTGCCTGGAACTAAAGTCGCTCAGAACAGCCAGCCTATGGGTGGACCGGTATTTTTTTTTTAATTGCGAAAACAAGATGGCCGCCATACAAAATTGAAACGCGAATATCTCAGAGGCCAGTCGAGATGGATGGGTTGTGCTCGACTAAGTGACATACAGGGTGGTAGGTTACCCTCCGCGGTCCCCGCGGGGGCCGCGGCTCCCACGCGAAATACTTTTTCCAAGATGTGGTTTCAAAATGACGGCCAAAGAATGTAGTAAAACACGTTAGAAATATTTGAAAAAAATACAGGGTGGTAGGTTACCCTCCGCGGTCCCCTCGGGGGCCGCGGCCGCCACGCGAAATACTTTTTCCAAGGTAGTGGTTTCCAAATGATGGCCAAAGAATGTAGTAATATTTGAAAATACAACAGGCTGCCAGGGTACCCTCCGCGGGTCCCGTGGGGCCCGCGGCCCCCATGCGAAGTACTTTTTCCAAGGTAGTGGTTTCAAAATGACGGCTATAGAATGTAGTAATATTTTAAAATACAACAGGCTGGCAGGGCACCCTCCGCGGGTCCCATGGGGCCCGCGGCCCCCATTCGAAATCCTTTTTCTAAGATGGCGGCCATAGAATATAGTAAAAAAGGCCAGAAATATTTGAAAATACAACAGGCTGGCAGAGTACCCTCCGCGGGTCCCGTGGGGCCCGCGGCCCCCATGCGAAATGCTTTTTCTAAGATGGCGGCCATAGAATATAGTAAAAAAGGCTAGAAATATTCGAAAAAACAACAGGCTGGCAGGGTACCCTTTGCGGGTCCCGTGGGGCCCGCGGCCCCCATGCGAAATGCTTTTTCTAAGATGGCGGCCATATAATAAAGTAAAAAAGGCTAGAAATATTTGAAAAAACAACAGGCTGGCAGGGTACCCTCCGCGGGTCCCGTGGGGCCCGCGGCCCGCATGCGAAATGCTTTTCCCGAGAGGGCAGCCAAAGAATAAAGTAAAAATAGGTTTGAAATATTTGAAAAACAACAGGATGGCAGGGTATCCTCCGCGGCCCCCACGCAGAATACTTTATTCATGGTGGCGGTTTCAAAAAGGCGACCAAAGTATATAGTAAAAAAAAAGGTTAGGATTATTAAAACAAAACGGGGTGGCAGGGACCTCCGCGGGGCCCTCGGGGCCCGCGGCCCCCACGCAAAATACTAGTTTTATTTATATAGATTGACAACACTTAGGTACTTAAGTAAAATATTTGCACCCAAGGCTAGATCTATTTGGTAAAGTTATGTATTGTGGCTCTCAGTGTTTGCAATTTTTAAACTCACTCGTCCATCCCTAATATAATATTCCTTTCATCCACTCAAAGGTTGACTGGAAGAGATCCCTTAAAGGGATAAGTCCGCCTTTGTGCATGTATCTCAGTGTTTGTCAATTGTATTTTGTCGTGTTTATTTTGCACAATAAAGAGTTTACATACATACATACATATTAACAAAACAAGTTAATTTTCTATAATCGGCCTCTGATCGGTATCATAACTCTAAAATCGAAATTCGAAGTTGGTGTCCGTCCCTTTCACTCGCACATTGATGACTTGGTGCAAGCGGAAAGGCACGATGTGAACTTCGAATTTAGAATTTTGATCTACCTATAGAGCCGCAAGTCCGAAAACAGTTGAGCTACTTTTCATCATTCGTCTATCCTTGTCTGTAGTCTGAGGGCGCGGTGGGTGCAAAAACAGGATATGTGATTGCGTTAAACAATATGGCTGCTGTTTTCATTGTCTTCGAGTGCATCAAATCTCGAAAAAACGACTAGTAACTACTCGCCATAGAATACATTTTATTCGGATAAATAAATAACAACAAATGGCAATTTAATAGTACTTAAATCAAGCTTTACAGTTATAAATTAGTGTGTTAAATAAATGATTTGCATGTTAAACTAAATAAATATATTTAAACGAGATATTTCTGGCACTAGGCGAAGTACAGTCAGTAAGAAAACTTGTTGGTAAAATTAAAATTTAATAAAAATAAGGCAGAGGTTAGTAGTTTCTGTGGAAGTGTAGCAGTATTACCAATTCATATAACTACAAAAAATAGGTACACACAATTTTACGAATGGATAAGTACTTATTGAAGTTCTTGCAATAGCACACGTGCGCCTACGCTGTCAGCAGCTGAGGTATGACTGATTATTTGTTTGTAAATGTATTCTAGGATTTTTCAGTCATGGTTGACAAATATTTTCATACATTACTCGACGTTCAAGTTTCGGCGCGGCGGTTTACTTTCTTTTTTTTACTCACAGTGCTCAATCAATCTTACCCAACTACCTGCCGAAATATTAGGTACGCTAGTTTGGTGGTTCCACTGTTATGTGCGACACCGACGACCTACGGTGGAGTGTAATTCAACATTTTTATGACAGTGGGACCACGAGTCCGTAACCGAAATATTCAAACCTTCATTGTCAAACCGACCACTTAGCCCGCGAGCTGAGTTGTCCACTTTTTTTTCGTAGATAACCCACACTAATCGACTCATTCGATCACAAAGGGTTTATAATGATACAAAACAGGTAGGTACCCAGAAAAAGGAGCTTCGTCGAAGACTAGGTGCTCAGCTAACACGTGGGTCAAGCCATCGACAGCAAATGAATCGGCCAACTCAGCCCGCGGACTAAGTGTCAGATAAATAAACACCATCCATATAACAAAGCCATACAAGACCAAAGACTAGAGCGACAAGATGATCTCAGGACCCCACAAAAGTGGAAAAGTTGCAGTGCTCTGTGGGCTCATACTCATACTCATACTCATACTCATTTATTCGTAATACTTATAGTTATTACATGTCATTTTTAATGTACGATTTTAATAAAACTGGAGCACCAATAAAATAATAACACATTTTTTAATCATAAAGCTGTAGGCTTTGACTGCCAGGAAAAGAGTTCGTCGAATGTATAGAATGTGTGCTCGAGAAGCCAATTCCTGAGTTTAATTTTAAAATGCTCATTTGACCACAAAGGAATTCCACATTTATTTTAAGACACCGTACCTACAAGTAATTTTGTAATAATTAATAAACGGTATCCTCATTAGAGTAGGTACCGCACGCCGAAGTTACCGAAAAACGGCCAGTTAAAAACTACTTAACGGTTTTTCCAACCTCGAATTAGGCCGGAATCATCGAGTGTCAATGGAGCTATATTAATTTGCAAATTTCTCTATGCACCATTTATATTATACGGTTTATTATGTGACGTTAAGAAAATGTATTCCATTCGACTGCATTGTACGAACTTTAAATGGATGAAAAGAGACCAATTGTCGCCACAATTACCGCAAGCCATTTTTAAAAAGAACGTTAGCTAATCCGTTGAAAGTTTTACCGGCATCGGTTTTCTGACATAATTCCTTACTTTAATGGACGCATATTAGTGCGATGTTTTCAAATTATAATATAACAGGCCTGGTATCTCTAGAGAAACCATACTCTCAATCTTAAATCGCCTCATACCATAAAAATATAGACGGTATTTCAAACCGCCAGTAGTAAAATATAGGAAAGTCCTACACAAAGTTGTACCATTTAAACTGATGGACATGGACCTAGAGACCATTTGAACTTAATGATTTATTTTATAAACCACACTTTCGCGGTTTTAATTGTGGTCAGCATTTCTCTGTTACGTCTGTGTTCAAATTTTTAATCTTCTGTCAAAATTCACGGACAGACAACGTAACGAATTTGAATTTGGGAATCGATTAAGTTTCTTTTCGAAATTCAAATTGGTTACGTAATTTATGAAAAGAAAAGTATGAAATAATAGATAACCTCTTTACCTACAGCGTTGACTGTGACTAGTAAATCAGCGGCTCTGGCAGCGTGAATTTGCATAAGTTTTTCTCGCAAAAAGTCTCCGATGCATTGAACTATTATTCTGAGTCGCGAAATTTCTGCTACATTCGGTTTTATAAAAAACTCCCTGCAAAATGAGTTTTGCTTTTGTATGCAGCAAAAATTACGTGACTCCAACTCACAACTCAAAAAATTGCGAAAGTCTGGCCTCACCCTTAGAGAAAAAAATATCTGCTACGATCGTGTTGAAGTATTAAATACTATGAGAATGGTTTGCACCCCATAAATGCTGTTGTAGCAGGCCTTCTAAGGCGCTGCCTTGGTACCTAATTAAGATGAATGTGAACGCTGTCTTGACGTTTATTACAAGAAAAAACTTAAAAGAGTCTAAGTTACTAATGGGCTCCCTAACGGTGCCATTTGCCATCAATACAATGTCAAACATATCAGTGATTTACATTTGTGTTTAGTTTTCACGTTGCTAAAGATCTTCATAGTAGATATACTAGTGAAAATACACCGAGAATAACATTTTTCACACAAATGAGGGCAACGTATGTCTCAATTTAACATTAAATGTAGAGCCACCATATCTTCATCAGTATCACGACGGGCTATAAAGTCAAATTACCCAAGTATGTGCGGAAAAAAAAAGTATTACCTACTATATTTTGCATATTGGACATTCGTTGCTGCGTAGGTACTTTGAAAAACCTTTCATCGATTGATCTTTGACTGATTATTAATTATTCATGATTAGTAAAACCTGTATAGAATTAACTACCAAGGGATGATGTCATTCGAGTGGACTCTCTCCAATTATCGTAAAATTAAACATCCTTATAGTTCAGGAAATTATCAGAATAGTCACCCGAGTCACCCTTCGCGAGAGCTTGCGATCTGCTTAAATACCTACATGTTTATGTAAAGTACATATAGTTAAAAACATCTTCGTAGTTCTATGTTAAGTCTAACTCACTTTGTACTTTTTACTTTAGGTACATCGTTATCCCAATTAACGGTATTGTTAAGGTAGATAATATGACGGAAGCACAATCTCATCATAATTATATTACGTAAATAGTGTAACATTTATGTAATACCTCTGTGTAAGCGATGAAATGTCGTACAAGTAATGCACACCATAAAAGCCTCACTTACTTTCACGCTGATTTCTCTTTTCACAAAATAACTTGCACATATTATTTGCCGGTCTAAGGTTTTGGCGGGAAAAGTATAAGTATAAATTTTGACGCCATTTTCTTAAGCGCCATTCGCGCGCTGGACTCCGACTGCAGTGCATTCAGCCACTATTATAATTAAGAACTATTATTTTACGTAGATATAAATACTTGTTAAAAATTGTGTTAGTGAGTATTGTTAATAAATATATCGGCATTGTTTCGTTTCATTTTCTACTAATGTCCTAAACGTTAACAGAATTAAAATTAATGAAATTGTATCACAAAACTTTTCACATGATTCTCAAGACTTCTTACTTTTCAATAAAATTTAGTTCGAAAGCTTATATTTTTTGTGTGATAAGCCTCTTTCTTACTTTCTAAACATTTTAGACAAATTATAACAGAATAAATATGTAGTGCACGCTCTAAATTGAAATAAATTTTACCGTTGAACATTTTTTCTTAAGCACTTCTGAGACCAAAGCTACGCTAACTTTCAACCAAGAATGTCACATCTTGTCTATAGACTGTAGTACTAACCTAAAACACGTCAATGTTTGTACTGCAAGTGATCATACGAGATGTCAGCATGGAATCCCTCGGGGCCCGCGGAGTACCGGACCTTTTGCATCCTCCCGTCTGGTAGGAGGACGTGGTACGCCCCATTGGTCTTGCCATCGCTCTTGGCTTCTTGGTGACCGAAGTCGTTCCCGCTTTTATGATCTCGCACTCTGTAGCCGAACTCGTAGTTTGCTGCGTAGTGAAGCTGTAAAATTAAAAATAATGCTTAATTTACGTATTGCGTCTCATATCAATAAAGAAGGTTAGAGATTGACTAAGGAAGAAATAAGTTTTTGACGTAGAGTTTGAAAATGGCAATAATTTTGTGCAAAAGCTACAGTTCCCGTTTTCTACTTTCACTTGCTAAACCTTTTAAAAAAAATGAATTATTTATTATGACATAATTTACTATTGATATTTGACCTAATATATTAAGACTTTTTAATTAGAAAAATTAAGATTTGAGTAGGTATAATCATAGGATGACGATTAACGCATACATTTTCAGTATTATTTTTGTTTTATCATATTTTTTTCGAATAAAACTACATTCTATGCTCGTCTGCGTCAATATCAGGTTAGCTGGAAGAGATCCCTTCTTAGGGATAAGTTCGCCTTTGTACTATTTTCTCTGTATTTCTGTATATTTAAAATTTTATGTGCAATAAAGAGTTTACATACATACATACAATATCAATTTAACAGTAAAATAAACAAAAGAGTTAAATTCGTTCCTCGATTAAAAAAAATGGAAGTTTAAAATTATGTAGTTTAAATTTTGTTAAAAATACGATTATGTACTGATAATATAATTAATGTCGTCCCGGCTAATAGAGACCTCAGGAGACCCCAGAGCTGGCGCTTACCTCTCCCAGCGAATTTCTCTGGCTGTACAGAGAGGTAATGCCGCCAGTGTCTTGGGGTCTATGCCGCAGGAGGGCCTTTTAGATGGTGTTTTCTTTTTATAGTTAGGTATATTTATTTAGTTTTAAGTTTTGTATATTTAGTTAACTTTTAGATGACCCACTAGTTCGTTTGTCTGGCCTCTCTAACATAAAAAAATAAATAAAAAGATTTTATCATAGTTTAATTTTTTTTGTAATTCCCCTCAAATATTAATTAAATATAATTTTTAAAAATGATAATTAGGTATGTATTATGTTTCGCACCAGCCATCTTAGTTTTAGTGAGTCTTGTAAGTTTAACATTTTAAATCTATCTAATTTCTTATTATTATAAGTCTAATCTTATATTATCTTTGTGTACCATTAATTATGAATTAGTATCTAAGTTACATGTAATATTTGAGAATAATAAACTTTTTTGTGACGAGACCTACTTTTTAAAATTAATTTATCAATATTTTTTTATTATGTACAAGTAGACTGAGGAACCAAATTAACGGGGTTACAAAATAAATTAATATCATACATAATCTCATGTTTATTCATTATACAACACATACAAATTACACTAGTTCTAAAATTATGAATAATTTATTTTAATTAAATACTTAATTAAAAAATGCAGTAACTTCTTAATTAAACCCATAACATTAAGTGGTAAAGTTTTTTGTATGTACCTAACCGGAAACACGATCACAACTTAGCAGGTAAAAATTGAAGATTAGAACCAAAATAAAACTGACTGTACTGTAGAGTCGAAGAGAGTCAATTATATCCTCAACTATACAGAACTGGAGATAAGTACATACATATATAATTAATAAAACTTCTATTTTATTTCATTTTTAAAGTTATTCTGAGACACAACACAGAAAAAAAAACAAAGCTGGGTCTGGGAATTTAATAATTAGGTATCTATTATCACCGAGCTGCGATGCGTGTTTTACCTTAAACATGTTACGAAAATAATTTCTAAAAATGAAAGAAATGAAATGATTCCATCATAAATTGTAGTTTGATGTGTTGATTTATGTAAAATCCTACCACCTACCTAACCTAATATCTACCCTAAAATAAATAGTCAAAGCGATTACCCTACGTATGTGCATGACGAATTAAAATTATCTGTGAAAAAGCTATGCAATTATTGTTTCAACAACATCAATTTTCAACTATGATTTGCGTGAAAAAATTGCTTTTGTGAGGGACTCCGTAACTTCTGTAGACAGGTGAACGAGACGTTAAAAACGCACGATGTGTTTAGAGAGCATACTTAGTCGAATCTACATTTTTTTATATCCTTTAAGCACTTAACAGACGTAAAATAAACTCGAATAGGAGCTAACAACTTAGTGTCCCGTTAATTTCTGTAGTTTGTACAAATTCTTCTTAAGCTTGCTCTGCCTGTGAGCGGAAGGAAAGCGCCTCTTATACTTTCTAAACGAAGGCCGCTTTTGTTTTTTTTTAGACGACGCCGTTTGGAATATGTCTAGGTGTTCTATGTTCAAATTGTGGTGACCTATGAGGCTCTTCAATTGTGTTTCTGAGAGGACATAAAGAGACTCGCTTGGGGATTTGTGACTGTTTGAAATTCCTATATGGTGTGCAGCGCCCGAGTCGTAACTGTGGGGTGTATAACCTTGGCTGTAGGAGCTCGAAGTGTCAAACGTCAGAGGGGTCCCGTACGACGTTTCAGGAACACCGTACTGCGGTACTTCGGGGAATCTTTTTTTGAAATGATTAAAATTTTGATTGCTGTAGCCGTTATTTGGCGCGTAACTGCCGAAACTATGCTTGTGCTTCGGTTCGTAATCGTAGTCGGAAAAATCGTCAGCGTAGTCGTCGTCGTCTTCGTAATACGCGTCTCTTTGGTTCTGCATTAACGGATGCTGTCGCGTTCTAATATTGTCCTCGTAATCATCGTAAATATAGTCTGTAGCTTCTCCTATAGGGAATTTAGGTGTCACAAGAAATGTGGACATTTCGTTAAACCGCTTTCTTCCTACAGGATTAAGTCTTATAAGAGACTCTGCCTGAGGGGCAAGAGTGTCGTTAACGTTGCTAGAAAAATTAGTGTTACTGGGTATTATGAACGGATTAGTATCAAGCGTGGACCTGCGTTTCCGATTATTAGAGTGTTTGGAAAGTTTACTGTTACTTACACTGTCATCGCCGTATGCTGACACCCCTGTGCCGTCTCCAGTTAGATGTTGGACGCCTGTGTGTTGTGCATTGTGATGAAGATACCTTTCGCTTTCGTCGCCTTCGTCTTTCCCGTATTTCGGAGGTGTAGGCTGAGCGTATTGCAGCGCCTGATAGTTAGCGTAACTAGGCTGAGCAGGGTCTTCGTTTAGATAATAGTCCGGCTCTTTGTACTGCGCTTTGTGGCCCGTACTAATAGTCTGACTGGCCACTTCTACTTTATAATAATTGTTGCTTTTAGTTGTGGTTGTGTCGTGGCTTTCTTGAGGAGCTTGGGTTTGTACTGCTTGCGCTGCGTAGGTTCTCAGCTTATTGACTTTATTTGGATCTTCCACGTCGTCTACCTCTTCGGTAATCGGTGTGTGGTCTTTAGATGGTTCCGGCATATACGCGCTGGCGTAGTGTGGAATTTGTGCATATTTGGTGTAATCGTACTGCTGTGCAAGAGTGGGCCTAGATGAATCCTTTAAATAGAAATACAAGTCTATAGGAGTTTCCAGATTGCTTTTTTGTTCTTCTTCCTTATTGTGCTTCGCTGATATAATTAGGGCATTCAAATCTGTGAGTTGGTCTTTGGGGTTTTTTTTCAACATCGATTTTAACGCTTCGATGTCTTGAGCTGAGTGGTATTCCTGCATTTGGCTGTAGTGCTTCGGGTAGACATATTTCGTGTTGCTAGGGACAGCTTCGGTGAACAGCTGGCTTTCGTGTGAAGTTTGGTAATGGGACAAACCAACGTTACCGTTAGGTTTAATAGTTACTCCTTGATCGTACGTCGGCGCAGGCGATACTAAAACAGTCTGGTATCTATTGGGTTGCAGATGTTGGTAATAATCTAAAGAGCCGTGGGACCTGTGATTTCTACTTCTTTCTTTGATAACTGCGTCAGCTTTAGTTATCTTGGTTGGCTCCGGACTTTGTATTCTGACTCTTTCGACTTTCTTCTCTCTTCTTTCCTCTCTTCTGCTTTTAGGTGTGGTTGCAATAACCTTGGCGTCGCTTCTGGCTTGTTGCTGTTCTACTGCTAGTTGGTGGCTTTCTTGTGATTCGTGGTAAGCCTTCATGTAGCTGTCCATGCGGATGGGTGCTTTGGTCCACCGCTGCAGCTGTGCTCTGTGTTGTCTCACCCGTTCCGCATTAAACATTGCCTGCTGATTCTGGGCATGTAACTTGGCGTTTTGTTGGGAGTTGCCAGCAAGAGGGTTGCCATATGGGAGGAAGCCAGGACTGATCTTGGCTTTTTCGTCAATGCGAGCTTGCTCGTTGATGATTTCATGGACAGGTCGTGCGTTGCTCTTGGCCGACTTTGTTATACTTACAGGTATTATGAGGAGTAGAGTTGCTATTATTTTTGGGAACAGCATTGTACCTGGAAATTAAAATGAAACTAGATTAAGTATGTGACGTAAAAATTACCTAATATTCAATTGCAGACATCAGGGAATGGACCGGCATCAAGTCAAGACAGTGGATTTAGACTGGCTATGGACTGGACTAGATTTTTTGGAGTTGACTGCCAAACTTCAATAGTGAAGTAGCAATGTAAGAAGAAGAATCAATTGCGCTGGAATATCCTTTGACATAGTTACAGTTTGCATCCCTTAGGTAGGTCTCTTTTTAATAATTTATAGTAATTTCTGAAAATGAGAAAGATGTGTACGCTGTTATGTCCTCTTTGTATTTGAATCAAAAACTTAACTCGCGTACTACTTTTTAAACTCCGAAAAGCAAAGACGACCAAACCAGTACGGTTTCTTAAATTATGCCATAATTTACCATCTTATAATACAAATCCATATTTTAATGACATAATCCGGAAGGAAGGTCAACTCGATATTCTATTACGTCATTGATTACTCCAAAAGTAGCTTTCACAGACTATGACCCAGAATTGCATGTGTGTATGTATGATCGCGTTACATGATTAATGAGGCAATGGTCCGTATAATTTCATTATGTAAAAAAAGCACGTCATTCAAGTTCATTATTGTACATTCGCGGTAAAAAGTGGTTGTGGAAGTAATTTGCGTCCGGTTTCCCGGCGTTACGTTACGAGTAAATAAATAAAGAACTCTTCGACTTTTTGTTTGATTATTTATTGTTCATTAATAAATTCACGCAATTGGGTTTAATGATTGTTGATATTGATCAATTTCGTGGTAACATTTTTAGTGTTTCTTGTAACATTTACATTAAATTTCTAAACGTCTATGAAAATTAGAACACATGGAAAAATCCGAAAAGTAAAGCTATGGCCGGGAATCGAACCCGGATCCTCGTCATTCCGTGACGCGTGCTATACCCCTACACCACCCATAGCAGGTAAACATTTAACATTATTTATTTATTTGTAACATTTACATTAAGTTGCACATTCAGTTTTACATTAAGTTTAATTGTGCCCAGAAGTAAGTGTAGTCTAAAGAAGATGACAATATCTAATTTAACTTATTTTTTTTTTAACATTTTGCACGCAATCAGTTTATTTTGAGGGACTGAAACATAAATACGTACGATATTTTTAGTTTTAATCTTATATAAACTTGGCTCGATAAATCTTCATTTTGTAAACGCGTTTTATGTCTAATTTCTTGATGAACAAAACGTAAGCACGTAACTAAAGAAATTGCTGTATTTTTTAAATTGTATTCTTTATTTAACTTTTTTTCTATGTTTAGATGTGCGTCACGCCGCAGGTATCATTTTCTTCTCTTTTACTAAAAGGCGCACCAACGGCATGTGTGAAGAGTAGCGCTGTTCAAGATCATTGGCGCTTGTCAGAACCAGAACTCATAAAAATCGTTTTTTTTTGTCTAATTAAACAGTTATCTTGCTAATTACTATTATCTAGTTAACTGCTTTTGTTTACTGATATACAATAATAATACCGCAAAGTATCGCCCTTTCTTCAACAATGATTTAAGACTACTTTTTTGTATTTTTTATACTGAATTTTTCGAACTCCATACTTCCGATGTTTTTTTATTATTTTGTTACTTATAGGATTCAAATGTATTTTGTCTCCGGCAGTACAGGCTCAATGACCATGGTCACTTTCACTGACGCGGCCACCTGCGTAGACCAGTCGTGTGTCTATCCGTACCGTCTTAGCTTCTAAACCTGTTAGTTGTTTAATGCCTACATGCCTTGCTAACTGATGTTAACTGCGTGTTTGTATTTATGACTGACTGTTGGAATATCAAGTATTTGATCGTAAATACTTTGTTTTATTGATCACATTACTTGCCCGTGGGAATTTGGCTATTTAAGAGGGTTTTTTTTTTATTTTTCACGTGGAAAAACTTTGTTAGGCGACCATAATATAATATTTCCAAATTTTTTTATAATGTCAAATTACCGTATATTTTCCAGTTTTATGTCAATCTTGCCAAATGTGGCCTGTAGTACCTGTTACCTTAGGCTCTTTCTACCCCGTAAGGGATAAAGACGTGATTTGTGTATGTGTAGGTATGTGTATGTCAATTTTCTGACAACAATGCGTTTTAGCTCGCAATTAAATCCTCTGCAGTTTGTCCATCTGTCAATTCGTCGGTTCCTCAACATTATGGTATTACATGTCACTAAAAAATTCGTATTGAAAAAAAAGACGTACAAAACTTTTTTTTTGGTTCCACAAAAATAAAAGAAATATATTTTTTTACATATTTTTGACATAAAACTGAAATAAAAGCCATCTTTTAGGCCTTAGGTTCCCTCGTTGATAGAGATCAAACAAAAAGTGAGAGCGGGATCACGGTAGAGGTCAATACCACGTGTCAATGGTTACGCTCCCATACTGTTACATACACGCATACAAACAACATTCACACGGCTTTCGTGGGTTTTGTCTGCGTTTTATCCGATTTAATTGGGGCAAGGTTGTCATAAATTAATGTAGTTAGAATAAGTCATTTTAATTTTAACAATGTTTAATTTATTTTACGATGTTTATCGCGACAAATCTTTGAAAAATTTGTGGGATTTTTTAACAATAGAACTGCAGTTAAAACTATGCAGTTAGGAGTAGGGTTGCCACTTTTTTTTTTAATAAAATGAAGTATAATATTTTTTTATGAACTAGAGTGGTAAATGAACAGGTGGGTTACCTGATGACAAGTGATCACCAATTCACCAACACCCATTGACATCCAGAATATCAAAGGATCCACATAACATAAGGATTTGTAGATGCGTTGCCCGCCTAGACGTCTAAAGAGCGTTTTTGAAAAAAAAAACTCTACACGATCATTTTTTCCATTTTTATTATTTTAGGTTTTTCTAACTCAGAATAGATTACCATATCGATCTTTATACAAGAAAAAATGTGTCCCAAAACTTCCATTCCATTTCGTTAGTTTTTGATCGTCGTTTTTTTATATGTAAGTAATGCGACGTGACGCACAGGCAAAAAATCTATACCTAGTGAAATTTGGGACACCTTTTTTCTTGTATGAGAATCGATGGGGTAAACGATTCTGAGTAAGAAAAACCCAAAATAGTCACATTTTGGAAAAAATATGATCATGTAGACTTTTTAGCGTGTTAACGGCCCATGCGCCAATGCACAAGATTCTACCACCAGTGATAGGTAAATGACAGAAGTGCCTTCCATCTTAACTTTACTCGAGGTTCTGTTAGGCTTTTAAACTCGCTCGCAATCGCCATCGTGTTCATTTTGACAGTTCTTGTATGCATGTGACAGCTAGCTGATTCCGATGCCAATTGTCAGCCCATACATGAACTGTCAAAATGAACACGATGGCGATTGCGAGCGAGTTAGGTGATAAACCTACTGCTTACCGTACAAAAGTGAATGGGTCGTGTTGAAACGTAGTAAATTAGTAGCAGTCTGTACCGAGCTCTGGGCGTTGGTAAATATATATTCCTGTTTAATACGTTTTATTATGTATTAAGGTCTTGCCACACCCACTCGGACTGCTTCGGACGGCAGAAGGCATCTGGCAGGGGCTTTGCTTGGTACAGCACGACGGCAAACGGTAAAAAACGGATTGAACGAGCTATCTCTACTTAATATCTTGATTTCAACGTTATAGGTGGTATACTGCGGCTAGCAACCCGTCACTATTTGGATTTCCCTTTCCACCTATACGCCCTTAATCATGCTAAACGTGACCTTAAGGTTTTGTTACCCTGTAAGGCATAAAGACGTGATATATATGCGTGTAGGTACGTGTAGGTATACTGCCTGCCATTATTTGTAATTATTTAAATGTATTAGTACTTAAACATAATATTATTACTGTGTAATGTATTTGTTACTTCCATACTGGTCCGGGAGCAAAGAAATAACATAGAATGTACCAGTTACTTCTCTGCCCGCGCAGGTACAAGCGCAGCGAGGGAATAGACGAAAATGTAAGGAATCAGTTATACTTAGGCGATGCGCCTAGCAACCCGTCACAATTATGATTCCCCTTTCCACCTATATGCCCACTAACTACTAATCGTGGCCGTAAGGTCTTGTTACCATAGGCTCTGTCTACCCCGTAAGGGATATAGACGTGATATGTGTATGTGTATGTATTTTGTGGTGGTGTTGTAGGGGTATAGCACGCGTCGCGGAATGACGACGATCCGAGTTCGATTCCCAGCCATAGCTTTACTTTTCGGATTTTCCTAGGTATTCTAATTTTCAGTGTCGTTTAGAAATTTAATTTCTAACGGTAAAACCGTAGAAGTAAACAAAAAAACCAAGAAATAAAAATTCTTGATTCATTTGATAGTATCAAACATTTAGTCCTTAATGTCAGACTCTTAATTATATTCGTGGCCTTTGACAAAGTATCTTATGTCAATCTACTTCTAAATACCTGAAGCAAAAAACTAAACGAACAAAACATTGTCCATTTTTTATAATTGCATTATAATGACAACGCATAGTCATTTCCTTATTAGACAACACGAGTACTTAAACTCAGCAAGAATATTAATTACACAGAATTAATAACTTGATCTTACAATACAACACACGAAGACCTTTTTGATTTTTTAATTTATACTCGCATTAAAGAGCCATAGGAGAGCCAAGCCTACATAGAACAGAATGCCATTGTAGCTAACCTTTATAATTGTTGTAAAAGTATTGACAATTCTTTAATTTACTAAGCATTAAAACAAATAGATAGATAAAATAAATTTTATCATTGCCACAATGCAGATTATAAAGTTTCTTAAGTTACTTTCTTCTTCATTACTTAGGTATCTTTCATTTAACTACCTACTGTTGTTAACTCTCGATAAAGTTGAGTAATGTTTGACAGCTGTCATTTCTATACAATTTCTATCCTGAAACTTCGAAATACCATGAGAACGACCGCTATCTAATTCGACTCTATATCGGGGTGCTAGTCGGGTTACCTCTGGGTGTGGTCAAGAGCTGCGGTTCGTTTTTGGATCCGCCGAGGGGAAGAGCAGTGCTTGGTCCCGTGCACCCTGGGGGTTAATGATTTCCTGGCAGATTCTGAGGGATATCATTCCGGTGGCTAAGGGCCCGATAGGTGAGGAGGGGTCTTTTGACCGTGTTCTACCGTACAACGTTGCCGACATTTTTGTCACAAGATACTTGAATACTTTGGCATTGGCAAAATCATCGCATCGATCGATGGGTTCATATTAAAAAAAGAAGTAAAAGACTTTTTATCAGCAGGTATACCTAGACTAGGTTAGTGTTTATTGTTTAATGTTTCTGACAGAATAATCGATTGTTTTCTTGCAATTTAACTTAAATACCTACATAAAAAATTGGCATTTATCCTTTAGTGTCTAAATAACACATCAAGAATAATAATGAGTCAAACGATGTTTAAAAACATTCAATCTTCTCAATACTTCCGACATAAAAAATAACTAAACAGATATAAAAAATACAAAGAGCAATTCAGACTCAATTTTCATATAATTAACCCACATGGAACTAGACTCTCATAATCGGCCATAATGAATTCAATAGAATAATGAATACGTTCCGTTTCACCGATATAACGAGGATGACACGCCAAATTACGCAATATGACATAACGGAACGTAAGTTTTGGTGCCAATTCTTCCGGTGCGTTCGACCAATCAGGATCGAGTTTCTCTCGTTTTAAATTTCAAATCGGTCTATGGGATTATGTATTCAGCCAGTATCAGCGACATGGTTAATTCATGAGTCATGTGCATGTTTTTGTTTATACTTTACGATAAACAACTGATCCGTTTTGTTTACTTACTTACTATATGGTTTACTTAGTTGACGATTATTCATACATATTCGTATTCCTAAGTATTCAGTACTTTTTTTTAACTGGCGTCTAGCAAGCTATCAAATGTCCAAATGGAACCTTGGCCTCTTTACATTATATCTGTAGCTCATGCACATCCCATGGCCCATGGCTGGACACATGCCTTCTCTCAGAATAAGTGGGCTTTGGGATGACGTTTCCCCGCAGCCATTGTAGGGATATGGGATACTTAGAAGTGCAAGGCTGGATTCAAACCCATGATACTCTGTTTGAGATACTATAGGTCAAACCACTAGGCTACTAAGGCTTTTAGGGAGCTTTTATGTTAAGATAAATCGCAATACTTAATTGTGCAGTCAGAAACCCAAAAAAGGTTAGTTTTGAAAAAATAAATTCTGCATAAGCGACGGATATGAAATGACCGAAACACCGAATACGAAGTGAAGTGCTGCTCTTACATAACGCGTGCATACACATGGTTACAAACACCAGTTTGCATACTTTCCTCTAAGTAAACTAACTTAAGTTACATTTCTAATAAGTGTCACACAAGTGTGCAAGTTACAAAGGTACTGCACAAAAGTTTTATTTTTAATAATTTATTGATTTTGATACTTTTCCATGCTGGTCTGAAAAGAAAAAACATAGAATGTACCAGTTGCTTCTCCATCCGCGCAGATGGTAAAAGCCAATCGAGGGAATGGGCGAAAATCTTAGGAAGCATGTTATAGGTGATGCGGCTAGCAACCCATCACTATTTCGATTCCCCTTTCCACCTAGACGCCCACAATCATGCTAAACGCGGCCTTTAGGTCTTGTTGACTTGAGCTCTGTCAACCCCGTACAGGATAAAGACGTGATTTATGTGTGTATGTATGTATTGATTTTGTTTTGTCCTTTTTAGTGTTAAAAAAGCTGTATAAATTGGAGTTCCTTGCGGTACATTCTTCTTCACAAAACGACGCTAAAGTGTCTTATGCCGGTAGGCCTTCTTACAGATTAATTACCTAACATGCCGTTCGCTCACACTAATTCTTATCAATAGGGGAGTGAGAGGAACGGTATGATACGACCTTCGAATTTCAGAGCAACCCCCCAGAGCCTTGAGTGCGAAGATAATTCTATAATGAGCTATTAACATCCGCCGAAAAACAACAGCGCAAACACTGCTACTTAGCGCCACATGAGCGAGTCGGATCGCAGCGATCCGAACAGACCTTACATAAGGTCCACAGAATTCCTGAGCTTGCTAGTATTCGTAGTACTAATTACAGTACTAGTATTAGTAGTACTAATTGCATTACTAGTATTAATAATTAGTTACTAATTACAGTAGGTACTAGTCGTACTATGAAGTTTGCTAATTACAAAGCCGTACCTCACGGGACGCGCATCGAAATCGTCTCTATCCGTTAGGAAGTCAACAAGGATGTCTCCAATGAAATTAAAGGAAAGTCAACCGCCTTGCTCGGTGCGGATGTCCTTAACCCGCGCGTAAACACCGTTATTTAGTGCAATTGCACTTAATAATAAAGGTGAAACTGCTTATAAGTACCAACTCGCAATATTTCGAATTGAACTTATTTTTTTTTATGATATTTGTTCAGAACTGTTGCTAAGCAGAAGCCTAAGTTAAAGTTAAAGGAACACCGTTTATTATTTTACGCATTATACTTTGAATAAATAAAACGGACAGCAAAGTTCAATGATAGCAAATTTATAAAAAATGCACTTTTTTGCTTTTTAAAGAAATTTGTATAAATCGTTTCTGATTTATTATTTAATCATTGAAAGTTAAATAATTAGCTACACAAATAAATGAACGTGATATTTTCTTTTCAAGTAAATCATATTAACTCTAGGTAGGTCACGATTAGCTTAGCTTTAGAATTGCTAACATTTCAGCGACAAGGATCTAAGAAAGGTCATTCTAGTTAAGCAAACGGGGTCTTAAATTATCTATACATATCCCTTATTTCGCTTGTATGTACTTATATATTTTTAAAGTTGTTTACTGTAATAAAAATCATACTCACGCATCTTAACAAATCCTTTTGGTTCCGAAGAAACAACTTTTTTCTTAAAAACCTAACCCAATATCATGGAATTCTCACACTTTACACTAAACAAAATAATAATAGAGAAATCCTGGCTGTCAATATCACACCATCGCACAAGAACAATTTAAAAATAAAAATAAACGTGGCGTCTCAACGAACTCAAACTTCGAACTGGCAGGTTGGAAGGGAATGTTTTTCGTTTTAAGCCGACGTTATGTGGCGGTGGACTTTTAGAGAGTCTGTGCCGCGGTACCCATTGACGCTTTTAACCAGGACAAGACAACAGATCCTAAAGAAAAGCAGCAATGGTTGTAAAACAATGCGATCCGGTTTACGTTGAGTGAAGATGGCTAACGATGCGGTCGAAGGTTGAGCTTTCATTAGAGCAGATGATAATTTGCTGTGATTTATCCGCTAACGATTTTGTTGGAGATTGCTTTTTAAATTAAGTCGTTCATTATGTCATGTTGTGCATTTTAACCTTTCTTTAACTAAACGTCTTCATTCAATATTAAATTTCTTTATTTTATTACCTACTTTTGCAATTTAAGTGTGAGTGGCATTGTTACTTTTAACAATAAGTTTAATCATTACTGGCGATTTTGACGTATATTTGAATGGAAACCTCTGAAATATTTGTCAAAATCGTCGGTTGCTTTATAACTTGGAGTATCTAACTCACACAAAAAAAATGTAATAGGTAGCTACTTAGGGTGCCTAAAATTCAATGAATTTTTCATACAGACCTGTATCCCGCCTAATATTACCTAATATTATAAATGCGAAAGTTTGTGAGTGAGTGTGTGTGTGTATGTTTGTTCTTTCTGAACGGAAATAGCTGGTACCCTAGATTAAAAAGTAGGCTACTATTTTATTCCGAAAAATTGCATAATTCCCGCGGGATAGCGATAAACATGTCAATTGCTAATTCTACGCGGACGAAGTCACGGGCACGGGCACGTGGTTATACACTAAACGGGGAACAATTACATAATCTATAGCAACACTAACCTAGAAGCTCCAATGTTTTTGGCTTCTAGATAAGCGTTGCCAGATTATGAAATTGTTCCTCGTTTAGTGGATATCCACTATTTTCGAAATTCCCCCAAGTTAGGTTACTTAGGTAGGTATCTTCAGTTGCCCGAAGGGCGAAATACCCAGAAAAAGGACAGAGGCAAGGGCGGAGCTCCGTCGAAAACCAGTAAGAAATAAGAAATAAGAAACGTTCATTGTATAAAACCGTGTACAATTGTGATAACATGATTTTTATAAGTTACAACAGTTTATCCATTTCGGACGTACAATATTTAGATTTATTATTATAAATTATTAGGTAATATCTTTATTTTAATAATTTGTACAGAATAGTATTCATTTAAGTTATAAAAGCACATTGAAAGTAAAAAATCCTTTAGTTTAGTTTTATATTTATTACCATCTAAAGATTTTATATATTCGGGCAAATGATTATAAATCTTTGTACCGTTTACATAGGTGCTCTTTTCGCGTAGGACAAACAACTAGGAGGACCTCGGGCAACAACGGGTACTGTTACGGTCAAGTGCAAAAATATAAGTATCGATAGGAACTTCTCAAAAATATGTCCACGCCCTTATTACGCTGGCGTAAGAGCGTATGGTACTTATTTTTGAAACTTTGTCTATACACATATTCACACTATACACTTCTATACTTGTGTCTATACACTTGACTGTACATAAAAGACGAGTAACGCTCGACATTTTTCGGACTAGTCCGTTGTCCTTCCTGGAGCGCTCGCCCGGCAGTTCAAAAGTTTTATGAGACTATTCTACTAAAAAGAATGATTACGGAGATAAAAGATTAAGTTAACTTTATCCTCATTCATTTGACATGAGTAAGGAATTAATTCCACATTGTCGGCCATGATGCAATCTTTTGTATGAAAAGTGAAATTATCCCATGCACATAAAGATACAGATCGTAAGAAGTGGCGCGTCGCTATTACAACACCGATAATTATGTACCTTTTTAGTACGTGAACTGTTGATTTGAGGAAGAAGTGGTATAAACATCATCATCATCATCATATACCCACTGGCACAGGCTTCGCGGATGGTGTGCTATGGCTGTAGCCACGCAAGGCTAAAGCGGATTGTGGTTAGCAGGTTTTCGCACGATGTTTTCCTTTACCGAAGAGCTCATTCCAGCGGCGTAGCTAGGTAACCAAGGGCCCTGGTGCAAATAAAAAAATTGGGCCCCACTGCTATCTAAACTGGTTACGTGTTAATAATAATAGTTCGATCGAGATTTTCTGGTAAGGATTCTTGGGCCCTCTGAGCTTGAGGGCCCCGGGGCACTGCCCCGCCTAGTCCCTGGGTAGCTACGCCACCGGCTCATTCTTTCGATATTTTACATATGAATTCGGAAAAACTGTTTTTACTGGATACTCATATAAATGAGGTATCCTGCGAAATCGTCTGAAGTATTATGGCTTGATGAATCTTCTTAAGTGGACCATTACATGTTTTGTGTATATATATATTTTATATGTAGTATATTTCTGACATATATTAATTAGTTCATCGTATTATTTTAATGTTTTATTTGTTTAGGTTAAGTTAGGGTCTTTGGTCTTAGCTTTTTAGTATGTCTACTCTCTATACTCTGGTTTCTGTTGTCCTGTCCATCGTTCGAAGGTTAGCTGGAAGAGATCCCTTTAAGGGAATCGCCTTTGTACATCTGTTTTTCTCATTAACTGTAAAATTGAATGTGTTTTATGAACAATAAAGAGTTATCCATACATAAATGTATTGTGACTATGCGCACCTATACAGACATAGTAAATATGTATGTATGTATGTAAACTCTTTATTGTGCAAAATAAACAAGACAAAATACAATTGACAAACACTGAGATACATGCACAAAGGCATAAATAAGTAAGCATTAAAGTTTATGATAGTGCTATATCATCATTTAAATCTGTAGATATACAAATCCACCATAAATAATTACTATCAGTAGCGAATTAATTGATTTGGTCCAGTTTTAGTAGTAACAATATGACGTTTACTGTAAGATTGTCGTGTAGAAGCTAAATAGCTATTTCGGCTACATTGACACACGGCTCGTTGGTCTAGGGGTATGATTTTCGCTTAGGGTGCGAGAGGTCCCGGGTTCAAATCCCGGACGAGCCCAAATAGTTTTTGCATTTTTTTCTCAGCTTTAGACATTTGTTGTATTTTGTTTAATTTTTCAAAAGAAAAAAGTAGATATTTGCGTGTTTTGCTATTTCTTATTTAAATTTGGAATTTATTGTTACGTAATAAAATTTTAATTGCATTGAATGTTTTCAGATACCTAGAAACTCTAATAGCATTTTTTCTTTTGAGTATACATATAAATGTTTAGAATTTGATATCGTTATTTTTATTGATCGAATGAAGCGCCATCTAGCGGATTATCGATATCGGCTGATGTATCTACAATTCTACATATGGAACCCAAAAAAATTTTTTTTTTATTTCCTGGGTTGGCAACAAGTTTATTGCTTACCACGAAATTATTTAAATTTAAAAAAGTCATGTCATTTAGGAAATGTTTTCAGCCGCTTGAACGCTACACTTTATTTGGGTCATACATACCCAAATAAAAAGTTAAGACGAGTCCTGCAAACGGCGAAGTGAAGCCGGCTTAAACTACGCCTTATCGTCTGCGTACAGCACGCACACAAGCGCGACCAAACTTTGCCAAGCAGACTGTTCGAGACACGCACACGAGCACGCGCCAAGGTGTAGTTTGAACTGGCCTCATTTCGCCTATCGCAGAACTCCGTGTTGACTTTTTACTTGGTCTGAGAGGTCACGTATTAAATAAGATGAGTAAGCATTATGCATAAGGCGTGTCATTATGCCGCAAAATTAGATAATCGGCGGTAACACTCGATAACCCTCGATGATTCTTTAGAAATCTGTCAAATTTATATCTAAGCTAATCTCTAAAATAAGTAAGTCAATATGGATGATGTGGGCAAAAAATCTAAACCGAGGCGTGTTACGTAATTTGGAAAGTATGGTCGCCCTGTTTCATATTTCAAAATAAGCATTTGAAAAATTGTATGCTCCGAATTTTCTAAGGGATTAACTAGAAGTCGAGAGACGGAACAATATCGCCAAATTCGGGACTAATCCGCCTATAATCATAAGGCGCGCTAAATCCTTACCCATATAAATTTAAATCTATGTTAAAGGAGCACTATCTGTCATCTTGTGCATGAATCTTGTAGCTGGCTTTTTTAGGTATGTGTGTATGTGTCTATTTATATCTCCATTTATTATAAATGTGTTTCATGTATAATTTATTATGTATTTCAGTACTTAGTATATTAATATATATGTATATTCTAAATTGCACCACCTGCTCAGATCTGTTCTGTTCTCCAGTCCGTTATGGTTGCCTGGAAGAGATCGCTCTGTAGCGATAAGGCCGCCTATTGTTACCTTGTAATATTCTGTATACCTTTTTTCTGTTTTGGTTGTTATATGTGGTGTTCAATAAAGAGTTATTGTATTGTATTCCGACAAAACAGACGATCCGTGGGTACCTAACAACTAATGTGAAATGAAACACAAAAATTAAGATTTGTCTTTAATAACTTATTAAAGAACAGCGTTATATATATTTAGGGACCTTAAAGCTGTCTAATAATACATAAAATTAGATAGTACTCATAAAATAATCGTCAGCCGGGCAGGGGTCGTTGGTATCAATAGGCTTGTACCTATAAATTTTACCTTTAGTTCCAATTATTATATTATTTTTATTATCGTACGCCATGCCGGTGATCTTGAAACCTAACTGGCCAATTTTGACAGGCAAAATGCTTTTAGTAAACAGCCTGAACAGAGACCCTTTGACAGCTACCACAGCTTCATCGTGGTTGTTTATCCGGAGGATGTATTTCAACTCTCTCGTAAAACCCTTGTACTGAATAGGTTCGTACAAATCTACAGAGAAAAAGTACAATCTCCCATCGACATACTCGTAGAACGCGTTACCCTTAGCGTCCAAGACAAAGCTATAAGCCTTGGGTATTCTTTCGTATCTCTTGACAGCGGCCGAACCGTTTACAAATCTCAGTATCTCATGGTTACTTCCTGTTGCTATATACATTTGGCTGTCTGTTTTGTCAATAAATATGTTTCTGACATCATCGTCGCCGATAGGTCTCTCGGCTGAGATCTCACTGTTCGGATAATCGTAAGTCACTAAACCCTGATTCGTGCCTATGTAGATCACGTTGTTAGGTACGTCTACTGCGACGCATTGTCCGATCAGGTCATCAGCGACAGGCAGTTCTTTGATGCCCAAAGCGCCATGCTTAAGGACGTGGATGCCCTTGGTGTAGTTCCTTTTGTGGAGGATGAAGAATATGTTGTCGGTTCGGGGGTCGACGACGATTCCGGTGGCGTAGCCGTCGATGGTGGCGATGAGTTGCCGCTTGAAGAACTCGTTGCCTATTTTGATCCTGTCGCATTTCTCTGCACAGTAGATGTCTATGAAGAGTATCATGATAGATAGGACTGCGCCGCAGCTGTCCTTTAGAAAACGCATGGTGGACGGGCTCTGGAACGTAATAATGGTGCATGAGAAAGCAGGACGGATAGAAGGTCGACGGGACTATCAGTTTAATGATACAAGGAAAGCTTTTTCATGACTTGATGTTGTCACTATCCAATCAGAATCTGGTGGTTGTAGAAAAGATGTTAGAACCACAAATGTACTAACATCACATACAGCTATTCTAGCTAGCGCAAGGTTAACTTATCTCAGAGCTAATAGGATTTAGGCGTAAATAAACTTTAACCTAAAATTCTACATTTACCGTAATTACAAAGGCGATCTGGCCGAAGAACGAGGTGGTCTATTCCTGATCCCAAACCTTCTCTGAACAAACATCTACAAATACTACGATTTATTAGTATTAGCACGTTTACAATGAGCAACATTTTAAGTAGAAGAGAGACGTGTTAAGAACGACTTTAAGACACAGTTTTAGTTCTTGTTTTAGCTACAACTTTCTCACAACCTTGAATCTGAATCCATAGTGAACTACAGTCATGAAAAAAGCTTACCTATATTGATCTGGAGTCTCGCTCGATGGGATCCCGTGGACCATCGGGACGCATCCTCCTTTCTCAATAACAAAAACATACATGTTATAAAATTATACTAAAAATGTGGGTAGCACAGCATTGGACGGTCGAAGTGCCTGGGTCCCAACAAGCTTGCAGTAACGGGTACACTACACGGGTGGGATACTATTCTTAACCGGCCAGGTCTATACGGCCCGTCCGGCTCGAGGTGATCTGTTAATGGGGAGAGGTCCCAATATTGAGAATGTAGTCTTCTCATAACAGAAAAGGAACATGATATAGGTTTGAGAAATAAATAAAGACAACGTTATTAGTAATACGAGTATCTGGCAATGCGTTCTTTACGGCGTGTGTCCCGAGCCGTTTGTTAATTAATTAATTTATTTTATTTATTTATTAATTCAGTAACAATAGACATTGTGTTTGAAAAAAAACAGGATGGGAATCAACTTAAATATTCACATTGACAATACAAATGTCACAGACAAGACAACAACTACACACTTAAATCAAATTAAGCTCCATTCAATCTACCAATTCGCTCAGCGAATAAGCATTGCCATACAACGTGGCAATGCTGCCAGCCTTCTGGGCACCCTCCCCATTGGCGGCGATTTGGGAGAAATTTTTTATCTTTAATAATAGTTTTAGGTAGGTTTAAGTTATTTTTAAGTTTTGACTGTTATTTATTGTTTTCTTTTGCTGTTTTAATAAAAATAGTCGATCTACCACAATCCATTTCTCAACCCTTATTCGACCGGTAGTCTCTTATTGATATTATAACGCCTGATGAAAAATACATGTGAAATATTCCGCTACAAACATTTTATAAGGCGTTCCAATGCATTCACAATTCGACTTTCACGTACATATTATAATATTATGTCGCATAAGTACGCCCTAGACTTGAAATTTTTGAGTAACTTGTGTAAAAAACAACTTGAAAAAAAACGCCTACAATCATGCTAAACGTGGCTTTAAGGTTACCTTAGGCTCTGTCTACCCCGTGAGGCATAAAGACGTGATATGTATGAATTTAAACACGTTCACACAAAAAAACAAAGGTTAATTAATGGCCGGTATTGAACACAACACCCGTGACTCAGATACAAGATTGCAATTCGTATTCATTACACAAATGCATGGGTTTCGAACCTAGGACCTCCAGCTTCATAGTCAGGGTCACTTGGCTATCCGTACATTGTTAAATAAATGGTAGATCATACCTGTTCTCGCGATGGAACTGCACTTCGGTCGGCGTGCCGGCGGGGCTCTTTTTAAAACATTTATACTAGCCAGAGCATCGGGTGACGACGGCACTCAATAATATTTACACAGTGAACTGCTCCGCTCATCCACAGGGTGTCGCAAATGGAGGTTAGATCGCGAATGCAGGTTAAAGTTTGATTTCCTAAAATTAGATACAATCATTCTATACGGGAACGTGCTGGTGTGAAAGAGGATATAGTGACTAGGATAGAAAAAAGTATGCTTAGTTGGTTTGGTCACGTAGAGCGGATGGATGAAAGTAGATTAACTAAACAGATCTATTTGGGGAGTGTGAATGCTAACGTTGGGAGGGGAAGGCCTAGACGGACGTTTCGAGACCAAATAGGAGACGTTTTGGAAAAAGGTCAGGTCAGGAGTACCCGAAACCGACGAGCATGTATGAAGAGATTGATGAATGTGGATGAAGCGAAAGAAGTATGTCGGGATCGTAGCAAGTGGAACAAAGTAGTCTCTGCCTACCCCTGTGGGAAAGAGGCGTGACGGTATGTATCATTCTATACTACACTTCCATGCTAGGGCATTCCGATTCATAGGTTCGTTTGCAGTGGCGTAACTATAACGTATGGTAAAGAAGTGCATCAGCGTCCCTTCTGTGCTCTAAACCAAGCCAGTTCGGGGCCCCGTAGAGCGCGGCCCGTGGCATTTTGCCACCCCTGCCACCCTATAGTTACGCCATGTTCGCTCGCTGTCAGGTCCCTAATACTTCTTTTTTAATATGGCTCGATCGATGAGATGATTTCGCCAATGTCAAAGTAATAAATACAGTATTCAAAAATCTTGTGACAAAAATGTCGGCTACGTTGTACGTTAGAACGCGGTCAAAAGACCCCTCCTCCTGTCGGGCTCTTAGCTAACGGATAACGATATCCCTCAGAATCTGCCAGGAAATCATTGACCGATGCCCAGGGTGCACCGGACCAAGCACTGCTCTTCACTCCGCACGGATCCAAAAACGAACCGCAGCTTGACCACACACGGAGATAACCCGACTCGCACTCAAGGTCCATACTAAAAATGATAGCTAAAACCTGAACTGAATATTAAATTAAAGATAAAATATTTCTCCTAAATCGCCGCCAACTGGGAGGGTGCCCAGAAGGCTGGCAGCAAAATCCACGTTGAACGGCAATGCTTACGCGCCCTCTGGTCATAATAGGAGGCCTCTATAAGGCGCGCCGAGATACCTTTGTAGGTACTTACACACAGCGCACGCTTGGCCCCCTTGGCCCCCATTTATTAAATTACTGGATTTAGTATGTAACTAGTTAGTATTTTTTACATTAAATACTAATTTAAATGTTGAGGAACTCTTACTAATTGCAAACTGGTTTTAACACCATAAGGGTTGATTTTGGAAAAAAAACTTAACATGTGTTTTGTGTTTAGTAGTAGGTACCTACGTATAGATAGTTTACTTTAGTATCCGTGTGAGTATCGTTGCGTTGTTGCATCCTAAAATAAGTTTCACATCTCTGGATTTAAAATTACAGCCTTAACTCCTCTACCTTCTAAAACCTCTGAAAGGGTAAATTGTCGGACAATACCAAACAAATATGTCACAAAAGCTCCATCAAATTGTGGGGAAATTAATACCATTCGATCAGTTAACTTTAATATATCGGTCTCAACATTAGTTACCTCTTTAATTCGTAATGAATTTTATTGTGTACGCTCGTGATATAGGAGCCGCCTGTATAAAAATAATAAGTCCGTGATGTCAATTTGTCTAACAATTAAATGATCTAATAGAAATAAATGTTTTCATCTATTATGTCCTTTACAATGCGGCTTGCACTCATCTGTGACCTTTCGAAGGGAGGAGGTGTCAAGTCAGGTAATTATTTAAAATAAAATTAACGCGACTAATTCACTACAGACATAGGTAATAGGGCCCCTATGAACTTTCATTGGGCCTCTATTCCGAGTCGGTGATAAAAGCTAAGCTAACAGTAAAAACCTAACTAACATCACACTCAGTTCTTACTGTTTAGTGCCTTTAGTGCCCGCTGTGTAGTGTACCTAAAGTACGCCTAATGTGAGTTGCACCAAATTTCTTTAACTATAACATTAACCATAACCAACGACTTTGACACGTTTCATAGGATTAACGACTTTGACAAGTTTCATAGGATTTCTGACACCGACCGTTAAGGTCCCAGTTTTCGGTCACAAAATATTTCTCGGCTTTTGCGTTAAATGACAAATATAAGAGTTTTTGGTTTGTTGTAGTTAAAACTACGCCTCGCACAAGTGCAACTCAAAAACTACGCCTCACACAAGTGCAACCTCAGCAGTTTTAGGCGTTCCATTCGAGAGACAATAAAATTAGATTATTTACGAGTAAGTATAGTAGACCCATTTTGTAAAACTACTAAGAAAATAATAGCCAAATAACCAAAAATATGTTACCTTTGTGCTTTTTGTCTGCACAGCAGTTTTTTTTAATTTCTTTATATGTGTTTCTTCCGTGCTGGTCTGGTTTTAAAGATAAAACTTAGAATGTACCAGTTGCTTCTCTTCCTGTGCAGATGGTAAAAGCCCGTCGAGGGAATGGACGAAAATCTTAGAGATCATGTGGTAGCGATGCGGCTAGCAACTATTTTGATTCCCCTTTCCACCTACACGCCCACAATCATGCTAAACGTGGCCTTAAGCTTTTGCTACCTTCTTTAGACTCTGTTATTTAAAACCATAACATCTTGTAGGTATAGCTTAATAGTAAGACCCTTAGAATCGGAAGAAGAAATGACAATAAAATACACTTCAAGATTTAAATCCGTTTACTTTCCACAATGTTCGCCGCTGTACTTGTACACAATACCATTCGTAGACAGATAGAAATCATCTCCATCAAACGCGATGCCGGAAGGAACGAAATCTAAGCCCATCAGTTTCTTAGGAATCAAACTATCTGGTCTCAAATGATATAAACCATCGTTCGTCGCTATAACAACTCTATCGGTTTCATCTATAGCTACTGCTCTAGCAGCATTTTTACCGATACCTACAAATTCAATAGGCTCGTGGAAGCCTTTAAGCAGAACTTTAACGTATTTCGAATCGCATTCGTAGAAAATATTGTCGTCTGCGTCAACAGCTATGATGAAGGCGCAGGGTACGTGTTGCACTCTTTGCTTTTCGTTTTTCTTCAAATTAACTTTATACACTTCGTTGTTAGGGTAGACGACTACGTACAAGTCGTCTCCGTGGCTAGGTTTGTACAATTGTACAATGTCTTCGTCTTTTAGGCTGACGAAGTTAGGTTTATCAGTCTTGTTGAGGACGTGCAAGCCGCCGTCAGTGCCTAAGTATACTTTATCATTTTTCACGTCGACCGCTGCGGTTTGACCATTAATGTTCTCGATTTTGATTGGTTCTCCGTATCTTAGGATGTATTGATCCATTTTGGTCTGAACTTCATCATCCTGCAGTGAATCGAGATCGATTAGAGTGAAGAGGAGGTCTTTGTTGTTTGGGTTGAAGACTAAATTTGTGGGTAATCCTTTTATGGTTAGGACTGCCGTTCTAGTGTAATGTTGGCTGTCGTAGACATGGGAGCAGTTGTCAGCAAAAACGGCCGATATGAATAATAGTAGCAATGGCAGCATTGTTTATCTGGAACAGAGTAAATGGTGTAAATAGGAGGGTTCAAACAGTTAAGGGTTATCATAAGACAGATAAACGAGTGGTTTCGAGCTAACGGTTCGAATATGTTATGGGCATATTGTAGCCAAACGAGGAGTTGATTTAAACTTAAAATTTTATGGTATATTCTGTTTTTTTTTGGATGAAAAATTGATACTTTTCTTCTAAGTCTACTTAATGCAAATTTGTTTTTGTTAAATGGGATTTTGGCACTAATAATTGTAAATTTTGCAAAACGCAACGGTTCGACGGGTAGGTTGCGAACTCGGGGTTCTCGTAAAAGCTGTTCCGGTCATTCTGAAGTCCACTTAAGATTTTAGTGTAGATCAAGTTAGAATTAGAAATCAATATCGACGGAGTAATCTTAAAAATACAGTTGGTGGATGTTGAAAATTGCAAAACGAAAATATTAAAAGGCCAATTTTATTATGTTTGCAGGAATTATTTGACAAAATAAAACTATTAGTTGGGTGATTTTTACTTAAGTAATTTTGATTTATGATTATAATTTAATATATAAATTTAATATAAAAAAAAATTGTAGGTATACTATATTAGCACTTTTCGTTTCTTAAAGTGTGTCTCCTGTCGTACACTTAGAGGCAATTTAAACTTAACATTTATTTTTCAAAAGAATATGCAAACAACTTACAAATTCACGACTTAAAACCAGCACAGAACTCACTCAACTGAGATAATATCACAAAAATTACTCCTATTATTAAGACAGGTCAATCAACCGTTATCAATATAGAACGAACAATAGCTTATCAACAAATAAATTTAATAAATAGGATAGAATTAGGCGGGGTGTGTTGGCTGCACTGTTTTCTTTTTAAATAAACTTTACACTCTAGTAACTGTTATATATCTGAGTGTAAAGGAAGGAAATAGATTATATTGGCGCGTGTCCGTTGTAGCATGAAAGGATTTTCTAACTTTTTCTAACATAGTGGAGGCAATTTGTTATTATCCAGCCAATATTTTTTCTTTTTAGTACCTACCGTGCATAAATATCAATGAGGTTGAAAATTAATTGTTAGGAATTAATTTATTGAATCAGGCGATAATTTGCGGAGATTCATTTCAATGAACAAAAAATATTTACATTAGATACTAAATATTTTTTTTTTGTTTATGCTAAGGATTATCATAATTTTATTCCTTTATGTCAGCCCTCAGCTAAAATTATAAAGAACGAAAGCTATATAAAAAGCTAATTGTACCTATCTACTACCATTGACGTATCATGGGCAGTGCCATGCGTTCCGGGGCCCCAAATCCTGATCAGCAAGCCTCGTATTGAACTTCACATAAAAAAAATCCCCTCTTTCTAATTATAAATGAAGTAGGTAATAAAGTACCTGGATAGGTTAATTAGGGGCTTCAATTTTTTTACACCACCTTAATGTCCGTAATTTAGATTTCTGTGGAATTGTAATAATCACAATGAGCTAATACTTAATAGAAACAAAAGACTCCTTAAGTCGAAAAAGAAAAAAAAATCAAGAACCTCGCTTTATCGAATAAATTTTGAACGAACGTCACTTGTTCCAGATAAACAATGCTGCCGTTAATACTGTTACTTAAATCGGCCGTTATCGACAACTGCTCCCATGTTTACGACAGCCACCATTACACAAGAACGTCAGTTCTAACCATAAAAGGATTACCCACAAATTTGGTCTTCAATCCTAAGAACAACGACCTCCTCTTCACTTTAATCGATATCGAATCGTTGCAAGACGAAGTTCAGACCGAAATGAACCTATACATTCTAAGAAACGGAGAGCCAATCGAAATTGAGAACATTAACGGGCAAGCAGCAGCAAACGACGCAAAAAATGATAAAGTATACGTAGGAACTGATGAAGGTTTACACGTACTCGACAAGACTGATAAACCTAACTTCGTCAGCCTAAAAGACGAAGACATTGTACAATTGTACAAACCTAATCACGGAGACGACTTGTACGTAGTCGTCTTCCCTAACAACGAAGTGTATAAAGTTAATTTGAAGAACAACGAAAAGCAAAGAGTGCAACACGTACCCTGCGCCTTTATTATAGCTGTTGACGCAGACGACAATATTTTCTACGAATGCGATTCGAAACACGTTAAAGTTCTGCTTAAAGGCTTCCACGAGCCCATAGAGTTCGTAGGTATCGCTAAAAATGCTGCTAGAGCAGTGGCTGTAGATAAAGCAAATAGAGTTGTTTTAGCAACGAACGATGGTCTATATCATTTGAGACCAGATAGTTTGATTCCTAAAAAACTGATGGACTTAGATTTCGTTCCTTCCGGCATCGCGTTTGATGGAGATGATTTCTATCTGTCTACGAATGGTGTTGTGTACAAGTACAGCGGCGAACATTGTGGAAAGTAAACGGATTTAAATCTTGAAGTGTTTTTTTATACTTCTATTCCCGATCATTAGGGTCTTTCCGTGGTTATACTAGCTGAGCCATAAAGAGGTGTAAGTAATGTACTGTAAAACGGGTTAGGGACAAAATTGAACTTCAAATCTCGAAAAGATAAAAAAAACAATTACCTATATGTGGCAGGTCCTGCTACTTGCTATGGGTGGTGTAGGGGTATAGCACGCGTCACGGAATGACGAGGATCCGGGCTCGATTCCCGGCCATAGCTTTATATTTCAGATTTTACGGAAAAAACCGTAAAGGTAAATACAAAAAATCAAAAAGTAAAAATTCTTGATTCATTTGATAGATAAAAAATGTTCCGGCGGTATGAATTTTAGTTTTACAATGATTGCGGGACGTTTAGTTTTATAATTTAAACAATAAACACTAAAGTATACGCAAATCTCAGCTAACCCCGTAGTGGGGTCAGAAGGGATCGGAACAAATAAAATAAAAAAAACAGAAAACAGGAGTAAGCTATGGACTAGTCTAGTAGCAAATAATTTAGTAGCTAAACTATTAAAAAATAAGACGAAAAAAACATACAAAATTATTCAGCACGGGATGCAGTAAACGTATGCAGTTAAGATAATAAGTTTGACATGTGACAGAATGTGACAGCCAAAATAAATTTGTGTTACATTGCTGCTCGACAGAATTAAAAATTAATTACGTCGTGTTAGTTAGAGACAATTAAAAATGAAGATTGAACTAGCGACCGGGTAACGGGTGCCATCAGTGTTTCTCTACTATAATATGCATGTATTACACATATAAATCTGCCTCTTGAATCACTCTGTCTATTAAAAAAAATCGCATCAAAATTCGTTGCGTAGTTTTAAAGATCTAAGCATACATAAGGCCAGACAGACAGACAGCGGAAAGCGACATTGTTTTAAATTATGTAGTGATATCGTTTGTACCGCTAAAGCCTATGTCTAGTTCAGTGGTTCTTAACCGGTGGTCCGCGGACCACTGGTGGTCCCTGGAAGCATCCAAAGTGTTACGCGGGGCCAATCTAATAAATTAATTAGATAAGTGACAACCAGACACAGCGCGTGAAGGTGCAATTTCGTCCATAGGGACTGATCGAAGCCATACGTTAGATATTATGTAGTTACTAGGTGGTCCATGGCAAGACAGAAATTTTGATAAATGGTCTCTCATGTCTGAAAGGTTAAGAACCACTGGTCTAGTTAAAGGTTTTGCCCGAATTCCAAATGCACGCTGTAGTTTCTTAGGCTGTCTGCCTCACGGCTTAGACGTGCCGTCAGACAGTGCGCCCGCGCACCGTCAGATAACACGCATTGCTGAATGGCGCTGATGGCGTGAGGAAAGTGAGTTATATCATCGGTTCATCGCATAATTACTTAAGTACCGGCGGCCTAATACATACATACATAAATCACGTCTTTATCCCTTACGAGATAGACTAGGGCCGGATTTACCATAGCAGCTGAAAAAGCTGAAGCTTTAGGGGGGGGGGGGGGGTCTTGGTGGCCAAATTAGCCCAAAAAAAGTAGTAAAAATAATCTAGAAAATAAATTAACGTTAATGTGAACAGTGTATCTAATTTATATTTATTCAGTGTATCTTCCATGCTGGTCTGGGAGCAAAGAAAAAACATAGAATGTACCAGTTGCTTCTCTACCCATGCAGATGGTAAAAGCCCATCGAGGGAATGGGCGAAAATAATAGGAATCATGTAATAGGCGATGAGGCTGGCAACCCATCACTATTTTGATTCCATTTTCCACCTATAGGTACGCCCACAATCTTGCTAAAATGTGGCCTGTAGGTACCTGTTACCTCAGGCTCTGTCTACCCCGTAAGGGATAAAGACGTGATTTGTGTATGTATGTATGTATCTAATTTCAAAGGTCAGTAGGGGCGGCAACAATTGATGAATAGCTTTGGGGCGGCAAATGTTATATCCAGCACTGGGGTAAACAGAGCCTGAGTAACAAGACCTAATGGCCACGCTTAGCAAGATTGTAGGGGTATAGATGGAAAGGGAAGACAAAATAAGTGATTTAGGTCCGGCTAATTACGAGTTGTACCGCGGCGACCGAGCTAAGCTCCAAAAATCTGAAATAAGCGTTTTACTAGATCGATTTTTCCCTCCCGAAACTCCCTGAGTTCTTCGAACAGCATCCAACCGGACCATCCGTTTTAGCGCGAAAGAATAAACGTGCACGCAGACATAAAATCTTTCACATTCATAATTGGTAAAGCGGCAAGTGAAAAACTGGGATGTAGTAAAAAGGTGCTTCAAATTATAATTACATATAAACCGATAACTCACGTTGTCCCAATATACCTACATATTACTTATTTATCATTACACATAAACGGATCACTCACGTATAAAAAGTCGAGTGATGCTCGACATGTTTCGGACTATTTCGTAGTCCTTTTTCCAAGAGCGCTCGCCCCGGCGGCAGCGACACGAACACTGCGCGCCAGCGCTCTGCTCGCGCGGCTGTTCGACGCAACTGACAGCGGCGCACAACTACCCTCGTTTTCATCGTCATTTTTATTATTGTCAAATGTCGGGCAGCACACAACACTGATCACGTCACTCCGTAAAGGTTCGCTCACACTCACCGTTTGGTCAATATTTAAAACAGTTTTCCAACTCGGGGGCACCGACCATCCACTATCTCGGTTGAAACTACTACTAAACTATTACTTATTTATTTACTATCGAGATCCTATAATTAAATTCATCTAACCATTTTTTCCAGTGTCTGCAATGTCATCACTCACGGTTGCGTGGCTTGTCCTCGCCGCAGTTGTCTCCAGCCAGCGACAGCAGCAGCGCCTCTTCAAACCCGACCAGATCATCTTCGCGTCAGACTTCAACATCACCAGCATCATCGTCCCCGCTGACAACAACATCAGCATGCTACACGAGTCATCAGAGATACCAAACGTTTTCTTCACCGTCTCCGATCCTAAACTAGAAGGCGGCAGCTGTATATACGTCCTACAAGGTCTATCCGCGTATGAAATCATAGAAGGAGGAAGGGATACCACATCAGACTTCAGCTCAGACACTTCTATTTACTTTGGAACGAAGAACGGCATATACAAATACGAACCGGACTCGCTGTCAGCTAAAAAATACGGTCTATTCAACGACGACATCAAACAGCTGCAAAAAGCGAACGGGACGGACGCAATTTACATATTGACAACTGAAAATCAGCTCTTCAAGATCGAAGCTAACGGGAGCAAGAAAACTAAAGTGCCGTCGGTGGCGTGCGCTTCTGAATTCGTCCTGGATACGTCCAACAACATATATTATATCGCTTGCGGGGAGTATTGGCCCCGCGTCCTGACTTCAGATGGTTCCCTGATAGAACTGACAACGAATCTGATGGAAGATTTCTCGGAAATCAAACTCCTGAGGCCTGCCTTTTTAATGGATTTAAGTGTCCCTTTTATAGCTGACGGGGACCTCTATATCTTGTATTCTAACGGCACAGGGGAGAAGAAGGACTTCTCTATGAGGGAACGCCCCAGCGCGTACAGTGTTGACGCGGCAATATACATTCTAGCTGCCCTAGATGGAAAGATTTACGAGTTCAATGTTATGGAAGTCCTTCTCAAGTCTATGTTTGGATTGGCAGACGGGATAGGAGATTTAACCAGGATTGTGTTGCAACTTATTGATAAAGCTAAAGACAAAAACAATATTCGTGGCTACCATAGTTTTATTAAATAGTTGAGCACTGATTGATTTCTCTTTTAATGGACCACTGAGGGGTTACGGTTCTTATGGGATTAGTAGAGACTATACTACATCTTCTCTTATATATAAAAGAAAGTCGTGTTAGTTACACTATTTATAACTCGAGAACGGCTGAACTGATTTGGCTGAAAATTGGTAGGGAGGTAGCTTAGAACCAGGAGACGGACATAGGATACTTTTTATCCCGATTTTCCCACGGGATTGGAAAATTCCGAAATGTTGTACTAATAAAGCTACAGACATTAAATTTAGCATGCCTACACATTATTCCTGTTAGAATGAATCGGAACGCATGCTAACTTTTTAATTATGTGACAGCCTTCACTTGACTGTCAACTTTTCCCTCGCTATAAAATGCAATGTGTGTACGGTGTGATGCCGATAATAAAATAGATTAACACAATTATAGTTTCACTGCAACTGGCCTCTGATCCGACCTATCTTAACAGCAGAGCGTGGTTGATCGGATGCAGTGAAATCATGTCGGGAAGTGCGTGCAGTTTCCCGAAGCTGAACGACAATGTCGCGTTCTCCAACTGGAAATTTCGTGTGAAAATTCTACTGGAAGAAAAGGGATTATCTGGTGTCATAGACCAAAGCGGAGATGACAAAACTAAGAAGAACATAAGTGTGGAAAACGAAGCCAAAGCGAAGTCGATTATCGTGCAATGTCTGTCTGACAGATACTTAGACTTGGTTAAAAAGTGTACGACGGCGGCGGCAATGATAGCAGCTCTCGAAGCAGTGTTTGAAAGAAAAAGTGTTTTTAACAAGCTGTACTTACGCAAGAAGTTACTCTCTATGAAATGTGAAAGCGGACAAAATCTTCAGGACCATTTTTTGAAATTTGACAGCTTGATCACGGAGCTCGAAGCAGCTGGATCTACAGTGTTAGATGATAGTGACAAACTCACACACTTGTTTCTTACCTTACCTGAAGAGTACAATACTGTAATAACAACACTGGAAACAATGAGTACTGATAAAGATCTTACCGTGGAATTAGTAAAGTCAAGATTGTTGGATGCAGAACTAAAAATAAAACAAAAAACTAGTGATGAAGTGGAAAGCAGTTTTCTTACCTGTTTTAAATGTGGCAAAGAAGGCCACATGGCATATCGCTGTGACAAGAAATCTGAAAGAGGCAGAGGACATCACAATCCTCATAATAGAGGTAGAGGCCGAAGTAGAAGGTACAGATTTAGAGGAAGAAGTCAAGTGCATGCAGCTGATGCGGAAAGCTTCAACACAGGAGAAATGTTTGTGGCCCTGAGCACAGAGAAGATGCCACAAGCTAACGCGTCAGAAATTCTATTTGTGGTGGACTCAGGAGCGACACATAATTTTATTCAAGAGAAGTATGAAAAACATATGATAGATGTAATCAACCTAGAACAGAAAATACAAATTAAGATTGCAAATGGTGAAATGTTGATTGCTAAGAAGAAAGGACTATTGAAGACATATTATGAAGACAAACCGGTGACTATTGAGGGTCTTATTGTAAGTGGAATTGCTCATAATTTATTATCTGTGAATGAGCTGATGCATAAAGGTAAAAGTGTCATGTTTAAAGACGGACAACTCATAATAAAATCTGATAAAGCAGTATACTATGGAGAAAAGAATGGAAAACTCTATACATTAAGATTAAGCCTAAAAAAGGAGGAATATGCATGTCACTACACATCAAATGAAGAAAAAGGAGACCTATGGCATCGTAGACTGGGACACCTTAACAGAAAAGGATTGCAAATAATGGACCTTCCCACTACTGACAAAGTGTGCAACATGTGTATGAGAAATAAGAGTACCAGGTTACCCTTCAAACCTGTTACAAAGTCACAATCGAATGAGGTCGGAGAACTCATCCACTCCGATGTTGCAGGTCCAATGAAACAGCCAACTAAAGAAGGTCACAGATATTACCAGACTATACTGGACGACTACTCACATTTTACACAAACATACTTACTTGTGAACAAATCAGAAGCTGCAGACAACTTAATAAAATATATAAGAGAGACAGAAAGAGAAAAAAGTGTGAAAATTAAGAAAATCCGTTGCGATAATGGTGGCGAGTACTCATCTAACATGTTTAAAAGATTTTGCAGTGAGAAAGGATTAAAAATAGAGTATACTATACCATATAGCCCGCAAATGAATGGAAAGAGTGAACGGCTAAACCGTAGTATATATGAAAAAGCAAGAACAATTCTAGATGAATCAAACCTACCAAGATATCTATGGGGCCATGCTATACTAACAGCTACATTTATGATGAACCGTTGTCCATCAAGTGCAGTTGATTATCAGATACCTGCATTACTATTCGACAGAGAAATGATGCTTAATAAATTGAAGCCATTTGGATGCAAAGGATGGATGGTGGTACTGCCAAGGAAAGATAAGCTGGACCCACAAGCTAGAGAAGTAAGGATGATTGGATATGCAAGGACTGGATATAAGGTTTGGGATCCTGAAACAGAAAATATTATTAATACAAGAGATATTAGATTTGATGAAAGAGACTACAAATACTTACCGAAACCGAACACAGCACAAGAGGAATACTACTACTATGAAAATACAGAAGAAAATAAAGAACAGAAAAAAGAAGAACCAGTAGTAGAGAAGGAAAAAGAAGTGAAGAATAATGAAGAAGAGATAAATCAGCCACAGAATAGCACCACTAGTAGTTCAACAAGAAGCGGAAGACAAGTAAATGTACCTAGACACTTAAGCGAATATGAGCTACATGAAACCTACTGCCTTGTGAGTACTAATGAAGAAGATCCTAAAGACTATAAGGAAGCCGTGAATAGTGGATGGGGAGAAGCAATTAAAATAGAAGTAGATGCACTAAATAAAATGAATACTTGGACAGAAACAGACAAGCCGGAGAATGTAAAAATTATAGACACAAAATGGGTATTCAAAACTAAAGAAAATGGACTAAAAAAGGCAAGATTAGTAGTAAAAGGATTTCAGCTTAAAGAAGATTTTGATTTTGGTAAAAATTATGCACCCGTGGCAAGAACATCTACAGTACGCACCCTTCTTGCCCATGCAGTACAAAAGAACTGGAATATTAAACAGCTTGACGTACCAACAGCGTTTCTGAATGGAATGCTTGAGTCTAATGTTTATATCAAGCCTCCAGAAGGTGTAAAAATTGAAGAGAATAAAGTACTAAAATTAAACAGGGGCCTATATGGACTGAGAGAAAGCCCAAAAGTATGGAATGAAAGATTTAACAGTTTTGCTGAAGAAAAGGGGTTTATTAGATCTCAGCATGATTTCTGCCTATACATAGGAGAAAAGATAGATGTATGGATGCTCATCTATGTTGATGATATCATTTTAACCGGAAAAGAGGAAAATATAGAAAAGATTGTACATAACCTAAAGACTGAATTTAGAGTTAAAGACTTTGGGTTTCCTAAATTATTTCTTGGAATGGAAATAGAAAAACAGGATGATGGACTAAGGATTACACAGAAGAGACAAATAAATAACATGCTTATAAAATTTAAAATGACGGATTGTAACCCCACAGCATCGCCTCTAACAAAAGGCTATCAACCTGAAGAAACTGAGGAACTTGACTATGACGTTCCTTATCGCCAACTCATTGGCAGCCTCATGTATGTCGCTACAGTTTCGCGCCCAGATATAGCGTTTGCGACTTCTTACTTAAGTCAGCACCTAGACAGACCGACCAAGAGCCTTTGGACGCAAGGAAAGAGGGTACTGCGTTACTTGAAAGGCACCCAAGATGCTGGTTTACTGTATGAGAAATCTGAGGTATTGGCTATAGAAACTTATTCAGATGCAGACTGGGCAGGATGCCACAATGACCGGAAGAGTGTGTCAGGTTCCGTGACACTATACAATGGATGCCCAGTCGCCTGGTTTTCAAGAAAGCAAGCCTGCGTAGCCCTATCAACTGTAGAAGCAGAATATGTGGCCGGAGCAACCAGTGCTTGTGATCTTTTATACATTAAAGGACTGTACTTTGATTTTAATGGACATGACAGTGAAATAGTGTGCATTCTGTATATGGACAATAAAGGTGCCATACAAATGGCCAAATCATTTGAGAACAGTAAGCGTGCCAAACATATAGATATAAAATATCATTTCTTAAAGGATTTTGTAAATAAGAAACTATGTCATATTGAATATGTTCCCACTGATCATAATATTGCAGATATATGTACTAAAGCTTTATCCAGTGAGAAACTCTTAAATTTAAAGGGTAAATTAAACATCTAAATATTGTTAAATTCATTTATTATTAAATTGTATAACTGTTGAACATTTTAGAGTACTTGATTAGATTCTAACTTTGTTCCTATGTATCTTTATTTGTGTAACGAATTCAAATGTGAGATTTTCATTCGAGGGGGGGTGTTAGAATGAATCGGAACGCATGCTAACTTTTTAATTATGTGACAGCCTTCACTTGACTGTCAACTTTTCCCTCGCTATAAAATGCAATGTGTGTACGGTGTGATGCCGATAATAAAATAGATTAACACAATTATAGTTTCACTGCAACTGGCCTCTGATCCGACCTATCTTAACAATTCCTTGATTAGTATAAAGATGCACTTACAAAGGATTTTTTCAAATTTAAGGCGGAACAAAGTTCGCCGGGTCAGCTAGTCTCTACTATAGACTAATATCATTTAAAGCTCGGGGACCTTATACATCTTTATGTAGAATTTAAGTGTTCACCAGCACCGGTATTGGACACTTTAAGCTGACAAGGACCAGTAATGGACACTTTGTTCTTAATTTAAAGATGATAGTTTAAAATTAACTGTTGTAAAATAAATGACTATCTATGCCTTAGTGTCTTTTAAATAAGAGTTATTGTCCATTATTGGGTCCATGTCCATTACCTACTGGTGCCGCACCCTAGTAGCTTAATGCATTATATTTTGATTAAAAGACTTTCTGCCAAGTTTCTTGCGGCGCATTCTTCTTGGCAATAATGGTCTTTCCGAATGCGCTGGTAGTTTCAAAAAAGAGATGTAAAAGAGCCCTTGGCGGCCAACTTCCAACAATAAATTTTGAATTTTGAATCATGCACGAACTATTAATGTGTAATTTGATAATTCGTGTCCATCCATTTCATTTGTGATCAGTTGGTATACATTAGGCACTCACAATTGTTGTAGTCATCTGTGCTGCCAATAACTTACATACATACATAAATCACGTCTTTATCCCTTACGGGGTAGACAGAGCCTATGGCAACGTTAAGCGTGATTGTGGGCGTATAGGTGGAAAGGGGGAATCAAGTGATGGGTTGCTAGCCGCAACGCCTATAACATGACTCCTAAGATTTTCGCCCATTTCCTCGATGAGCTTTTACCATCTTCGCGGGAAGAAAAAGCAACTGATACATTCTATGTTTTTTCTTTACTCCCAGACCTGTGGCCCGATTTTTGAAAGCACATCACTCGAAAGTGGTACAAATCAGCTTATATCTCCAAAACTACAGCTCTAATCTAAGTTTTGATTAGCGCACAAGATTAATGAGAGCTGTGATTGTCTTCTAAGTTAGTCGTATTTCAAATTTAGCACAATTTTTTATCACTTTCGAGTGGTATTTTCACACATGTGCTTTCAAAATCGGGCCCCAGCGCAGAATAAATAAATAATAAATAATTTAATAAAACGACTGAGTATGTACGATTATTTATTTCCATATTTCAATTACATACATTTATTCTTTTTCCATCGGCTTTTGCTTCAAAGTCATTAAGTTATAACTTTGGTTTAATCAAATTTGTAATCATGCTTACGTGAAACACATAACATTGATATTTAATTATTAGTTATCCTTATAGAATTAAAAATAAAAACTATATTAAATAGTCTCTTTATATTTCTAGCCGAAAAAAATTGTTCTTCGTAATAACTGTTAATATTTAAAAACAGTTAAAATACAATTCTTAGATTAATTTAAACACTTAATACACTTACTTACGGCACGATGTTACATTAAAAACTTATGCGGAACAACAATTAGTGTGCGAGCGAGATGCAGGACCGCGGAGAGTCGCCGACTGGATTTCAGCTTGCCAGTTCTATTACCTTTTTATGTTTAGCTCCTGTCATTATCCCGAAAACAATTCAACTAATACACGAACAAGGTTGAATCGCGTTCGGGGAAAATTTAAAATCGTCTAAGTCCCCACGATTGAGCCCTTTATTATCATAGGGACCAGAGTACTTTAAATTTTTTACACATTGATACATATTTGTTTGTTTGTTTATTGTAGTTTCCACCGGGCGACCCGCCCGCCCCCCCGCAACCCGACCCGGGATCTTAACTTTATAAATATACAAAAACATTTGGTCATTTGTTTCTAAACGGAATGAGTAAACAAATAAGTTAGAAGCATAACAAATTTTCAGACTAGAAATTCTTTATTCGTACAGAAATTATGAATGCGTGATTAATACTAAGATATTAAATTTAATCTTATATTAATAATGTTTAATATTTGTATGCTCACGAAACATCCATATACTTGACGTCTTCTCTTCGTAAGAAGTGTAACACATAATATATGGACCAATTGTCCATATTTAAGACAGGTATCGACACTATACCCTATATACCAGCACAGCACAGCACAACTATATCGAATCACAATTTGACATACGTCTTTTTATAAACAGTAGAAACATTGTCAAATAGTGACAGTAAACATGCATGTTGTGCTAAACGCTGGAAACTAAAGCTAAGGTTTTCTCCAACGATCACCGCCCTAGCAGCCGCTTGGACCGTCTAAAAACAAGATGGCGTCGTTTCGAGAGCGTTGACAACGTGACGTCATTCTGTTTTATAACAGACACGTCAGTGACGCCATTCCGTGGTTTGTACTCTTCAAAATGGCGGCATGGCTCGAGGAAACCTTAGTTTTAAGCATCTTAAATCGACGACAAAGCAACTCGCAAACGATCGCAGCTACAAGTACGTCTCGCGATGCGAGCTCAATAAAAAGAATAGACTAGCGGTCTGTTCTTTATATTTTATTAATTCTGCTGCAACACTTGAAACACGTCAATTTAACTAACAATTCAAGCATTGCATGGCAGAAACCGTCACTTTAGCAGCCATTAGGACGCGTATATGCGTTTGCGGCTGCAAGTCTCTGGTGTGACAGCTCCAGCGAATACGTTAACTCCGTAAGACTGCATTCTAAGTACTTTTCTACAATGTAAGCCGTTAGCCAAGTATCAGTAATGCAGTCTATACGACGTAGGACAGCCGCTAGTTCCATATTAAATTCTTATATTAACACTAATAATTTGTTGTTAACAGTGACATTACTTGCCGATGTAACGCTAAAAAACTTCATAATATAGCTGAAGTTTAATTAGCGTTGCTAGAAAAGTATAGTGCGATCTGTTGTACGCTTCAAACTTCGTCTTAGAAGTCCTCGCTGCGCTCGGGACCCACAACTCGACCCGTTTGCCAGCAGGAACTATACGGAGTCAGCTACCTTAAACAAGACACCTGGCTCAGTATAATGCCTACGAACGTCACGGTCGAGTTAAGATTGTCTCCTTACGGAGGTGCATTACGAGAATAACACCCAACACATTTACAATTTGCACCAAGTTTGTGTTAGTTAGGCGACTGAACCTCAACCGAATTAACCCGATTGACTCGTTTGTAGTACTCGAGTAACTCGGTCAAAATAACTCGACTCGTCCACTCCGTCGACCGTTGACATATTTGATGCAATTTGTTTATTGTACGCGCGAACGTGTTAGTACTATTCTAAATTGTCAGTTATCTAATCAGTATTTAATATTACAATGGCAAAATATTAATGACGATATGTCACGAGATTTGAGACTACACAAAATTATTACATTGTAACGGAAGAAAATTCCAATGATTTTACGAACCGGTAACCTATACCCGTAATCAATGTAATCGCAAGATCAAAACCTGACAAATTACATACAAAACCAACATATTAGCTTTAACTACAAATAAGAAAAGCTGAAAAAACCCCCGACATTAAGTCCTATATTTCACGACGGCGTAAACCTATCCACGATAGGTTCGTTTCCGATAAAATTTAGTTAAACAATCTCAATTAAACTAGTCATTTAACTAAGTCCCATCTGAATCGGTCCGTACGTTTAAGAGCTACGATCCAAAACATGGAGTGCGTCGACATTGAATCCCAAAAATATCGGAATAGGCATTCGTTCATGGAACCGAAAATAATATCGAATATAGCTAAATGAGACGACTTTGTATTTAATTTACTTCCTTTGTGGTATAAATATAAGAATAACCGACATTAGGTAAAAATTCTTTGAAGAAACAACAAAATCAAATTTTCCCTTTAGTATTAAAATGATTTTATATATGATGGAATACCTTTTGCGCATTGTTTTTAAGAGTAAGGTATATTTAAGATCTCTACAGAATGACAGAGAAAAAAAATATATGACATACTGCTCATACTTACTGATGAATGGGAAAATCATACAATATTGACAGTATGCCAATAAGAATGCATTTTGAACATCAAAAGATATGTTAATTTGTGTAAACTGCTAAATCCTCTGAACAAATATAAAAAATATTTGTTTCAAGCAATAATATTGACGCAATAGACAAAAGACGACTCTTTTATCAAGATTTATTGTTCATCTTTATCAGTAGCTTTGACCGTTGCATTTGCCAGACAGAGACAAAACATGTTACGGGAGTTTGACAATATTATGAAAAAGAGGTACGTTCTTGCCGATTTTGCTTCAAGAAACTTTCCTGATCGGCGTAAACAGACAAACACTTTTACAGATACAACAACTTATTAAAAAGTGAGATTATCAACAGATCCAACAAGTGAAAATACAGCAATGGAAAGCTAAAATATCAACTATAGTCATGGAAGACTTAAAGTACAAAATGTAAGAGAAATAGGTGATTTGACAAGCAACCTTTTGTGTTCACAAAACATATGGAAGTCTTTCACACGGTTGTTCAGAAATCAGCGTACATTTTTCAAAGTTTCGTTCAAAAACCCTCATATTTTTTACTCGATCTGTTGGTATCGATTTTATTTCTTTTCTAAGATGCCTTTTCTAGGCTTATACCATGTAATTTTAATAAAATATAATAATTTACGATATGAAAGACTCCCATAAGCTACAACTATGTACATTAAATCGAATGGCACAATACACTTCAATAAGTATACATATATTTATAACCATGGCGAATACCAATCAATATTTAAATGCTAAATAATTTAACATTTTATAGAGTTGCAACATTCATTTAAATATGGCAACACATATTCCCAACCAGCCGTTGCCAGTTGAAAAAATGCAATGCATCGTGATAAACTGACATCCATAACAATCTGTAACACATAGTTAAATGATTTCCGTGCGATTCTAATAAGAAACAACAAATTTTATTTTCGAAACACATGCATACGTTAAAATTTGAATAATATAATTGTATCAAAAACTTGACCTTTCCATTCTGCAGTGACGTCACCCAGCCAGTAATAATCAGACTTGCAATTAAATCATGTGCAATGTTAATTATTACTGTATTCTGGGTCACATTTCGATCCATTATACACCAGACCCAACTTTCCGTGTACACTTTTTAAGTCATCACTTTTCATCCACCGTCAATATCAAGTCCTTGCACATGCGCCTCTCCAACAATCACTTCCCATTACCGTCGACGTAACAATTAGTGAGCATGTTAGTATGCAAATTCCTGTTCCGCGCACAATCTCACTCACTATCGACCGCGCTTCAAGTCTCCGGAATTTGGTGCACAAGTTACACGATTCCTATACAGTTCGCGATACCATACCGTGTCACAACCCGCGTGTCAGTTCATAATCGCATACTTAGCGATTCCTCAGCCACATTAACTAAACGGTGTCTCACACAGTGGTTATTTTAAGTAAACTACAGACATAGTGGCACACTAGTGACTCATGTCACTTATAGTGAGCGCATTAGTCGTACTTTTAGTGAGCGCATTAGTACACCTGGTACTTTTAGTGAGCACTTCAGTAGACATTTTTAGTGCGCTTTTTAGTAAGCGTCACTGTTTAGTGAGCGCTTTAGTCATCACGTGTGTATCTGTTGTGGCGAGTGTGTGTGTGTTAGTGAGCAGGCGCGTGGTGTCCGCCAGCTTTGTGAGCGGCACGGGCGGCTTTGTGGGCGCAGCGGAGCGGCACGTAGCAGCACAGGCACGGCACTAGCAGACTAAGCAGCGTAATGCCTATCCACCTGCACAAAAATTATAGTTCAGTTATCTCATACTTTAATAGTGGAATGTGTGCAAAAGTGGACTGTCGATATTTATTTATTTATTTATTTATTTAAAATACAAGGATAGGCTTACAGTTAAGACCAACACACCTAGCCTGTTAATTACAAAATACAAATAGTATTATTTTAGATAAAAGTGCTCCCCAACCATCAGCGAACACGACAGCATCTTGGATCTCAGATAGAAAGGAATTAGGTAGCGCTATCGCCCTGGCCGTCGGACAGTTCCGGGCTCTACGTGTATGTATGTGTATGTAAAAGTTCTTTATTGTGAAAAATAAACAAGACAAATACAATCGACGAACACTGAGATGCATGCACACAGGCGGACTTATCCCTTTGAGGGATCTCTTCCAGTCAACCTTTGAGTGGATGAAAGGAGTATTATATTAGGGATGGACGGGTGAGTTTAAAAATTGCAAACACTGAGAGCCAATAAGAGAGATAATTGCTGACTAATAATTTTATCGAGATATATAAAGGCTCTGTCTACCTCGTAAGGGATATAGACGTGATTTGTGTATGTATCAGTGGCGTGGCGTCCATAGAACTCGATTCCCACCGGCTTGCCTATTTTAAGGCAGTTTGGTACTTTTATTGTGCAGAATTAGAGGAAAAGGCTAGTTAAATTCCTCTACTGCTACGGCTGCTACTTTACGGCTACGCCACTGGTAAGTATGTCTCTTAAAATTAAATTTACTTTCACTTTGAATATCGATCTATGTATGGAAACATTTGTCAATTTACGATTCAGACCGGCATGGAATTAGACATATCAATATTTCGCTGTTAATGTGTCAAAGCACCCGAAGTATATAAAAAAAAACATTGATTGCATTATCAATGGCAACAAGTGCGTGTGTGTGTGTTTGTGTGTGTGTGTGTGTGTGTGTGACTGACCGCTTGACGCAGGCGTCGTCGGGCGCGGCGCAGGCGCACGGGTGCGCGGCGAAGTCCCCCTCCGCGTCCGACATGCAGTGGTACAGCATGCACTGATGGACAGACACACATTATACACATTTTTATTGGCAAGACGTTTGCTTAACGATATGTAAATTGAATTTCTTGAGGATTGTAAGAACTTGGGGCAAATAGTTTATTCCATTAACAGGACAAAGAGTTCCCCTAAACAGTTTTGTAAGAAAAACAATTTGTTTTACTAAAGAAAAAGAAGATAATATTTAACATCTATTCTGGTTAGACATGTCAGCGCACTGTACACTATTTTTAGGACACAATTTTTTACTTACCATGTCTAAAGCAAAATAAATTATTTTATTTCATTTCATTTCATATTCCTAAGACGAAATCGGCTCAATAGAAAATAATTGCAAAGAAGCAAAGACTTGCATAATTGCAAAGTTCTGTCTTTATTCTAACTTAGGGATCTGCAATTAATATCAAATTTTCAAATTCATACCTAAACCATTACCAAATAAAATTGCTCAAATAATTAACTTTTTTTCTTATTACTGCTGCTCACGAATCAATAACAGAATCCATTAAAAGAAAAATGCATATTGCATTACGTAAGCATGGGAGGGGGGGGGGGGGGGGGGTAAAGAGGTTTGCTTACTTTTACAATATAATAATAATATCTTGGGACAATTATTATTGACACCAATTGACCTAGCCCCAAACTAAGCAAAGCTTGTGATATGGTCACTAGACAACGGATAAACATACTTATGTAAAAAAAAAAAGTAAAAAAGTAAAAAAGTCTTTATTTATAATATGCAAAAGGTTACAACATGTTTGTTCGGCAGCCTCCGCACTAGACTCAGGGCCTGTGTCGCGGAGACTAGAGACAGTTATAACAATAAGGGCTTAACATAAAAATCAAAAATAATTTGTGTGCGTGTGTATGTATGTGTGTGTGTGTGTGTGTGTGTGTGTGTGTGTGTGTGTGTGTGTGTGTGTGTTGTGTGTGTGTGCGTGTTGTGTGTAGGTAGTATGTGAGTGTTAGTGCTTTTAATTACAGGCTGTAAGAATATTTTCAGTTTCGTCGTGATTCAAACTCATTAGCCAGCGTTCAGTTTCTTTTTTCAGTTCTTTGCTTGTCAGATTTTTTATGTTTTTTATGTGTTTACAGGATTTATTATAGATATGCGAGTGGGCATAAGGTGGCAAACGCCTAGCAAAAGTTGATCTTATAGTGGGAATTGGTATTTTGTATCTGCGTTGTTTGACAAGGTTAACGAAATCTTTGGAAGAGACAGTAATTTTATGAATTGTGGTGCTTACTTTTGAAATGAATAATTGACGTACTCGTAAGACTTTGGCTGCTTTGTAAAGATCATTTGTAGGGAATCTACGAGGTTTGGATAACATGACCTTCAGCACTGCTCGCTGCGCAGTCTCCAGCTCACGCAGAGTGGTCTTAGCGACACCCCCCCATGCTAACATGCAGTACGTGAGGGCAGACTGGCAAAGAGCCTTGTAAACTAAAGTTAATATATATTTAGGTGCAGATTTACGTAAGGATTTTAAAATAAAAATAGTTTTCCGTATCTTACCAGCTAGCGAAGAGACATGTTCTTTAAAAGAAAGATTATTATCAACCGTAATACCTAGGTACTTAATCGTATCGGTGATATCTGTAGACGGGCAGTTGCAATTTGGAGGTGGCGATATGTTTTGTGAGCATGAGTGTATCCTGAGCTTTGGCAACTCACTAGGACTAGAGATGCGTGTTTTGTGGAAGGTGAGGTATTTTGTTTTTTTCACGTTTAGGGTCAGAAGGTTTTTGCTTAACCAGAGAGCTATATTCGACATTCCTTTTTCAGCTGACCTTAAAACAGCATCCCAGGAATCATCGTTAAATATGATAACAGTATCGTCAGCGTAACATATGAGTTCTGCTTCTTGAATTGAGGTATTAAATATGTCGATAATATGTAGATAAATACATACTTAAATACATATTAAACACTTTCAACATGAAACTACCGTGAGACTCAATCATAATTACACATAAACGGATAACTCACGTATAAAAGTCGAGTGATGCTCGACATGTTTCGGACTATTTCGAAGTCCTACACGTGAGTTATCCGTTTATGTGTAATTACATATTAAACATCCAAAACTCGAGAACAAACGTTCGTATTTTTCATACAAATATCTGCCCCAACCGGGGATCGAATCCGGGACCTCAAGCTTCATAGTCAGGTTCTCTAACCACTGGGCTATCTGGTCGTCCACTTTTGCTGACAAAGGGAGGGGGGGGGGGGGTAAATAATAGTAAAAAATCTGCTTACGTTATACTTTGAACGGCCCCTTAACTGTACGTATGAACGTGGTCTAGTCACCTGTGCGCACTTGACGCAGGAGACGGCGTCGACGCACGCGCGGCAGGAGTCCGGCGCGAACTCGCACGCGCCCGCGCGGTTGGCGCTCTCCAGGTACCACTCGTGGCAGTGCCGGCACTTCAGTCTCGCCTGGAAGGTGTCCGTGGGCTTCTTGTCGGGGAGCGGCGGGGGCCCACTGTAGCTGCACTTCTTTATCGACCCTGAAATCACAAGCATTTCACTTAGACCAGTGGTTCCTAACCTTTTCAATGTCACTACCCCTGTGAACAAGTATGGGAATTGAGTTTACCCCTAGCTAATTTAAAATAATTAAAACCACACAAATTCCAACGAAAATAATAATAATAATAATAATAATAATAATATCTTAGGACAAATAACACCAATTGACCTAGCCCCAAATTAAGCAAAGCTTGTACTATGGGTACCAGGCAACGGATAAACATACTTATATAATGTAGATAAATACATAATTAAATATATACAACATCCATGACTCGGGCACAAACATTCGTATTCATCATACAACTGTCTACCCCTACCGGGATTCGAACCCGGGACCTCTAGCTTCATAGTCAGGGCCACTAACCACTAGGCTATCCGGTCGTCAAA